>OX608081.1:35786802-36206802 GCA_951509765.1 Sphenella marginata | reverse complement strand
GATACTTGCTAATATCCATATATTCATTAGAAATATTAAATTGGAAAACTTCAGCATGCCTTCTACTCAAATAAAATCAATTATTATTTTCTTTTTGTTTTTGTATTTATTTTAATAATAATATTTATATTTTATATTTTAATGTTTTTTCGTAATAGATAAAGCTTGTGAAATTATTAGCATGAGGCGTTTCTTGTATATCAGCAATTTATTATAAATGACTACAAAGAAACCAGGGGCAGTTCCAAGAGTCATATTTTTAAGAAACTGTGGATAAAGTATGTCCTTGCAGTTTTAATAAAAAAAAAACTTAGACCTCTCCCGGCTCTCCAAAATCCATGATCTGCCCCTGAAATGGGCTCAGGGCCGAGTACAATTTCAGGTATTTTGAAACTTTATACCGACTCTTCTGTAACTGGTTTTCTGTTGATTCGGAATGAAATTTATTTTCGACCGAATATTCAAATCCACCTAAATACTTTCACTTATCATTCATCCATTTAAACCGCAATCCATCCAACCGTTAAAATCTCTATTCGTCACAACTCCAATTTTGCTTGCATTAAATTGCCATATGTTTTTCTAACGGATTAGTAGTAGATTTTAAAAATTAATAACATCACAAATGTTCAATTTTTTTTTTTTGCTCTAGAATTACGTGACTTTTTTCACATTTGCAGTAATTTTTTCAAGAAGTTTTTTTTTTTGCAAACGCCGAGCAAGAAAAAAGCCAATTCAAAGCTTTAATTAACATGGTAAATCCGAGCATGAAATATAAACAACAACTATTAGCGTTTTAAACATAAAAATATGAAATTTTAAATTTGATTTCCTACGCTGGGATTATTTCTTAGTAATTATAATGGAATACGGCTGTCATTTTGGTACTCACACATAAAGCAAAAAAAATATTTAAATGATCAACTTAAATATTAACAAAATATTGATGACTCTGTAGTAGAATGACTTATTGAAAAGGAATATTTTGATTCGGCTAAGGCAGTTCGTATATAAGTTAAGGTACATATGATACCACCACCTACATAAAAAGGCATTTCCTTGCATACCAAGGCAACAGAAAGCATTCAAATTCAGCCTACCAACAGGCCAAGTGCTTTTAAAAGATCACTTGCCTGTCGCCATAGCACAATCAACATCATATGCGTGAGCTGGTCCATTATCACAATAAAGGGTGATCATTGCTTGCGCCTATCATAGCAATACGGGCATGCAGCACATTGCTTTACCACCCACTGCATAGCAAGCAAAGCTTGGTTGACAAACATGGCAAGTAGGCCAGCGTCTGATCAGCACTACTCTGTTGCTAGGTCACTTGCCATAACATATTAGCGACCTTTGCCTGCTTTGTCACCCACGACATAGCAAGCAACGTTTGGTTGGCGAGCTTGGTTGGTAGGCCAGCGGTAATGGTTATGCCTTGATATGAATGATGCGCGTCCGAAGCGATACAATTCTGTTGCTAGGTCGCTCGTTTGTATAGATGTTGCAAAGTCAACTTAGTAATAAAATAATTTGTGAATAAAGTGTTTAATTAAAATAAAGTAAAGTGTTTTATTTGAATAAGCAATACAACTTGCTTAACTTATATTCTGTTTTTCTCATGATTTCTCTGACTACCGAAACCAAATTAGTGACTTGGGAAGCACAGCCTTAGTAGAAAATGTGAATAATTTTACCTTAGACCTGACTAGATTTACCCTGTTAAAATCGTGAGCCCACCAAGAAAATAATACGCAGGCTCTAGTCAGTTTGTTAAAGCTTTCAAGGACAGAGCTTGGGTAGTATTGCCCCTCTAGGTTCGGCCAATTCGAAAAAAAAAAAAAAAAAAAAAAATTAATTGCCTCTCTCTCTCTTTTTCTGCAATTGAACAACTTGAATTTAATGTAGCAATCGTGGAAAACCTAGGCCGGCCCCATGCCGAATATACGACAAATTTGCCCTTAAACGATTTGGATCGTCCAACATATGTACATAGCTATCTAGTCGTGTCTACTTTCTGTCTATTGAATACATCAATGGATAGAAAATCGGTCTCCAATTGGTTCTTTCATCGAAGTGGTGGACTTCATCTGCTCCACCGACAGGCCTTCTGGGCAGGACCATCTTCTTCCATACGCACAACATGATCTAGCCAAAGGTACCTTACTTTTTATTGAATTCGATAGGTTCTGAAGTGGCGTCAGAACACCTTCAATCCGCTTACTTACAGTTAAATATGTCAGCTACTTGTTCTTCGTTCTTTCTGTTATATTGTTCCAGAGTAGCCATGGTTTCTATGACTGCAGTCTGATAATCTTGAAGATAATTTTTGAATGGATATCTCAGCTGTACAGATTTGTATTCTTTGGCAACAAAAGTAAAAATTTAGATGCCTAAGGCGTCTTTCTGTAATCTGATCTTTAGCAAGATCAGTAAATTCAAAAAAGCACCATAACCTTCTCAATAAAACCTTTCGACCTCCAAACTCTCGCTACTCATCAAATCAATGACTTTTTTCTTTAAATATTTTTTATCGCTTAATATACTATCACTTTCATTCCTGAATTTTTTTGCTTTTTAGCCCACGTCTTTGTGCCGCGCTGTCAGTGTTGATAGCCATGAATCCTTTTGCCCAGCAAAAATTTCCGCATCTTCTTGACTCAAATTCCCCGACATTTTGCATAAAGCAAAATTTGTTAATTTCGTGTTGTTGTTAATACACATTGTTGTATACACAGTTAATGTTGTGGAGTGTTGTACAAACAAACATTCAAGCAGTTTTTATGTTAAAACAAATGTTGCAACCTGCTGTGCCGCCAACACGAATTTGGTGAGAAAAAAAGTTCGTTGCTTGAAATGTTGAGCGAAACTAAGCGCACAAATCGCCAGACACAGCAGGAAATCACAAATCAAAAAAAAAAAAAATAATAACTTTATTTATATATTTTGATTAATTTTTAATAAATTCAAATATGTACAAACAACAACAAGTGCGCATATTATATCCTGTTTTGGCGTCTCAGAAGCGACAAGAAATCTGCGGCTTCTGACATGACTCGACTTAAGGAGTACTGATTTCTTCTTTACAACTTCGTTATGTGTATATTTTAGAACTTATTTGAGTTGTTAGTGTTAATACAAATACAACACCAACAATAACAACTAGGTCCCTTCAGGTATACGAATACAATTTTTTCATTTCGAACAAACTAAGTTATACCCATCTAACCCCATACCTACTTCACAGTAAAAGCTACGAGAAACAACACCCCTGATACTTTTAACAACTCTGAGGTTAAATTTTAATTTTTTGATTTTATGTAGGTCCGTGGAATAAAAAACTTCCCGGATCAAATTTCGTATCGCTTCAAACTTTCGTAACGATTTTAAGAAGCTTCTATTGTGTCTGGCTCCAGGTTCCTCATTATCGATTGTACATAGCGAGCTTTGAAAAAATTTCTATTCAATATCGTCGTCGTCTTTTTACTCGCTGAGTGTTGACTGGTCAGCTTGTCTGTCTATTTGGCCCTCAGTTTGTTGCGTCTAGGTTTCAAAGAGAACAATTCGTCTATTGGCAATACCTCGCACTAGATACATGGACATCTGTCTTAAACAAAAAAAAACAATTCCCTTCGAATTTAAAAATTCATATAAATTTTTTTTAAAGTAATAATAATAAGTGACAGCCTCAAATATTGTATGCAAAAAAATTACTTTTAAACGCACGTCAAAATATTTAGGATTTCAATTTCCGGTGCGTCCAAGCATTGCATTTGCGCAACCATTCGCATCAGCCTGCCTAAATCTAAATGAACGAACGTGGAATCAAAGAGAATTAAAATTTATTTTCATTTCGACGTAATTATCAAAACAACATGCAAATATAAAAGGAAAAACTTTAAGATTACCTCCGTTTCGATTACGTCGGTGGGAGGAGCATACAGTGGTGGGTGAAGAAATTGTACCAACATTGATTGAAGTCGAATTGCTTGATTATTGCTAACGATTTGTCATACAAATTTTAATTTTTAGATTTTTTGGTCTTAAAAAATACGAAAGATGACTTTGGAAATTTTTTTTTTAATTTCCACTGGATTTTTGAAACAGTTATAATTTGTATTTTTTTATGCTATAGCAAAACATTTTTCAGTTTTCTGCATTGAAATTCATTTATTTTGCCCAGCATCAAAAATTATACCTAGCATCGGATATACAACAATCAATTATTATCAATTTCAATTGCATTGCTATTTTTTTTACCACAACTGTAGACACACATCTATAAAGAACGAAAGAACAAATCAGTTTATTTAGAATGAAAGCGAAAAAGTAAGCGTACTCGTATTAATTAAAAAATTAATATTGTATTGGTCTGCAGGTTGCTGAAATCCGGAATAAAAAAAATGTGTCAAGGTCTTGAAGTGAATGTACCATCAAGTTTTGAGTTCTGAAACAAAAATGCCGACATTAGAAGTCATGCACAATAGTGGGTAAGAAGATGTCTCCCATCATATAGTAAATCGCTCTTGGCCGGTCTTGACGTAAAGCTACAGTCCTGCGCTCGTCAACGCAGTTCGACCTCTCGTCTTAATAGTAAACTTATGAGCTAAAACCTAACATAAGCGATTTCTTTATAAAGGGTTTCAGCTTCAGTTATTCAACAGCAAACTTGTAAATACGCGGATCCTCTTAGCGCCATGTTCCATCGTTAGAACTTCTCTGGGCAGACATTTTCGCATCATCCCCATTAACACACAATAGCGAAAGAGAATAAAAACTACTTAGTTGGAACAGATTTTTATTTCAATTTTACAAAATCACAACCAATGTATCAAGTTCACAACAACAACAATCACATATCTATAGCATTCATTCATGAAAATAATGCAAATTTGAAATTTTCTAAAAAGACTAATGTTGCTCATTTTTTAAAACGCATAAAATCGTTTATCACCCAAGACATGAACAACAATGTTGTATATCAATGAACTAGGGATGCCAAAACGAATACAGTGCTTTTTTAGATAAAAGAAATAGGCGGGATTTTCGCTAACAAACTAAGGAATTGAAAATATGTTTAATGAAACCTAAATGGAAGGGATTTATTTATGAAGATTTGGTTAATTTTTCAATTTTTTTTATATTTTTATTTTTAATATTTTGGACTCTTGAAAGTGTGGGTTTACTTCACCAAAATTCATTTAACTTACGTTTTGTGAAGAAAAAAATAAGTTTTAAATATCCAATTTTTTATTGCATAAAAAGTAGAATGTAAGACAGTGACAAATCCCGTGATTGTAAAATCAAATCCCGAAAATCCCGTTATTGCTAAAATGAAGAAAAATTTCATCCCAAATACTAATAGAGGTAGCAATAGTTATTAAGCAAACTAAAGCCAACAACAATAACACATTCAATATTTACGATCAGAAATACGCAAGCTAAAGGAGCAGCGATTAAAATCTTCGCAAAATGCAATGAATGAAACGAAAAAGTAATGAACGAGTTACGGCGAATAAAAACAAAAAAAAAAAAAAAGAAACCGAATATGGGAGCAGTCATTGAAGCAAATCCATCAGCATCATAAAATCAGTAAGTAGAAGTAGACGACTGACTGATGTACGATGGATGGCATTGTTGAATGCTTTTTGAGCCGCCAACTAAACGATAGCTGGAATAGGCAATGAGCAGCAACGAAACCTCATTTACTAGCACTGCGGTGAGCGATGAATGCTGAACGTTTGCCAAAGATGCAACTGATGGATTGCTCATAAAACTACTGCGTGGTGACTGACAAAGGTTCGATAATTTTATTTTTAAGTTTCCGATTTTGCGTAAGAGTCATCAAAGATCTTGACTAGGTGAGCCCCAACTTAGAACTAAATTGCAACAATGTTATCGTAAGTTCGTAAGTTCACTCATTCAGAGACTGGCAGTCGGATATTGACATTGGAAAGTGTTGCATACCACAGTCAAGGTACGGCACTGTCTTGGAAAAGCTTCCTAAAGCTCTTAGAAAGTGATAAATAGAACACAGTTTTTCAATATTTCATCTGTCGAACTTGCATTAGTTCCTTTATGTGGATATGGATGTTACTATGTATACCAGTAGTGCACTCAAGAGTTTCGTGGTGGTTTGGAAAGCTTTTTAAAAAAGTCTAAAAAAAATCTTGGAGTCTGGAAAAAATAAAAATGTGGTTCGATAATTCCTTAGATTGAAATGAGCTAAAAAATTACCAACGTCCAAGTGAATTCAATTGCTATGCAGTTGAGATTTGGCGTTTCCAAAATAAATTCTGAAAAGAGCTTTTTTATTAATATTTTAAAAGTTATGGTGATCTTACGCTTAGCTTTCGTTAGGCTCGTTTAGATTTCTGAAGAGATCATTCACAATGCAAACGCTTTCTTCGTGTTTATATTGGACGCTCTGCCTTCGCTGTGCACCACTGGTACATACATATGTACATGTTTGTAGATATATTTAGAAGGGAACACATAGTTATTTAATCGAGTATACAATTTAAGATTAAAAGAGGCAGAGCAAAAGCTTTGAATGACTTCAATTCACACTATTGTTATTGTTGCTATATTTAAGGTGATTAACATCAATGTGGCTTGTATTGTACACACACACATACATCTGTATGTATGTATAAACTCGTGCAGCCGTTTTGCTGCAGTTTAGCTTCTAATCATTACTAAGGCAGGGGGGGGGAAATTAAGCTCACTTGCTGAAGCTGGTGTCTAGGATATTACACTCCTCAGTAGAGCTTCATTCATTCATTCATTCATTAATTCATTCACGTTCTACTCTCGATCATTAACTGTCAGTCAGACTTATCTTATTATACATATTCAATTTGAGTACAATCTTCTTAGTGAGTTGGTTGATTTGCAGCTGCACCGATATTTTTCAATTGATAAATGTGCACTGTCTCATAGTTTTTCTAAATTGAAGATAATGCAACCCACCATCTGGAAAAAAAAAGAAGTCCCTGCAAAAAATGCGATTAGTCTAGGATCAGTCTGGGACGAATCGCAAAGAAGGGTGATACTAATACCTTTTCTGATCACTTTGTATGGGCTGAACTGTTCACATTGGTTTGAGCATGTCCTATACAGAGACCAATTGTGCCCATTTATACCCGAACCGGAACGAAGGGCTAATCCACTTTTCACCCAAATGGATATTTTAACTCCTATAAGTATGCTACAAAAACGAAAATTCACTTATATCTCTATGAGTATGCTACACAAATTGTATTATAGCCAAGTGTAGACTAAAGCGATCGATCCTGGATCGCTGTCTCTAGAGATTAGTCACACGCAGGGATAAGCACCGCCTAGAGATATATATTTGTGTACATTTAACAAAAAAAAATACCCAAAAAGCTTGGCATCCTTTCGCCAAAACAGGAAGTTGTTCCCAAGCAGCATAGCTCAAACCTTAAGCGACGTAAGAGCAGGTTGCAGAAGTCAGGTGGGTTGACCAGCATAAGAACGCCCACACCGTAAAAACCCAACTGTAAACGCCTACCTACCTACACACACACACACACACTCACCCTTCCACACGAATATGTTTAACTGATTTTAAGATAAATAACCTCAAAATATTCTTCAGCACATTTAAGTAGTGTTCACACGCTGCACCAACCAAACCGCCTACTTAAGTTTGAACAAAAAAGTTCGCACGCCCAAATATTGCAGATGAGCAAACAACAAAAAACAAAAACAAAGAAAGCATTCGCCTAATGAACGAAAGCAACAAAATTTACAATTTCAAAATGAAAATGAAAATGAAAATTACATATATGAATGAAATTTGATGTTTTGCTTTGTTGTTGTCTTAAGCAATTGGAATTTAATGAGTCGCAAGCAAATGAGCTGCTAACGACAATATGATCGGTAGCTCCGAACATCGAACTAGAGTTTGTGCGTAAAACGCCAATGGGAGTTCATTCAATTTGCCATAGAAAATTATTACTTGACTTTATTTCGCTTTTTCAGCTGGTTTGTTCGTAATGAAATTATTGTTTCATTATTTTATGCAAAATAAACTCGAAATTGCATACATACTTACGCACACACACACACATTCACGCACTTGCACCCTTACGATTAACTACCAGTAGCAGGCGCTTCCCTTTAGGCCGCAACGAACTTTGACTTTGCTGCCGCATTTTACTTATTCTTTTTATTCATGACAGCCCCCAGCTTGTAATGAAACTGAGTTTGTAAAAGTTCGAAAAGTTTCAAAAATGTGGATAAGTGTAACTGCGTGCAAAAATGCGTAAGTTCGAATTTGGTTATTTTGGTAAATTTTTTTCAAACCTTCCGTTGTTCTTGTTGTCATCGTTTTAGCCCAAAAAAACTCTCCGCTAGAAGCAAAGGACTAATTTGATACAAGCGATAAGGGTCATGGATTTTTCAAACAAGAACTTGCGACTTGAACTGCCGCTTTCCATTAGGCATGGGACTATTCGAATAAATAAAACTTTTATTCGGCGGGTACAAAAAATTCGAATTTTTTTATTCGTTTATTCGAATAGTATTATTCTTTTTATTTGAATAGTACTATTCGAATATTTTTGTTAATAGATTTTTAAAATGATATTCGCTGTTTTCTTTGCTTGTACCTATGAGCGTGCATTTTGTATGTATGTATGTATGTTTGCGTGTACAAATGTGTGCCCAAACAGTAACAATATTTCTTTCATTATTCGAATAGTGGTAACGAATAGTTGTATTTATTCGAATAAACGAATAAAAAAATTCTATTCGAATTTTTTGCAACGAATATTTTTATTCGTTTATTCGAATATTTTTGTTAATAGATTTTTAAAATGATGTTTTCTATGCTTGTACCTATGAGCGTGCATTTATGTTTTGTTTTCCATAGACCAAGAAAGAGTGTCGCTAATCGTTGCTCGTTGTCGGACATGATTTTTTATGGGGTCCCGCGGCACTCGGCGAAACGCGCAAAGGCTTCCATATGCTTTCGTGGTCAATTCTTAGCTTGAGTTTTAGCTCAATATGGATAGCTTCAGTAGAGAAACAGACAAAAACGAAGACATCGACTTTGGGATAGGAACTTTAGAGAAGGAATGGGCAAGCAGGTTCCTCCCTGCTCGTGTGGAAAGAGAAAATATAAGTCAATCTATCAGTTTAGTTTGTTATAAGTTTGGTCTGCTGTTTTAAGTTTGTAAGCACAAGAAGAACACGAGTTCTGAGAAGCGATTGCGCTAGAAGCATGATATACTATAACCCATCAGACCTTGTGAGTCTACTATTGACTAGATCTTCAGGATGGGACTGGATCTTGAGGGTGGGTGTAGAACGGGACACTCCCTCTGTAATCTTGTAATTGATTTGAGCCTGGATGTTGGTGAGCATATCCAGGGGTACCTTTAGCTTAAACGGCTTTGATCTAATTTCTGAACGCAACAGAAGCCTGCCAACCAATCAAATTTCCTCACTTTTGGTATGATTCGTGAGATGAAGAAACCGAATAAAATATTGAGAAAAACATTTATTTGAGAGCATAGCTCAACAACTGAAGGACCATGACCTGTAGCCAGTATGGGTACAATGGAGTCGAAAGAAGCTTCGAAATGCAGAAATTAAACAGTAAGGTAAGTTAAAACCAGACTTGTTAAATCTGGACTGAAATTAAAAATCAATAATATTAAATTAATTGATTAACTATGATAATCGAACATTTTTAGAATAATTAATCGACTAGGATTAAGTTTTGTGTTCGATTTATTAGGATTAATGGGGATTTATTTTGTTATCAAATGCAATCCTAGGATTAATCAAATTAATCAAAATTTTAATTTAATTCAAATTTTTGATAGTCGTCAGATATGAGCCTAATTCTATATATCATATAAGCTTGAGTAGGATTCATATAGGACACCTTTTTTCCTCATAAACAACACTTATTAATCGTCGTTAATTGCAATTAATCAAACATTTTAATCAGATTGAAATTTTGATTAAACCTGGGATTAAATTTGAAAACGAAATAAATCCCACAAAATTTAATCCTAATTAACTAATTATTCTAATAATGTTCGATTAGCATAATTAATCAATTATTACAAAAATAGCAAAAAATTTCATTTGATTATCAATGATTAAGATTAATAATCATTATTGACCAAGTCTGCTTAAAACCACCTATCTTGACAAGCAGAGATGGCTTGCAAGCTGGACCCCGTCTAAAGCATGTAAAATGACTGCTGAAGCTCTTACAGAGGCTTTTAGTAAAAGGAATTAAATCGTGAGCTGTCGATTCAATGAAGAAACTTTGGACCATAAAGTATTCAGATTGATCATATTAAAGCTCAGCCACTTAAATGACAGCTGTTAGGCAGTCGAAAACAATTCAGTCCTTACTTACCTTCTTTATCTTTAAAATTAACGACGGAAGTTCTCTTTCGGGTTTATTCATTCGTTTATAAATTCAAGAATTCCACGTGTTCGTTTCAATATTTCCAGTTCATTTGATCATTTTTCGCATGTAGTAAGCTTGTTTAACTTATGAGTAACTTCATTAACGTTTCTACAGCAATAAATTGCTAAATCTACACTGAGAGAAATTGTGAAGAAATCCCAAAATGATTATTCCCACGAGCATGACTAAGACATGGAGCCCAACTCAGCTAACCTTCGATGACAGTATTCCTGCTCTGAAGCGATTGCGGCCAATTACTTCAATTTTTTTTTTTTTTTTACAGTGTACATCAATTTACATTTACATACCACGCCTCCTACACATTTATAAACCAACCAAAAAGTCATCATTAACATTTAATTCCATAAAGAGAAAAGCGAAGTGACAGGGAGGACAGGACGCTCATAAGAATGAAGTACCTCTCAGACTAATGCAAATACCAAAAGACTAGAGTCATGGAAAAAATGGTGGAGGGTGACCTTAACGGCTGGCAGGTAAGTAACCTAAAGGAACCATTAAGCATTACAAAGGCAATAAGAAAACCAAAAACAAAAAGCACACAGAAAAACCACAAAAGGACAGGAAGTTATGGAGCTCAGAAGAAAAATTGTGTATGTAAATTCGAATTCCGCAACGAACTTTAACATTTTTTGACAGTTTGCGTATAAATCTTGAAATGTTTTAATTTGTTCGCGAATCGATTTGTGCGTACGAGAGGCTATGCGAGAATATCCGTTTGCCTTGCATGCACTACACGAACACAACGCTGACACCCTCAATGACTGTGCGGTCGCAGCGGTTCACGTCGCACAGTGGGATGTTTGGAGGGAAATTGTGTTAAATTAAAAAAAAAACTCGGCAGAACAGATTGTCGAAGACTAAACATACAGTTGAATTATTTGAAAAAACTTACTTTTGAAAAACGTTTTTGAATAACTTGAAAATCCAAAAAAAATTTTATTTTAAAACTCAATTTCTAGTTGCCAGATCTTGAATTTGGAAACTATAACTTCTAAAATATTTCAAAACATTTTGAAATTTGACATAAGCTGATTTTAAAAAGCAAGCACGCATTTGAAAAAACTTACTTTTGATAAACGTTTTTGAATAATTTGAAAATCAAAAAAAAAATTTAGTTAGAAAATTCAATTTTTAGTCGCCAGATTTTGAATTTAGAAACTATAGCTTGTAAAATATTTCAAAACATTTTGAAATTTGACATAAGCTGATTTTAAAAAACAAGCACGCATTTGAAAAAACTTACTTTTCAAAAACGTTTTTGAATAATTTGAAAATCAAAAACATTTTAATTTGAAAACTTAATTTCTAATAAGTCTTCAAATCTTGAATTTTAACTTGTAAAATATTTCAAAACATTTTGAAATTCCATATTAGCTGATTTTAAAAAACCAGCTCAAATTTTTTTTTTTCAAAATTTTAAATTTCCTTTAAAAATCCAAAATATTTTTCAATACTCAGTAGTGATAAAAATTTGTTTTTTTTAAGTCGTGTTTCAAATTGAATTTCGAGAAAATTTTACTCAAAACACCCCACAGTGCCGGTGCTGGGAACAGAACTAAGAGCAGTGCTACGTGTTGCCGCTGTTTTCGATTCACAATTTTTGGCTTAGAAATTTTACTCTGTTGTTCGAGCCTATTAGTGATGTACGTTTTTCGGTAATTAAAAAACCGATTCCACCGAGTCCGCTTACAAGAGTTTTAGAGTGATATATGGACATAACACAGTCCTGTTGACATCCTTTCTCAGCTCCCGGCAGGTGAATGTTGTCACATAGACACAAGCACCGCTGCAGATTAACGCGACCTTCCTAGAGTTCCCAGTCACTTTGGCCCAGTTTCGATCTGGTTATATTGTAGTAACTTAAGCTCTTACTAACTTCTATTTACATTAACCAGTCGCATTTTTAAATACTTTCTGTTCTGAATCGTTTATATTTTTTTTGCGGTTTCGCGAATCCGACTCTTCGGTTCTGCGCATCACTAATACAAACAAAAATTCGTTACTATTTTTGTTGCCCTGAAAAAGCTCAGTGCTCATTCATTTGGTTTGCAAGTTTTCACAACCATTGCATTTCATGATTTATGAATGGCATTTCGGCTTTTTTTTATTTTTGAAAAATTTTTTTGTTTTGGTTTTGTTGTTTTAATCTGCATTGCTATTTGTGAATTGCTAAAATTTCAAACATGTAGTCTGCGTATTTTGGTACTAAGTATCTACATGGTTAGACTCGGCATTGGGAAGGCACAACAAAAAAAGTTACATACAACAATAATAAGATAATAAGATTGATAACAGCATAAGCAAAAACAAGATAAACGACTACTGAAGACTCGATAGAGAATGAGTCAAGATGCGATAATAATAAGCGTGAAATAAAAGTGAATAACAGCCAAAGTGGAGTTATGAGAAAAATACCTTTCACCTATCTCGATACAGGTAAGTTTACTTTAAAACGCATACAAAGTTGAATTAAGTTTAAAAAATGAAATGGTCATTTTGGGTTGTAGTTATTAACCTGGTTATAATCCATTGGGAGTCAAAATTCCAGGTTCTTAAAGCTGTTTTTACTGCAAAATGATCTGTCGCATGATAAAACAATAGACAAAGTTAGATACCTATAACAACTAAACCTTATTTAATATGTATGTATTTCCAATTTTTCACTCTAAAAACATTCCTGAAAATTGATAAATTTAGACTTGCGTTTTTATTACCTCTTCGCGCTGCTTTAACAGTCGTGGCGTGAAAAGAATAGCAACAGTAGTTCGAAAAGCTAAGCTTTATGTCCAACCATAAACTAAAAAGCTTTTCCTAGCTGGCGCGCGTGGTACCATCTGGCGTGCGCTAGCGCAATGTTTCCATTACAAAGTACGAGGAAAGTTAGTCTTTTAGCTGAGATGTAGATGGCGCCCCACACAAATAAAGTAGTGGCCAAAATTAAGAGATACGGAGCTAGATAGCAAGGAGCTTTGAATTTTAAGAAAATCTTTAGTATAGTTGGCAATTCTGTGGGAGCAGGTCCAGTCTGTGCAAAGTTTTGAGTTAGGTTGTTATTCGAGAATAAAGTAGACAAAATACCAATCCTCTCTGCTACCAATTTGCCTTGAACGACATTACCCAAAGCTGATATTGTTTTCAACTGACGTTTTTTTTTTCATTTATTAATTGGATGCCAATAAAAGATTTGGTTATTATGTTAATGAATGCTTTTCTGTATTTGTCTTTGAGTAACAATAAATGCTTCAAATAATCTCTGCGTTATCATTTAAAATATGCTTAAATTATTCTTTAGACATTCAAATTGTGGAACTTGATTTGGTATGGCCTTTGTGTTAATGGCAAAAGTTTTAATTTATACTTTCCGTATTTCAAAATTTCTTAAGGTTACGCAATATTGGCGAGTATTTGCACTTTCTATAAATATCAAAAGTATATCATGGTCCATATAAAATAATATCACAATGCTTGTTGTATTTGTATCTAAGTATTGTCTTGAATACCTCAAAAGATACAAAATTAATTTATTCACAGTTATCATCATAGCACCATGTCTACGGTGACCATCCTTCTTTTTTTTTGAAGGGCCGTTTTGTTTTTACAACGTCGCTTGTAGACCTCTTCAAAATCATGAAAAATCACGAAAATCTTCAAATTTGTTTTGATTTGAATTATTTTTTAACAGATCTTATCCATGAATTTTCATACAGTGAACAAATACAAGTTTAAAAAGACTACATCAATAACAAACAAATTTTTTTAGAATGACTCAGCGTTGAGAAATTAGCTGAATTTTTTTATTTTATTTTATGTATCCTTTGGTACGAGCTTGAGACCTATTAATAACTTTTTTCTGCAGCGAAAAATTATTGTTGTTTTTGGGTTTTTTTTTAATAATTTTTTATTAATTATTAAAAGTTTTTGTTATTTTATTTTATTTTAATTTTCTTTTATTTTATTTGATTTGATTTGATTTTATTTGATTTTATTTTATTTTATTATATTTTATTTTATTTTATTTTATTTTCTTTTATTTTATTTTATTTTGTTTTATTTTATTTTATTTTATTTTATTTTATTTTATTTTATTTTATTTTGTTTCATTTTATTTCATTTTATTTTATTTTATTTTATTTTATTTTATTTTATTTTAATTTTCTTTTATTTTATTTGATTTGATTTGATTTGATTTTATTTGATTTGATTTTATTTTATTTTATTATATTTTATTTTATTTTATTTTATTTTATTTTATTTTATTTTATTTTATTTTATTTTATTTTCTTTTATTTTATTTTATTTTATTTTGTTTTATTTTATTTTATTTTATTTTATTTTATTTTATTTTATTTTATTTTATTTTATTTTATTTTATTTTATTTTGTTTCATTTTATTTCATTTTATTTTATTTTATTTTTATTTTATTTTATTTTATTTTATTTTATTTTATTTTATTTTATTTTATTTTATTTTATTTTATTTTATTTTATTTTATTTTATTTTATTTTATTTTATTTTATTTTATTTTATTTTATTTCATTTTATTTTATTTTATTATACACTTGTATCACCAAATCACAACAACAAAGCTTGATGAATATCGAAAAGTGCGCTTATGAGACCACCACATTGAAAGTGGCCCAAGAGTCTATAACAACAGTTCGCTCTGTGCTGCATGAACACAACCATGCTTTTGAATTTTCCAACCAATTTTCACAAATTTCCATTCCATGTTTTCATGAGTTTGCTTTGCTTTCGTCATTGGAAATTCTAGCTAACAGAATGTTTGTGCTTCTATTTCCCCTCCTCCTTACGTTGCCAATCGTGAATTAGAAAATAAAAAACAAAAGTACCGGATTTTCATATCAGAAAAATGTGCACAAAAGGGAATGCTGAAAACTCACAATAAATATGTCGATGAAAAAAAATAGAAAAAAAGGTGGTTGGCAGTGTTGGAAATTTACTACTTTTGTAGTAGAATTATTTACTTTTTAGATTGAATACAAATTATTTAAAAAAAAATAAAAACTACAACAATTTTTATAAAAATTTGTATGCTTGGCCTTGAGCTCATTTGCTTAGTTTGAAAAAAAAAATGGAAATGTTTGCATTAAAATATATTTTTTTTTATATTTCAAGGTTCGATAGTTTTCTCAACCTAAAATATTGTAAGATAGTAAATGGCCGAGATTTAAATAAAATCTGATCCCGCAACTCATGGGATGATTAAGATCCAAATATGTTACATCCCCAGGAAGCACTAAAAATCTTCTGGGTTGCTGAAGGAAGTCATCTAAGTTTTCATATTCTGGTAGAATTTTTCTAAGAAGCCTTTAAAAAGTCCCAAAAAAAATAAAAATTTTGTTAAGTTACTTTCATAAAAATTTCTTGCTTCATCCATGGGAGTCATAGGCACCCTCTCATAACTATAGGTATATCTTCAAAAAATCTACTACATAATGCTGGCTTCTATTACCTTTCATTGCTTTATTCACTACCTTTTTTCGTGTGGTTCTAACCCTGGTCATTAGAAACAACACAAATACAAACAAATAAGCGAAGCAGAAGCAATGTAAAAGGCAAACATTCAACAAAAATAATAATGAAAGCTAGTCAGCAATTTTTTCGTTCTTCTTTCGCACCTGCACCAGCGGCTCGTTGACTCGTTTGCTTGTTAGCCGCTACGCTTGCTTGGTTTAGCTTTTGAACGTTACTTTGCTCTGCGTTAGTGGTTTTGTTGCTGTTTTTTTTTAGTTTTGGCTTTTTGCTTTTATTCATCTCATTCTTTTTGTGTCTTGCATTTCTGGTTTGCACTTCTTTCGTGTTCGCATTCGTTTGCTGCCATCAACGCAAGAAAGCCGTCACTGCGAGGTAGCTAGCCGACTTAGGTTCGTGTCTTAAATCTTTGGTTTATTTCATGTTTAGTTTCTTCGTGTACTTTGACAGTGTTGGTTGTGTTTTGCGTGTGAAAGCGCTTGCTGTGTTGCATTTGAATTGAATTTTCAATCAAAATCTGCATATTTTAACTGTAGCGTTGGCGAAAAAGCAGAAATTTCGTGTTCATTTCTATGAGACTGTGGTGAAAAGTTGATTAAAATAAAATTCAATGAAGTGATTTTTTCGATTTTTCAATGTTAAATGAAAAGAATTTCAGATTTTTATTAGAAACTAGCTGCTAAGTGACGCCAAATAACAAGCATAAAAAAATAAAAACAACAAAAAAATTGCCTCTGCTGCTTGCCGTAATTTGTTTTTGCAAAGTAAGTGTGTTAAAGCAAAACAGTGCATACGCTTGCGTGTGTGTGTGTGTGTGCGCGCTTTTGTGCTAGTGCTAATGTGAAAGTGCTTACAAAAGCTGTTTATGCTATTTAATTGCATATTCAAAATTATTCTGAGTGAAATTTTCTATTTGCATATAAAACGAAAAACCCATAAAAACAAGCAAAAAACAAAAAGAAAAAATGAGTGAAATAGAATTTTTCCAAAGCAAAACTAAATATCTGAGTGAATGCAAAAAAACATTAATTTTTTTTTTACAGAAAGATCCAAAATAAAGCGGAAGCTGGCGGCTGTTCAGCATAAAAATATGAGCACTAATTTTCGTTTACAGTTTTGAACTTAATAAAGCTTTGCAGTGTGTGATTACAGACGATTTTGAGTGTTACCATGTTGTATATTTTTGTAAACCATGACAACTACTATTTTTAAAACCACCGCTTTTATAAATTGTTTGCAGTATTCAGCACATAATTTTTTATTTTAAAAAGAAGTGAATGAGCTTTCCCGTACGAATAACTTTCTACCTTTGGTCCCGAATTGTGGAATATCTGAGTTAAAGCTGAACATTTTAGTAACAGTTCGGATTCTATGAAATACCTGGAGGATACCATTTTTTGTTGGTTTGATGAAATCTGAGTCTGTTACTGAAATGTTCGTCTATCGGCCAAATTTTCACGAAACGTCGGATAGTGAAAAAGTTCCATGCTAGAAGTTTTGTCACACATCATCCCTTTGTCATTTTACCAACAGCTTTTGAAGAATGCAAAAAGAAGCTGCCACACTCGTACCTATATTTGGAATCCCAGAAAAGCTTATATGACCATGCCAAATTAAATTGAATAATGCCAACAGCTGCTTATGGATTGTATAAAAACTTTTTCGAGCAGTTTGAAATCAGCCTTTGACCCAAATGACAGAAAAAATTCCTTCTTCGAGCATGCATTTTTGATAACAACCTAACTCAAAAAGGCTTAATAAATTAATAATACATATATTAAACAGTTGTGCTTATTTACCTTTCAGTTTTCACTCAAGTAGATTTGAAAAGACCTTGAAAAAATATTAAAAAAATTATATTTAAAGAAAAAACTAAAAAAAAAAAATTATTTAGAAGACAAATCAAATGAAATATTCCCAAAATAATAAAAAATAGTTAAAAATTAATAAATGCATCTCAAGTTTATCTTCCATCCCAACTTTAAGCTAACTATTCTTAATTTTAAAACATGCTTTTAAAAAATTTAAAAAAAATGTCTTAGCTGCTACGAGTATAACAAAAAAACTCCCCGCTTGTACCAAAAAAAAAAAACAAAAAAAAAAAATAAATACTTAAAATCGTAGTTTGCCCTCCACAAATCAAACCAGCATCAAGCTTTTAATCTTAAGCAAGTTTGTGCCTGAGATTCTCTTTTTAAAACCACATAAAAAGCAAGGTCTTAATATTTTTCCATCGCCATTGTTATTGTTATTCATACCGAAATATTCCAACAATTTTATTTTGCTTTTGTTTATAGACTATATTTTCATTTTTGTTTTTATTTGTTGTTTTACATTGTTCAGTTTGACACGTTGGTTTTGCTTTTTTTAATTTTTTGTTTTTGTTTGTTGTTGTTGTTTTGCATTGACTTTGTGCTTGGCTAAGCAAATTTTCTAGTTAGCGTGCTAGTAATTAAATAATTAATACATAAAAATACAATAATAATAATAATAATTTGTTATGTTAGGGTAGCTTAGAGACTAAGGCCTAACTTCACTTTCAATTTGTGGTTGTTTTTTGATACATTTTTTCTTTTTCATCAAAAAGTGGCAGTCTGGGAATATTCAATGGCAGCAATACCTCCCGTTAGCTATAATTCAAAAAGCGAGTTAGAAATTACTTTTCTAAATATTTTGTTGTCACCTGCCCTGAGGACTGAACCAGGTATTTTCATTATGGTGGGCAACCATACTACTCACTATAAAACAAGCAAAAAACACCGCCATACCTACATACACCTTGAAAATTGAAAATGTATTGCTGTGAATATAGTTTTTAAAATATATATTAACGTCATTGTTCGACAATTTAAAGTCCACTGATAATTACAGCTTAGCTTTAATAGAGCTTTAAATGAACAAAACAAGCTCGTAAAAGAATTTTAGAAAAGAGAGCAAAAAAATATCAAAACCTGCTCAAATAGTCAATATGTGTTTGGAATCAAATAAGTAGAACATCTGTTAAAATTCGAAAAAAGTATTTTGTAATAGTTGCCATCAAAGAGTTTGGATGCAAAACGTAAGAATATTTAGATATACTAGACTGGCCCAAAAAAAATTTTGTTTTGTTTAAAACTTATTATGGTATTATTTTTTATGAATGGCAGACAAAATTTGTAAAAAGTGTCAGGCTTTCATATTAGATAATTTTTATGGGCATATCATGTCTAAGTTATGATGTTCGTATTTCCAAAAAAATCTTTTAAATGAAAATTTTCTTCAGTAATAATTTGTAAAATTTTTTCTAGACCTTTCAACTCGTTTACAAATCTCTACTTTCCTGTTTTCTATATTAACTTTTAGTGTTGGACAATTTTCTTAATTAAAAAAATTTTAAAACAAAGCTTGATCTAACAAAAAATGTTTTTTTTTGCGAAATCTAATTTCCTGATTCCACTTTCTACAGTAAATTTTAAAATATATCTGCAGTACAAACAAAATTTTTTTTATCAAAAACGCTTTTCTCATGCAGATAAAATTAAAAATTTACTTGGCGCTAAATATTTTTACTTCAATGCCTTGACACTTTTAAGTTAAACATGAAATCAGTCCTATAAAGTAAAAAAAAAAACATGATAAATAGCTTAAAATAATATTCAGACCTAGAACTTACTATACTTTTTTCGTTGTTCTAAAAAACTAAATCAATTTTCCAAAAAAAAAAAACTGAAATATGTCTGGTCCAGCCTAATGTAATCCCGTTTAATATAGAAACGAAATTAATAACATACAGATGTTGTTTATAAAGGTGAAACACTCCCTTTAAGTAGATTATTGCTTGCTATTAAAGAAAAATGTTAGAGTTACACTAGTCAAAACAACGGTTTTTTAGAATTTTCGTCTTTTTGTCTGTATGTTTGTTCGCTCATCACTCAAAAACCGTTGCTTGGAAATGACTGAAAGATTTATTACGATATAGCTAGATGTCTAAGTTGAAGTTATGAGTACTTTTAATTGCACAGAACTATTTTCTTAACTCAGAATACAGCCATAAAACAGAACAATTAGTCCCATCAAAGGACAAACTAATACAAAAGGGATTATTTCTACCCATATAAAAATATCCTCTGGAGTACATCTTGGACTGGTGCTAGATTCAGCGCATTATTTAAAAATTTCCTAAGATTACGAATAAGAATTGATGGGAACCCAAGCTTTTCAAGGTAAAACAATTAAGTGCATTCAACAAATTCCGAATTCCCTCGATCAAGGCATTTCGTGTGGGTAGCAGACAGACGAATTGTTCATTCGACATTTGGCAACCCTGGTCGCGTAAAGTGGTAAATAAGTGTGTGCTATCAAAAAATATTAAAAAAATATAAAAACTAAAGATCTAAGTGAGTTAAAAACAAAAAATCACCCTCTGGGTAAAAACAAAACAAGTGATTTCCATCCTGGAAATAAAATACAACATAAAACAATAGTGTGAAAAAGTAAACATAAAAATTAATGTGAGACTCCTCAAACACCTAAGCAAGTGAAGCAAGTAAAAAAAAAAAAAAAAAAAAAAAAAAAAAAAAAAAAAAAAAAACAAAAAACAAAAACAATAGTAAACAAACATCACCAAATATATATGTACAATTGGCGCCAATTTTGGCAAGTGCATCTTCTTTCTTACTCACGCCTAAAAGTAGGCAATATTTTCCTTCATCACTGACTTTCCCTTTAATCTGAGTTGCCAAGTCGGGTAAAATTAAAACGAAATAAAATTAAAAAATAACCAAAAAAATAAACGAACGTCAATAAAACCAAATATTATACAAAAATAAATAAATATATAACAATAAATAAAAAAAAAAATAATAAATAAAAAATAATAGTAGCATAATAATTAAAATAATTATAATAATAATAATAGTAATAATAATAATAACTTTAATAATAATAATAATAATAGTAATAATAATAATAACAATAAAAATAATAATAATAATAATAATAAATGCCACTTAACCGCACTCCTCCTAAGGGAGGAGGACCCCTGCAATCTCAGCAGACCCCAACCAATCAAGCAACCAAACCCCAACCGAGTGCTGCACAAATTCAACAGCAACAAAACTCGGAGCTATCAAAAACTCCCACATCCCAATGCCCAATCCCTGCTGGAAGCGATGGAGGTATTGAGAAGCAGATAGAGTTCCTCCAACAAGAATTGAAAAAGCTCTATAGCCAGCAACAAGGTAAACCCACCCAACAAGTCACTAGCCCGACTCCTGCGGCTAACGAATGGCAGAAAGTGCCACCGTCCAAACGCCAACGCGAAAGCCCAGGTAAGAGTACAGATTCCAAAAAACAGGCCAAACTCGAACAATATTGGCTTGGTAGGAGCCAAGCTAATGCCCCAAATACCGAAAATCAATTTGCCGTCCTCGAAGTCGAAGAAGCAAGTCAGCCCAAAGAGAAAGAACTGAAACCCCCCCCAATTTTCGTTGACAAAGTCAGTAATATATCTCCACTAATGAGTTTATTACAAGAAATTGCCCCAAACTCGTTTCACCTAAAGCTAATAGGAAATGAACAAGTCAAAGTCCAAGCATCATCCCTCGATGTCTACAAAGCTATCGTGACCCAATTAGAACTAAAGAACACAGAGTTCTTCACATATAAGTCAAAACAACAACGTTCATTTAAAGTAGTTCTAAAAAATATGCACTCCTCTATTGATACCAAAGAAATCGTAGACGCACTAAAAAATTTTGGCCACTCTGTCACTAACATATGGAACATGAAGCACAGAATCACCAAAAAGCCCCTATCTATGTTCATAATTGAGCTCAAACCCGATACCAACAATAAAGAGATTTACGAAATTAAAAGTCTCTTACATTCAAAAATTGCATTCGAGCCCCCCCTCCCAAAGCGTGAAATACCCCAATGTGCTAACTGCCAGCAATATGGCCACACAAAATCTTACTGCCGCCGAAAACCGGTATGTATAAAATGTGCCGGTAGCCACGTGTCTGCAGAATGTAGCAGAAAAACCAAATCTGATGATGTGAAATGCGCCTTATGCGAAGGTAATCACCCAGCCAACTACAAAGGATGCGCGGTCTACAAAAGTTTACAAGACAGGAAATACCCATCATTGAGGAAAAAAACTCACCCAAGTACTGTTATCTCCCAAGAAAAAGAGAAATCCAACCAACAAAGTGCATCCTCAAGCCAAGTCAACTCAACCAGCAGCACTATATCGTATGCTCAAGCCTTAGAAGGGCCCCAACCCGGCTCAAGCTTACAAAACACAAAATACCCACCCCTAAGGAATAATACTCACCCAAGTACTATTACCTCACTTAGAAAAGAGAAATCTAGACAACAAGGTGCATCTTTAATCCAAGTGAACCCAACCAGCAACGCTTTATCGTATGCTCAAGCCTTGGAGGGGTCCCGACCCAGCTCAAAATCTGGCAATGTTAACCCAAATAACATGGACACATCTACTCCAGCCCAAAATGATAGTGAAATGCGAGAAATGATAGCTCTACTGAAACAAGTCATGCAGCAAATCACATCAATGATGACACTCCTTGTCACCCTCACTACTAAAAATTGTTCACCCCCGGCGCCTTAAAGATCATTATCTGGAATGCCAATGGCATTTCCAAGCATTTACTTGAAGTAAAGGCATTACTCCAGACCCACAATATTGACATTCTTCTCATATCTGAGACCCACTTCACTGATAAAAGCTACTTTGAAGTCCCTAAATATAAGTTTTATCACACAAAACACCCAGATAACAAAGCTCATGCGGGATCAGGTATCCTAATAAGGAGCAGTATTAGGCATTGTAATACAAAATCGTATCGCACAAATGCTATTCAAGCCACTAACGTTACTGTCGAAGATTCGAACGGCCCACTTACGCTCTCAGCTATCTATAGCCCACCCAGACACGCTATAACTACGGAAGAGTACGAAAATTTCTTCAAAACTCTTGGAAATCGATTCTTAGTTGGTGGTGATTACAACGCCAAACACACCTTCTGGGGCTCCCGCCTTATCACCCCTAAAGGAAGGCAACTATATCAGGCTATTAGCCGTCTCAAACTAACCCCATTCTCTACTGGAACACCCACATATTGGCCCTCAGATAGAAATAAACTACCCGACTTGATCGACTTCTGTGTGGTAAAATTAATATCTTCTTCAGAAATAACTTGCGAGTCGTGCTTTGAATTGTCTTCTGACCACTCCCCAATACTGGTAACAATTGATAAAAATATCACGTCCACAGCTTTTCATTGCAGCCTCTATAATCGGAAGACCGATTGGGAGTACTTCCGATCCATTATCTCCCATAATATTGATTTAAAACTATCCCTGAAATCCGACAAAGATATGGCTGAAGCAGTTGAACACTTTAACAGGTGTATACAACACGCCGCTTGGAGCTCAACTCCCACCCTCAGCAGGAAAAAAACCATAGGGGTTACCGACGAAGTAAAAGAAAAGCTTAAAGAAAAGCGTATCGCACGGAAAAGGTGGCAACAAACCCGTCATCCCGATGACAAGAAACGGCTGAATGCATTAACTAACGAACTTAAATCCATCCTCAGTATGGAGCACAACAGAGAAATTCAACAATACCTTAGTAATATTGATGCAACAGCTGCAACTGATTACTCCCTTTGGAAAGCGGCCAGCAAGCTAAAGAGGCCAATTATCTCAAATGCACCTATACGAATGGAGAATAACGAATGGGCAAAAAGTGATGATGAAAAAGCATATGCTTTCGCGAGCCACCTAAAACAAGTATTCACTCCACATGATATTGAACCCCCAATAAGAATAACTACTGAAGTGGAAACTACCTTAAGCCATCCATATCAAATGGACCTACCCATAAAAAAATTTTCATCGTCGGAGGTGAAAACCATAATTGCAAAACTCAAGCCAAAAAAAGCTCCGGGATACGACCTTATCAACGGCACTATTCTAAAAAATTTACCCCACGAAGGCATAAAATTCCTGACACAGTTGTTTAATGCAGCACTAACAACTCAATTCATTCCCCCACAGTGGAAAGTTTCGCAGATGAAAATGATTCTGAAACCCGGAAAGCCAGCTGATACAGTTGCATCTTACCGACCTATTAGTCTGCTGCCTATTCTCTCAAAAGTAATGGAAATTCTCTTCCTTAAAAGACTCTTACCCATAATAGAAAAGCGTAAAATTATACCCAATCACCAGTTTGGCTTCAGAAGAGGGCACGGAACAATTGAGCAGGTCCACAGACTCACCGAGCAAATATACGACGCTTTTGAGAAGAAAAACTACTGCACAGCTGCTTTTCTAGATATTTCACAAGCCTTTGATCGCGTATGGCACGAAGGACTTCTCTATAAAGTAAAACACACCCTCCCTGTAAACTACTTCCTATTTATACACTCATATCTAAAAGATCGTTATTTCTTCGTTAAACAAGGTGAAGAGCAGACTGCCCTTTATGAGTGCTTAGCAGGCGTCCCGCAAGGCAGCGTAATGGGCCCAATACTTTATCTACTTTACACGTATGACCTTCCAATAGCAGAAGGAGTCACCATAGGCACGTTTGCCGATGATACTGCCGTGTTGGCCGTGGACCCTAACCCTAACGTGGCTTCGCTCAAGCTCCAAGGAAGTTTAAATAAAATTACAAATTGGCTGAAAGAATGGAGAATTAAATCCAATGAATCAAAATCCGTTCAAGTGACGTTTACTACTAGACGTAACACTTGTCCACCCGTTAAACTCAACGGTATCAATATACCACAAAGTGACGAAACAAAGTACCTTGGTATGCACCTCGACAGAAAACTAACTTGGAGGACCCACATATTCACCAAAAGAAAAGCCCTTGGTATCAAGCTAAGAAATCTGTATTGGCTTATGAACCGAAATTCACAATTATCTGTTGATAACAAAGTCCTGCTCTACTCAGCCATCATAAAACCCATTTGGACATATGGAATACAGCTGTGGGGAACTGCAGCAAACTCAAACATAGAGATTCTCCAAAGATTCCAATCTAAAACTCTTAGAATGATAGTAAACGCACCCTATTATGTGACTAATAACCAGATACACCGGGATCTAAAGGTTCCAACTATAGCTGAAGAAATCAAAAAGTATGCTATTTCATACAACACGAGACTTCTAACTCACCCCAACCCGTTCATTGTAGCCCTGTCAGCAAGACCAACCAATTTCATACGCCTGAAAAGAAAGTCAATCACAGACCTTCAACGGTAATGAATTTTTAAAATGGATGAACTGCTGATAGCAATAAGTCCATGCCCAGAAGTTTATTGAATTATATTGATAAATTAGCAAAAAATGGATGCACTACTGAGAGCAATCCATCCATGTTCATCAAGTTTATTAAGTGTTATTAATTATGAATTCCTTTTAAAAATCAAAAAATTGTTAGATGTATTCTATGTATACAGTTGGCAAAATATATTGGATGCTAAAAAAAAAAAAAAAAAAAAAAAAAATTTGACATTTGCCTTGTCCTTTAGAATGTTGTATGGCAATTTCTTTTTTTATTGATTGCATTGAACAGCCTCGCCTCCACAGCCAACAAAAACCAAAAACATTCGTTATTCTTCTTCTTGATCACTGTCTAGTGCTTTTCTAAATTGGCAATTGCAAATGCAGCAAATAGTTAGCCAAGGAAAAAACAGAATTTTATGTGCAATAAAAGACGTCACCTACAACCAACAATCAACAAATCAACAAAAACAAAAAAATACCATTGACAACTGCCTAACATGACAAACGAAGCGTTAACCAAAAACCGCCAAGTGCCAACTGTCTGGCCTTCTCAACGCTGTCGAATGCGTTTTATGTTTTGAGCTGCTTGAGCTTAACAAACCATAGAGAAGATTGTTGTGGCTTCCACAATAACAACAACAACAATAATTATATGAACTGCAACAGAAGAAAATTAAAATAAAAAAAATAAAAAACAGAAAAAATACGGCAATATTACAAACAACAACAACAGCAAGCGAAATACAACAACACCAGCATATAAGCAACAACATGTAAAGTAAATAAAAAAGTGTTTGTGCAGAACAAGAGAACATAAGCAATAATAGCTGGTAAAACACCAACAACTACAAAAGCCAGTTATTTAGCAAGCAAGTGCAGTGCACAGTGGGCTAGTTTGCAGAAATTAGTATGAAACTAAATTTAAAAAAAAACTTTTTTTATAACAAGACGGGATTAGCACACAAGGGTTAATGGGAAGCTAGAGATAGACATAGACTGCTCTAACTTGTTCTACTATATATACATATGTACATATATCACGTCAAATTTAAATAACTGAGCAACTCTGTTGTCCCGAGAAGCTACAGGTGTAAGCAGGTCTCGGATTAGTCTTCGTAGGAATTTATTTAAAAATTTAAATAATTCACATTTTTTCTGAAACACCCCACTGCACTAAACACCAGCACAACAAGTATAGCATTGAAGTATAGAAAACAAATTTCAAAAATTAATAAAAAAAAACACCATTGCCACTTTGCCGATAGTTCCGCTAACGTGAACGCAATGCGTCTCACTCACCTTCACCTGCGACCCATAAACGCGAGCCGCCAACAAATGAACGGCCAACGGAACGAGCAAAACCGCATGAGACAACAGCAAGACCACCACAACAACGAACAACAACAACAGCACCTCATAGCATACAACGAGCTCCCCACTCCCCACATTGCAGTTAGCTCTCTAGAAGCAGAGAAAGCAAATAGAGAAAATATAGAAAATAAAATTTTAAAAAACAAAAACATGTTCTGCTGTTCCGCTTAAGAGTTCCTTCTTCTTCTTCTACTTCTACATTTCACATTTCCACTTCTTCTTCTACCAAACACTTGGCATGTCGTGTTGTTGTGTCTCTGGTTACATTGTGCGCTTTTGACGGGTTTCTTTTGAGCCAACTCAAGTTGAGACTTTCTTTTGGTGAGCGCTGCACCTTACTCAAGAGTTTAACAAAAAAAAACAAAAACAAACACAAAAAGTGGTTGGAAGTGTAAGGTGCAGTGAAAATATTTATTATAAATGAATAAATAGAAGAAAACAAAAACAAATACCGCTAAACGTAGCGTAGCTGCCACTTAAGCGCCGCCAGCAAAAGCAGCTTTCGAAAATCAATAAGAAAAATAATAAAAATAAATTTTAAACAAACTTTGAAGAGAAACGAAGTTTTAGAGAAACAAAATATTGGAACCAAACTCAACATTTACAAACTATAGAAAAGGCTTATAATTTGAAAATTATCAATCTTTTCTTGAGTTTAAAAATAAAAATAAATAACTAAAAATTATTATCAACTGGTCTTGAGCTAATAAAATTTGCAAAAATTTGAAAAGTGTATGTAAAAGATTATTTTTTAAAATTTTTATTTTTATTTTTAAATTTTGTTATGAATATGGGATTATATTTTTTAATGTAAAATCTTTTATTGTGAAATATTTAATTTTTTATTAAATTCATTCAAAATATTTTCCTTAAGATTTAGCAGCAGCAACGATTGAAAAAAACATACAAAAACAACAAACATCACAAAAAAAAATTTTATAAAAAGTTTAAAAATCTACAAATATTAAAAAATATTCAAACGAGTTTATCTTCGAAATCCAGAAACAAATTTACAAACATCACTAAAGTAATTTGAAGCACCCAAATCGCTGAGCCACATTCATATTCCCACGAGATTATACAATTCTGCAGGTGAGTTACATTTCCTCTTGCTGTCTCAAATTTCTCTGCTATATACTGGTTTTACATATATACTAAATACAATAACAGTGACTGCCGGTCAAAATGTAACAGTTTTTGAAAGCTTTTGAAATATGTTTTAAAACTATAGCAATTGAAAGTTAAAATCTGAAATCGATGGCTAATTGGAAGATCACCCTTTTTCAAAATATTTTTAAAAAAGTTCGGTTTCAGAATTTGTTTGGAGAAGCCGTACTTCTGAGTTTTTTTTAATAAGACCCTATTTCAAAATTCATTTGAAGAACACTCATTTTTAAAAATTAGTTTTAAAAGCGCTAATCTAATATAAAATTTCATATTTTTCTTAAGCGAGATAAGACGATTTTGAATCGAACTTTGAAATAGGTTATTGACAAAAATTCTGAGATAAGGTTTCTGCAACCATATTTAAAAAAATAACATTAAGTTTCGTAACTAAAACACATTTGAAATTTATAAATTTTTAGTTTCGGAAGTGTACAAACGGGGAAAATTGTCTTCCTAAACAAAAACTCTAAAAATTTTTCACACTCAGAGTACCCACGTCTTTATTAAAAAAGTTCTAAAAGGTTTTAAATTTTTATAATATTTTAAATCATTTATTATTATAAAATACCCCAAGGCCAAGAATATTAATTTTTAAAAGAATTGAAGAAATTTGAAATTTAGAGACAACTGCCATAGTTTTTCTTTCATATCCCGTTCGAAAGCTTTGAGCCTTCTTTATACGAGAATTTTTTTAATGTTCTGATAACCACTGGTCTATCAGAACGATGGTTTTATTGAAGAATTACAATTTTAAACAATTGCAAGTACCTTGTTTCGTGTATGGCTAATGTCACACCCATTTGAACTTATTTTACCAAATTAACCAGCAATGCTAATGAACCCTTTGACTGTTTTCCTGACTAATTTTCGATACAGAAACTGTGGGATTTTAAATGGTTCGACCTAGCCTATTTTCGATAAGAATCAACCATAAATGCGGAAAACCCAGGTATATTAGGTATACTCCGTATGCTACGAAATTAAATTTTTTATAAATTTTAATCGATTTAAAATGTTTTTAGATTTTTTTAAAATTCCATTGAATTCATCAGGAAATTTACAGACTCAGACATTTTTGGTGAAGTGCTAACAAATGTGCAGAACAGTTTTATTGGTCGGACTGCTACTATCTACACATATTCATATCAATCTATGCGTATAAGTATATACATATGTATAACTTTATATCTACATGCCTTAATTTATGCTTCTAATAACACCGAAGAACGCCGTAAAAAATGAAGCAGGAAGCAGCATGCTGGGACAATGAAAAACCAGGGATCTACACAATTAAGCATAGAAATTTGACTAAATATGTCATTGCTTTTTCCAAAGTAGTAAGGAATTTAAGATAAGCTTGGAATTAATACAAGTTTCAAATTTTATTTTTGAAATTTATAACAGTTTAAGCCCTGTTTTTTAATATAAAAAATAGAGGTCGTATTTTATAAGTAACTTCTTGATCTGTAGACAACAATTTGAAAAAATATTTAAAAATTTAATTTAAGTTTTTTAATTTTTAAAAAGCTATTGAACATTTTAAAGTAGTCATGACTTTAAATAAGCTCAAGACCAAGAAAATTTATTTTTTATTAAAAGCTAAAGTTATCTTTTATTTTTCATAAACTTTTTTGCTTATTAATTATTAAAAATTTGTTTCAATTGAATATAAAAGGAGACAACCACTATAGATTTTTTAATAGATCTAGGCTATCAGAACAATGGGCTTTTTGTCTGCTTATCTCCTTTATTTATTTATTAACCGGAAATTTCCCAACTAGAAAGACTTACTTTATTGTTTTGTATTCAAATATCATTTAGGCTTATACATATTTCCCAATCCAACTACAATTAAAACTTTTGAAAATAACCATTAAACTCGCTCCCTGTTCAAAACGCTCAATAAATTTGTGTTACAACTGAAGCATGTTGGCATGACATTGAACTGCCAGTCATTCTGCTTTCATATTCTAAACTCATTTAATTTTTTGTTTACAAAAATTGTGGGTATTTTTTTGTTGTTGTTTTTCTATTTAGAGTTCAATGGCTTAGTGTCACAATTTATTAGATACATATAAATATATGTCAGTGTGTATGTAGACAAATAATTTTTATGTTGAACAAGTAATCGTGGATAGGAAATGAATGTAGAGCGCTTTTATGAGCTTAGCATAAATTAGAATTAAGAGGCTTTAAGAAAACGTAGAATTTTATTCCACTAAAAGCCCAAATTAAAAAATAAATTTAAATAAGTTTAAGCTTAGTGAAGTAGAAGGCCGTAGAAGAAAATAATATGGGTTAGTTTCTTCGTAAATTTTAATATGCAACTACCTTGACGAATTTTCAGAAATATGGAAGATTCATAGTGAGTTGTGGTTATGCCTTTTGCGTTACCTTAATGTGATCTTCCGTCAGACTAGTGTTTCTTACACCCAGTTCTACCTATTCATTTTTGCTTTTCCACAAACACTGCTTGCTTGAAATTTGAGAAGTGACAAAGATGATGAAGTTTTCTCCTCCGATTTCATAAATATCCAACCAGAGTCACATTGGGCACCCTCTCGAAATAACTTACAATACTTGTTAGAACAACAACCTTTATAAACTTTCATCGCACTCGTCCTTATCGACGACTGAGTGGAAGATCACCTGGTGTCAAAATACTTTTAAATATCACCCTACTTCAGAAATGAGTCAAATAACAATCTATCTTAAGTGAATTTTTATACAATTTTCATTCGTAACATTCATTTTTGAAACGTTCTCCATGGATTTACGTTCCACGAAAAGCCCCTGCGGCATAGCCGACTTTTTCTTAGCTCCTTCATGCTGTGATATCGTGCCTTGAGCGTATATATTCGTCGTCTGTTTTCATTTGGTATAAAAGTGGAACCATAAGGCTAAAAACAATAAGCTAAAGATTAGAACCACAGTATCGATATGTAGTACCTGCAACAACAAATATCAGACTCATATCTTATAATACACACTTTTCTGTATTTGTTGTTGTTACTCATATCGCTTGCGGTTCTTCAGTTCGATTTATGTGTCTGCTCTGCCTGCACGACTTTTAGTTAGGCCGCTATAACTCCACACACGCCTTTTACATCTTCTTCCTCATCTTACCACCCATCAAATCCAACAACAACAACAACAAACTCCTATTGCAGCGCTAATCTACGTATTGTAATATCTATTTATTTGATTCTACTGCCATTCGTAGCGCTTCTTGTGCAACTGCAACTGCCGCCTTCGGTTAGTCTAGGTTGGCCGGTCATGCGGTTGAGCCCATTCGACGCCATCTAATTACTTGTACCAATTCGCGGCTTCTATCCGCTTGCTTAATGAAGTAAAACACAAACACTACAACGCAGTGCTGCGGTGCTTCTGAGCTCTGCAAATTCTCGCCTTGGCTATTACAAAGCCTACAGCAGCACTAATCTCTTCTTCTTTCTTTGCGTTGCAATGTACTACCGCAAACGTCCACTTATGATAATTTAGTGAGCACATCGCTATGTCAGATAACAAAAATTGATTGCTACACAAATTTATGGCAAATTGGCAGTTAAGTTGGCAGCAGCAAGAAGATGCTGGCGTTGAGTTAAAGTTAAGTCGAGCTTCACTCTCCCTTGTATGCTTGGCGGTTTATGATTCTGTACTTCTTTTTCACGTAATGTGTGAATATTTCATAAGTTTTAATGGTTTTATGGTTGTCTGACGCAAGAATAAGATAAATGTTTTGTGGTTATACAAATATAATTTGAAAAGAATTTTAGTTAAGATATTGGTGAAGATTGCAACTTTACCAACATACATACATACACACACTGCAAGCCTTTAGTAAAAGGATCAAGACGGAGTTTTCATGTGTACGAATATAGTCAGCGTTAAGATTTTATGTAATGACTTCACCTGATAGAATATAAATTTATAGAAAACTTATTATAATGCGTGTAGAATTTATCATGTGATTTTCATGTCATGCGATGCATTTGTCATGTGATCATTTTCTCTTTCTGTCGAATTTTTGACGAATAAATTTATCCCGTGATTTACTTTCATTTGTTATGAACTTGTCTTGTGATGAATAGAGAGCGCGATAAATTCTTGTGTGATTACTTTGACATGTGATGAGCATATCATGCGATCAATTTGTCGTATGATTATTTTCCCTTTCTCAAGAATTTGTCTTGTGATTTACTGGGTGCAGCCCGCATTCGTATTTTGATGAATTTGTTAGTATACAATTTGTCTTGGGACGCACTTTGACTGCAATAAACCTGTTGAATGGGGAGTTTAGAGCGTGTCATGTGAGGTTCTATGTGAAACTTATCGTGTGATGAATTTGTAGATTATATTTTCTTAACAATTATTTTTTTATTTTTGCTGTATCTAATTTATTTTTTGAGATCAGACTGTTCTTTGCCGAACTTTTTCATTCATGAATTTGACTTTGGTGAAATTAGCGAGTGACGGCTCATGTGGTAAACTTGTCGCGTGATACACTCATCGTTTGATTTTTTCCCTTCTGCCGACTTTGTGGTGTATAAATTTGTCTTGTCAAGCACTTTAATTGCAGTGCATTTTTTATATGACAAATTTAGCATATAGTGAAGGGCTGTAAAACAAACTTATCTGATGATGAACACATCATGCGATAAAATTGTACAACGATTATTTGCTATTTCGGGATGTATTTATCTTTTCTACTAATATTCTATATTTTTTGCGTTCAAACTAATTGGTTGTAATGCGTTGATTTTCTGTTTTTTTAACTTAATAAATTAAAATAAATCGATTTAAATTGATCAGTTGATAAATTAGCTATGTGATGCATCTGTCCTGTGATGGCTATATCATGTGACAAATTCTGAGTCACCGGTCCTTTGAAGCGTTAATCAGGTGATACGTTTTAAGCATTCCACTTTTCGTGTGATAGTTCGGTTGATAAATTTGTTGTGACATGGATTGGTGATGAAAATTATTCTTCTTTGAAAGTCGAGTGTACTTGTTAGAATGAAAGATCAGTTCAGCGCGTGCATGGGTAATCGGAACCCAGAACTAAAGGCCTTGTTTACTGCTCGTTATTCGGTGTAGGTATATATTGGAGACTCAGCATGGAGATACCGTTAGGTCTTAGTATTTGCAACTCTTCGCTTTTCTAATTGTCCTCTCAATAGTGATGGTGATGTTTAAAGTTCAACTGACCTTAAGTAATCCGGCCATGTAATTCGTGTGTGTTGATCTAACAGCCGTCTGAATATGGGGATCTTTTTTGAAGGATTTCCATACTCAAACTCCAGCTGGTTAGTTCGAAAGAATTTCTAGTAGTTTGCTATTCGAATCCATCATCTTGCGAAGTCATGAGTCCACATACTTTAAATGGAAAGGTACGAAAAAAAGCGTCCAGTTCAATAACCTCACTTGCACTCATAACTCATGAACCCTTTAAAGAAATGAAGTTCAATTTAATAATAAAACATTTATTTAAAAAATTTTTATGACCGCAACTCTTCATAAACTACGCCACTGTCCATTGCTGGGCTATCTGCATACAAAGTTGGCCATATTTTTGGATGAGTTGGGCGCAGCTGCGGCTGCTGGTCAAGTCCATAAATTGCTGCAACATGCTTAGATCAAACGAATATTCAGCCATGAAAAACTATTGCAGCCTTCACCATTGATGCTGTTAAGTTTTATTGTATGAATTTACAAAGATTGTTGTTGCCGAAAGCTAATGCTTCTTTCATTCCGATTGCAGTGGATTGTGATTGTTGTTGTTGTTGCTCCTTTTATTGTTACCTTGGCTGTGCAATTTTCCATTTGCCTTGCAAAAACTTAAGCACAGTGGCATGTCAACAATGAAAGCAATAATAAAAATTTCCTGCATTTACAACAATAGCAACAACAACAACAAATTGGCAAACAAAAACTCAGCAACGTCATTTCATTTGCGCCAAAGGCAAAAGCAAAAATTTTGTGAATAAATCGCATTCAAATTCAAATGATTGGCGCAGCGCCGTATAAAAACATCAACAACAATAGCAACAACAATGGTGGCAAAGAAACCATGGAGCGTTATTGGCAACAACATTCACAGCCAAAAGCGATGGTTTATTATTGAAGCTACTTCTGATGGTTAGACAACTTGCTCGTTTTGTTGTTGTTGTTGTTGTTTTTGTTGTTGCTTTTCCATTTTGTAGCTATTTATTCATTTATTATTTTGTGATTGCTTTTATTTGTAGTGTTGGACTTTTGTAAGGTTTCTTTCTTGTTACATTTGTATACCCTGTAGTGCCAGCAGCCAGAAGACTGAAGCTTTGATTAGCAAACTCTACTCACGAGCTAGGAGAACCCGAAAAGAAGACGATGGAGACATTTCGTTTGCTGGTATTCGGAACAGGTAGGTGGTTGGGTAGGAGTGTCTGAAGTCAATCGAGCTCGTGTTGGTACATCTGATATTTGGGTCTGAAAAAACGAAGAGAGAGACCTTCCCTCCGAATGAAGGACCAGGAAGCAGCCAAAATACGAAGTAGGAAATTATTGGTGGCCTATTTTGAGTTTAACTTCTAAACAATAAATTGAGATTGCGATTTCAGAACTTTTATTCGGCATACCTAGAAGTCGAAGCACAAATAGAATGATCCAAAATGGACGTTCTTCCCTTGAACAAACGATGTTCGAAATCCATGAAAATCCTGAAACCAAACTCAGTCAATTTGGTAGCCTGAGGTAACATACTCGGATGGTCAGCTGCTGCTATGCTCAGTCGAATGCTAATCAGAAACTTGCCCCTCTTGTATGAACTTCTGTCCACTGCTCCAACTCACTACGGGCTATATAATGCACACTTAAATCTTTACTTCTACTTTTGCTTTTATTGTTGTTGCCTCTCGTTATTCCTTGACTTCTTCTGTTACTTTGCTACGCATTCTGCTTTTTACTCCAGCTATTCAACTAACAATAGGTAAATACCACCAACCGACAGCAACTCTGTAGCGCGCAAAAACATTCATTGCTTGCCGCTTCGACTTCTGAATTGTAGATCATATTGTCTCTACAAAGGCTACAGTGTATGCCAGCAGCTGCCGGCCACTCAACGCCACACCTCTAATAACCCAAACCGTTCACTGCGCTTACTCGCATTCGACATTCACTTGAAATGGCAAAATGGAGTTGGCTGGAAAATTCACGGCTCTGTTGGAAACGAGTTTTTTATTTTCCAGAACGCCAGTTGAGATAACAATTTTTCTTAACTGTGAAGCTTCTAAGTGCAGTGTTGTTGTTGTGAATTTTTATTCCTCGTAGCTAGACAGTGCGGCCGGAAAACTCGCGACTACTTGAAAATTTCGTATAATAAGAAGACTGAGCTATTGGTTGATAGAAATAATGGCAGACAAATTTTTCAAAACGAGAGAGGTTTCAAAAGCTGAGGTGAGGAGTTTGTAAAAAGCATGGATCAACTCTGCAGCCGGGCGTAATCTATGAAACCTATGAAAAGGGTGTCCCAAAGGGTCGTGCAGTGCAGGTTTTTGGTTCAAACAAATCCTTCCCAAGGCAGTACCGATTTATTTCCGACAAAGCATTGAAAGTAGCCGTAACATTATCCGAACCTTCGGTTACAACAAGAACAACAACTCAAAAGCTTGAAGGTGAGGTCATAAGCGATCAATTATATCGTTACGGTACATTCTTTATATCGCTATCCCATTCATCCTTATTCACGCCATAGAACCTAGAACCAGGCAATATAAGACGTTGTTCCCTTTGGGTCCTCCGACTCATCGCAGTTAGGCGTTGCTATGGACTTTCTTTTACCTCTTATTGGGGATCCCTGCTTTATAAACGTTTGCTTGGGAAACGTTTGCTCGACATCGACAACGGTTGCTGCCTCTTTGTTTCCGATTGACAGTTGCTGCCATTACAGTCTCTTACTCGGCAGTGGAAATGCAGTCTCGCAGCAGCAGCAAATAAGCTACCGACAACAACAACAACAAACAGTGCATAATTTGCTGCCAGCAATGCGGTTTGCTTTTATTGTTGTTCTGCAAGCAAAAAGAATGCAATAAAATGAAATGAAACTGTATTCTTCGTTCGAGTTGTAACCTCCATCCAATAGCTGGTTCTAGATTTTTCGTTCACAATCACAACAACATACATACACACATATGTAGATAGAACTTGATTTAATGCAGTAATGCAATTTATGTTTCTGTTTTTATTATAGCAACGCACGAAGTGTCATAATGAACATGTTTATTGAGTTGTAATATTTATTAATGAAATCATCGTGATCAATTCTAACAGTGTCTTTGAATTATTTTTCCGTTGGGAAGCAGACTTTTTTTTTTTTTTTTAAATATCTATGGAGATTACTCACAGTGAAGAGAAGTCTGTTAGTAATGAGACGATGCACTGCTTCGGAACTCGATATGAAGTGTCAAATAGGAACTAGTTTGAAGATAATTGCAATTTCATTAGCTCAAACGCAGCAGTTGAGGAACCAAAACTAGGCAGTTTGAACAAAAATTCTTGAAGGAAATGTTTCTTCTTACTTGAATGTTCCTAGTCTCCATTCACCGCAATACCCGTTCCTCTTTTTAAATTTTTTTTTAGGCCAGAAAAGTCAGTATTTACGGCTGTGCAGACGTTTCGCGAAAAATTCCCCCAACAAATTAGATCTTTTAGGAGCCGCAAATGAGCAAAAAATAGGGGGAATACTAGGTGATACTAAAAGGAATCACAAAGCCCATTCTCTCAACTTGAACTTCGAAATGTTTTGGGTTTTATATTGAAGGTTTTTATTGATACTTTCCTGAAGCTGTTTTGTAGTTTTTTTTTTTTTGCAAATTTTTCTGCATATTTTTTCTTTCACTTTCATGGTTTTTGGATTTATCTTGCAGTCATGTTGGAGGCTTTTATCAGAATAAAGTACTATTTTAATGGATTTTTTTATTTTATACTCCAAACAGCTTCGGCTCGTATTAGCTAGGACTTCTCCCTGATATATCAATACTAGCCATTCAAAACTTTATATTCAATGACTGATTACGCCCCTGCTACCCGGGGAACGGTTTGGAGAATAGCCTTTCGTTCGACTATATTTCGGAAAAGGGTTAGTAAAATATTTTATTTATTTATGATTTCTATTCCTCGACACCGCCTAATAATTCAGTAAAAAAAATTTTGAACATGTGCAAAACAACAAAACGTTCTAACCGAATGTGTAAAGTGCAAATGTTGAAGTAAAAGTTCAATTTGTAGTCTGTTTATTACGTTTTAGCTCCAGCTCAATAATTAACTTTCCATATTGGTTAATTGTTTTTAACCTCATTTTTTCGTAAATAAAAATCTAGTAAGTATACATTAGAGTGCGTCTAAAATATGAAAAGTGATGAAAACTGGAAAACTCGGTCATGCTCCGCTGTGTCGCAGAATTGATATTCGACTGAGTCCAACTTTAATCATGATATCTCAGAAACCACTTGAGATGTTGTACTTTATTACATGGCTTTTTGTACCACTCATTAACACCTTTCTTTTGATACCTATATTACACTAATATATTTTGGGTCACCCTGCTACACATATTGGTCGATAACTCTAAAACAATTCGAGTGCTCGAAAAAATCTATATCTTAAACTTTAATTCAGATGTCTAGTAATGTAACGATGGTAGGTGCACTTAGTTACATTCAGCAGTTTTTAAATGATGCGCGAACAAACATACAGACTGACAGACAAAAATTAAAAAAACGTTTGTTTTTGATTATACTGGCTTATTAATTAATTATCCTTGTTGTCAATTTTTCATTGAGATAGAGCGAGTTTTTCTTTTCAATTGTTCGCTAACATCGCATGATCTTCCCCTCAGATATATTTTTTATGACGTTAAAAGTAAGGCATCACTACTCAAGTCTTTTACAGCAAAACCGGTAAATTTTTTTCTTAATAACTTAATTTTTCAATTAAAAAGCTGACTCAATTTTTATTTCTTTTCCTCTAATTTATAACCAACCAATTTGTAAGCCGATTTGTTTCAATAGAAATAAAACGTGTTTTATTAAATTTCTTGTTTCCAATGTTGGCTTTATAAAATATTAAAAAATTATTAACAAGTTTTAGCATAAATTAACATTAATTATAAATTAGACAGCTACACACATACACACACATACAAACATTATTCCCAATCAACAAAATGAGTAAACCAAAAGTTAAATGTGGTAACTCCACTTCGCCAATCAAGTTGTTGTAGTTGTTTCAGTGCTCGAGGTGATTGCATGCAAATATCAAAAAAGGGCGCTCCAATCCCTGCGCCTGCGCTATTGATCCTCGCACTTCTACAACACAGCAACATTACAAGCAAAACACAAACAACAAATCATTCAAGCGTGCAAAAACAAAAAAACACGTTTCATTCGTGTTAATTACCTTAATTTGCTGCGTTGTTGTTTTGTTGTTGTTTCGGAGATGCCAAAACGTTGAGTTCATCACTATATTTCTGTTTTGATTGAAGCAGCGAAATGTTTGAATTCGCATAGAATTTCTGTTGATGTGAGTGTAATGTATGCGTGAGCCATCTAGCGGGGTGTTCCATGCGCATATTGCAATGACTTCGAATTGCGAACTAAATTTCGGGTTTTAGGTCTCTCATTCGCAGTGTTATTACTTCAATATCAGTTGCAAGATTTAATCTATTTTCCAAACATTTTTTACTAATTTTCCAAGTACATGTGGGAGATCGTTTTCATTTTTACTACAATCTGGCTACTCCAAATTTCAATATGGCAACACTGTTAACCCCCAAGCTCACTTCAAAAAACAATTTCCGTAATTAATGTTTGTCTCTTTGACGTCTAAACACTTCCTGTATGATGAACATCTTTGAGATGATTTCCAACAGTTTTGATGGTTTTTAAAACGTTTTTTTGTTTTGCATGAAATGGCAATTTGCGAAGTCATACATGAAAATAACTTAAATCACTTACAAATTGATTGATGTTTTCTATTTATGATGGGTTATTAGTTATTGTGGTAGGAAAAGTTAAAAAGAAATCTATAAGACAACGTCGATAGCGTCATCCTTCCTCTTCTGCCGTGATGAAATGGGTTCTTCTTTCGGATTCTCAAATTTTTATCCGTTTTAGGGTTAATTTCACGGTTACGGTGGGGACTATGGTTATGGGTCCAGGCTGCGGTGAATTACCATTAAAAATATATAACATAAGACACCCTGACAGCACGTTACAAAAAAAAATCGAGCAAACTTAATTTAACATACCATAACAATTTTATCTTAATTAATGTTACATAACTTTGAAAACATCTAATAAAGAAACATAACCTAAAAATATATGATTAAACATCTGAAAAAATATATCATTACATAATAAATTAAAAATTGTTTAGACTTGGCAAGACATGAAACAGGATAACATTAAGTAACTTAACATAACATGACAAGAAATATGATGAGATCACGAAAAATGCATGCTATCATGTAATATAACATTTCATAAACATAGACTGACATAGCATAATATAATATAACATAAAATAACATAACATAACATAAAATAACATAACATAACATAATATAACATAACAAAACATAACATAACATAACTTAAAATAACATAACATAAAATAAAATAACACAATATAACATAACACAACATAACATAACATAACATAACATAACACAACATAACATAACATAAAATAAAATAACACAACATAACATAACATAACATGAAATAACATGGCAGGAAAAAAGATAACACATGTAGTATCAGAAAATATGAGATAACATACCAATTTTTTTATAACAGCCTAAACATAGCATGACATAACATAGCACAACTTGACATAGCATAAAATATTATGACAAATTATAAGACAACATAACGTTAGGTAACAAAAATAGCATACTATTAAATACATAGCATAATGTGACATCAACATAGCATGGCGTAACATACCTAATATGTTATGAAATTTGAAGTTATGTTTTATAAGTCGCATGCACAAATATTTACACATTATTGCGATTACTGTGTACCGAAAAATTTTTTATTTTTTTTGATAATTTACTACATCAACATCAACAACAACATAAACAAATCAAATATTACCAAATCATCTTCAAGACCACAAAACATTTGCTTAATAACCATAGCCATTGCATATAATCAATTTGAAATATTTAACTATCAAACAACACATTTTTATTTATCTATAAATACTTGTGCATGCATACATACATACATACATACTTCCATCTACACACATATTTCAAAATAAATCCAATGATTTGTTAGCTTTTGATGCTGTTCGCTGTTGAGTTTCCACTTGAATGATCGGTCGGATGACGGCTGTACGACTTCATGCAGCTGGTTTCGTAATAGTCCATGTACGAGTATGTACTATGTAACCATATCAAAGCAATAAAAGCTAGTAAAGCTTGAAAAACTATGAATGCTTGTAAGCATTTGATAGCGTTGGGCAAATAAAAAACAAGTAGGCAAATACAAAAAAAAAATCATTTAAAAGTCAATTCGCCAACATTTCAAAGTGATGCTCATAAATATGTCACGCTAAACGCAATTGTAAATCAATTTGGTATTTATTTTAATTTTTTTTATTAAATTGAATTTTTTTAAATATTTTTTTCAACCAACCTTTTTTGCAGTACATTTCTTTCAGTTGCCAAAGTATTCTTTATTGTTTTGCATCACATATTGGTTTGTTAGTCATAGAGCGCGAGCAGAGCCACGCGTAGAAACGGGCAAATATACTTCACAATGCATACATATTTATTTGCATGGCTTATATCGAATTACAGTTACATGCGAATACAAGTTTAAATCGAATACGATTGACCATTCAATTCGACATCGAAGCGTATAAGAAATCAAGTGCTTCCGCACCACTACTCGTACAATCATCAATGGCTTTGGTTGTCATATATTTCTTACTTTTGTTGCTGTTATTGCCAGCAATTACTGTGTTATTGATAGGCGCAATAGATGTGCCCTCATTAGGGTGCTCCCAAAAAAAATTAAAATGTTTCCATATACCAATTTCATTGAACTATCGTCGTAAAACTACAATGAACCCCTTATGATGATATCAGAATTTTTTTAATATTAAAAGTGGGTGGTGCCACGCCTACTTCTATAAAATCCTCAAATATGAGTTGCGGTGAAGTCATTATTTATCTTATTGATATAACTTCTCCATTAACCAAATATCGAGTTTAAAATGTTAGGAACAAATTTTTCCGAACAATATTAAAACGTGGGCGTGGCCTTAAGGCAATTTTGAGCATATTTATTATAAACCCAAACCTTCACTAAAATCACATTTTCAATAAATTTCGTTGCGAGTAAAAAATTGTTCTTCGAGTATTGGCATCAATATTTTATAACACTATTCAATATGTAAGGGGCGGGGTCACGCCCTTTTGCATAAATTTATATTTTTCGCATTTTTGTACACAAAACAGGATTGATATAAAATTATGTTTTGCAAAGATGTTACTTATTATTTATGTATATTCGACTCTAAAAACTTTTATGTAAAATTGGGCGTGGCCCAAAGGCGATTTCAGTAACTTTTCTCCGAAACATTCCCGGTCGTAATCGAACCTTGTTTTGATATCTTTAACCGTTATTCTATAAATAAAAGTGGGCGTGGCTATCATCCGATTTCTCACATTTCAACTGAAAATGAATTGAGTTTTCCTTCAGATATGGCTTTTTTCAAACTACTTCCGATAGAGACTATTATTGAAAGAAGTTCCGAGGAGGATAGTTTTTGAAAAATATTTTTAATGATCCTCAGCTGTCGATATAAAATATGTTAATATTTTATCCGCGCATATGAACAGTAAAAATGTTTAAACATTTTTTGACCACCCTAATACATTGACCAATATCCGCGTATAAACATATTGTGTTATGACAGAATTGCAATAACAATGCCATGACTGCAAAACAATATTCACATCCAAACACAAATCTCCATGACGCAGTTTTTTTATGTTGTTGGATAGTTGTTATGTTTGCATTTGACTTTAAAAATGATGGCCAGCGGGCTTTGTTTGAGGAAGTGCTTTGTGCAGACTGTGACTATTGAAAATAGAAAAAAATTGATTTAAAAGATTTTATAAATGTTTATACGAATCTTTAGCGATTTTAACGACGCTATTGAATATTTTCAATTCCAACAGCGAGCTAATACCCACAAGCTGTTTTTATAGGAAAATCTAATTGAATACTTCAATGGCGGACACATTCAATGGCACAGATTCTGGCAGCAGATTTTCTTCTTTTTTTTTTAATAATAAAATTTAGCTAGAAAGATTTTTTCATTGTTATTGTAATTTTTGAATTCTTATCAGTACTTTAGGAGACTCGTTAAGCATTATTGTCAAATGATTTCAATTTTCCACTTCAACCAAATGGTATTTATGCTAAGTCCAGAAGTAAGGAAGCCATATGCAAGCGTGTCGATGACAAGCTGAACCAGTTCGTTGATACACATACATACACAGATGTCTGATTAAATTCATAACCAGCAAATGATATTGTGAGTACACCCTAAAGATAGTAGTCTCATATTGGTGCTCGAAGCAAATCATCGGCGCCAGAAATGAGTCACAAATAAGTCAAAACTTAGTCTACAATTTATGGACTCTTTTATCCGCTCATAATTGTCATTACATTGGAATCATAAAAGACTCATATATGATAGTATTTCTAGGGCTTCTATTTTTAGCATAGTTATGACTCATATCGGACTCCTAAACTATAAGCACTCTGAGAATGTTTGTGGGGTTAGACTAAATTTCGATCCACTTTGAAAAAATTGTTTAGCTATTATATTTTTCTTGATTGATTTATTTCTATACTAAGTACTAAGCCCGGGCATGCTACGCTGCGTCTCAGAACTTATAATAGACTGAGTTCGATTGTATCTATCATATCTCCGAAGCTAGTTGAGGTATGTAACTTAATCATAAAAATTATTACAGTACTCATCATTAGCTTTTGTTTGATACTCATATTTTACTAAAAAAATTTGGATCACCTTGGTCTACATTTTGGTGCAAATCTCCAAAACTGGTAGAGTTATCGAAATATAGGATATCTAAAATTTTCAATTAGATATCTAGCAAAGCAACGCTGCAAGTTTAATTCAATTCTATTTTACAGTTTTTGACTGATGCGCGAACAAACATATAGACAAACAGACAACTTTTTTAAAACCCGTTAATTTGGTTTCTATTGGCCTATTGCAGACTTATCGTGTTTATTGTATGTAGGTTATTTATATCATTAAACCTATATTTTTTATGTATGTATTTGTATCGACTAGTGCGACGGTTTCATGTACGGTTTTGATTTAAGGAAATTATTTGCTGCATTGATTGGCTACATATTTCTATAAGAAAGAGTGTAAGTTGTATGGAATGACGAGCAACAAATCAGTTGTTGTAATACACTTCATTTCTGTTTTGTATAAAATATATATATACTACATTAAAAGCTGATATATGCTGGTATTACCTACCACATCATTTAAGATTTACCTACATTTATTGATTGACTGCATTTTTCTCTGGTGAAGTAATTTGAATTTTGCATTGGTGCTGTGACGTGTTATGCAGACATTACAATAGACGTAGGTGGTTTGTTATGCATTGCGTAAGAGCTTATTAAAGACCACATTTTATGTAGGTACTCACATACAATAATAACTTAAATATCTTCTAATGGAACTGAGAGATGTCAAGGTACCCAATGAAAGTAGTCTTCGATACCTAGTTAGAGATACAATATCAAAATGGAACTAGTCCTTTTCTAACTATATCTTTTTCTAGTTCAAATCGTGATAGTTGATTTGCAATCACAAAGGCTTTACACTTGTATATCGATGGATGCGTAAAGGGTCACCTCCACTTCAAAATATTTACCAAAAATACCTGTTAGAGCTCGTCCAGCCAGACGTGTATTATAAGTTATCATCCACTTTTGGATCAACGAAATCCCTTTAGAAACTTGCTCAGAACTAATCCAGCGCTAAACAAACTGACGACAGCAAAAGCGATTTCTTTTAAGTGCCTCAGCAGTTGCCTAGTTTAAAAATAAATTTGTTTCCCTACAGGGTCATTTAAAGGAATAACCCACTTTACAGCTCACTACCAATGTGCGTACCAGAAATGTTTCGTAGCTGCAAATTGGAGTTAAAATAAGATATGGCGGAAGATAAATTTACGCATCAATCGTTGTTGTGCGTCAAGGAAATGAATACTCGAAGCTGTACGTTGAATATGGCAATTGATAGGCTAACCAAGGTTGTTGATATGCTTGAATTGGTTGCAATGTAATACAACTTAAAGATACTCGTTCAAAGCGAAAAGAGAAGATAAACGTTGTCGAGGCAGATAACAGATGCTAGTTTTGAAGCCAATGGTTTTTAATGGAAAGAGTTATATTCTTTTAACAATTGATGACAATTGAAAGTTTGGAAAGCAGTGTATTTTTCTCTATGCAATGAATCTTTGGAAAGCACTGACTTTTTACGACAGAATAGCAGGTTTAAACCCTTAATTTTTTCACACAATTTGGAACCAATGACTATTTAGAAACTACTGACTTATTCTTTAAGTGGTGATATTTTGGAAGCCAGTTCTTCTTGTGAAACCGAGGAATTCGCTAAAACAATTGACTTTTTGTGGTTAGAATACCTTTTTTTGAAACCATTGACCTGCAGATCTTTTTTTTTTTAAATAATGTTTTAGAAGCCACTGACTCTTTGTTGAAACAATGACAGTTTTGAAACCAGTGAATTTCTTTAACCAAAACGTTTTGAAAGCCACTGACTCTTTATTAAACCGATAACTGTTTTGAGACCATTTTATATTTTTTAACCAACGATGTTTTAGAAAGCGATGTTTTGTGAAGAATTGACATTTTTGAGTGAATTAGATTTTGTTTTCGTTTATCTCGCTTTTGACTCGGACTCAGCTGGCTCTCAAACTGTCCACTACTGAACACCTTACAGGCGGCTTCATTAACTACCTGTATCAACTTTGAATGTCCAAAAATACAAATCGCCCCCTACTCAAACTTAAAAATTAAAATTGTTTAAAATTACTAGTTATTAATTACCTTCAAACTCTCACAAATTTCTATATTTAGTTGAAATTTATTCAATACTGCCCAAGGCCTATTTCTTTCGAAGTGAATGGTAAATTGACAAATGATCACTACTTACATGCTCTTCAGAGAAATTTGTATAAATACTTATTATAATTGAGGCAAATCGAAAAAACAAATTGAAAGTGATGCCAAGGCACTAAAAAGATGTTAATCATTATGCAGCATTCAAATACGCCACACCTCACACATCAAACACAGCTTCCGCCTACCATCAAACAAAGAAATTATTTTTTTCTTCTTCATCAATTGCTCTTGTAGCCGAAAGTGGCTGGCACCCAAAAATTTAACAAATGATCACATGAAACGAAATTATATATACAAATAAATATATTAAAATAATGTGATGATTAGTTAAGTATGCATGTGAGCATGTCTGTGTGTGTGTGTGTAAATGCCAGCATGTGCTTAAACTTTCGCACAATTATTTTCGTAAATCTATCAATTTGATTGACGGAAATGAAATTCGCAATTGTTGACATGCTTGCAAGCAATTAATTTTGATTGCAGGTGAAATTTTATAACAAAAAATCTTAATTTTGGAAATAAAAAAAGTTATTTCAATGAGCACATACATATGTATGTATGTATGTATATTGCTTGCTGGAAGCAGTGCAAAAAATATTTATGAACTAACAACTAAAGTCAAAATAGCAAGAAATTGAGTTAACTATTACCAGCACTGTGCTATCCGTTCTCAGGCCTGTTAAACAGAAGTTGCCTATATCGTATTTCCACAAAAATATTTCACTCAGCGTTGCCACCTAATCTCATTACATTTAACTTTTATCTTCCAAATTACTATTATTTACATCAACTCTTGATTATATATTCTACATTTAAAGCTCTCCTACTTAAGTGTTGCCAATATGACATTTAACGGAGTTGCCACCTACCCGAAATTTAAAAAAAAAAATATACTTATAACTACATACATTATTTATACTTACATACGTTATCTGCTACAATCTAATATCTCTTTCAGAAGTGTTGCCACTAAGAGGATCTTACATAGTTGCCACCTTTCTGAAATTAAAAAGAAAAACAAAATTAATAGTATCTAGATAGCTTTTATCAAAGTCTAATTTTACATACGTATCTATGTATATGCATCATCTTTAGTTTAAATATATTAAAATTCAAATTCGCCATTTAAGTGGCATCGCTGTAATTTATGACGCATCACGCCCCAGCATGCCTGTCCACTATCACAGCACCACACAAACGACACGCTTTTGACAGTGAAAGCGCAAATTTAATTAAGCTTGTAAGTATGCATGTCAACCGTATAAATGTGTTGAAAATTATAATCATGGGAATGACACTGGTTGAACGAAAAGATTGAAACATTTTTATTCAGTTCGCTAAAATCAATTTGGAAACAAAATACCCCCAGAATAATTTTTAAAAGCTTCGTTTTTTTGATAAAAGGAAAGTTTCCACAGAAATTCATTCAACCCTGGAGAACAGATCTGACTACGGACTTTGGTTGTTATAGGAATTTGAAATGCATTCGAAAAAATCGAATTTTTTGCTTAGAGATAAATCGATATGTGAAAAATTGATTTTCAAATGAAAATAATCGATTTTTGTTCATAAAAGTTGGTTATTCAAAATCGATATTTATAAAAACTAATCGATTAAAGTAAAAGTTGATTAATCCAGATCGATATTTATAATAAATAATCGATTAAAGTTAAAGATGATTATTCAAAATCGATATTTATAAAAATAATAGATTAAAGTAAAAGTTGATTTTTCAAAATCGATATTTATAAAAAATAATCGATTAAAGTAAAAGTTGATTATTCAAATTCAATCTTTTTAAAATATAATCGATTAAAGTAAAAGTTGATTATTCAAAATCGATATTTATAAAAAATAATCGATTAAAGTTAAAGATGATTATTCAAAATCGATATTTATAAAAACTAATCGATTAGAGTAAAAGTTGATTACTCAAAATCGATATTTATAATAAATAATCGATTAAAGTAAAAGTTGATTATTCAAAATCGATGTTTATAAAAAATAATCGATTAAAGTGAAAATTGACTATTCCAAATCGATATTTATAAAAACTAATCGATTAAAGTAAAAGTTGATTACTCAAAATCGATATTTATAATAAATAATCGATTAAAGTAAAAGTTGATTATTCAAAATCGGTGTTTATAAAAAATAATCGATTAAAGTGAAAATTTACTATTCCAAATCGATATTTATAAAAATAATCGATTCAAGTAAAAGTTGATTTTTCAAAATCGATGTTTATAAAAAATAATCGATTAAAGAAAAAGTTGATTATTCAAAATCGATATTTATAAAAAATAATCGATTAAAGTAAAAGTTGATTATTCAAAATCGATATTTATAAAAAATAATCGATTAAAGTAAGAGTTGATTACTCAAAATCGATATTTGGAAAAAATAATCGATTAAAGTAGAACTTGATTATAACTTCACAACTTTAAGAAACGAATCAAAATAGCTATAAAACCAAAGCTCTTGGGGCTAATTGAGCCTTTGTCTTTCTTATGTGCAATTGATAATTTATTCGCAACCCTAATTGGTTATTGCACAGTGTTCTAAATACCTTATAAATTGGTACGTACCTACCTGCTACAAAAAATACCAAAAAATCAGTCCAAATGTCAAAACTAACAAAAAGCACAAAAAAATGTCACAAGAAAAACCTTGAAACCGCCGTTGTTCTCAATTTCATATATGGTTTGATTTATTGACTTTACAAAAAATAACGGCTTTGCTTTTCAAATGCCAAAAAAAAGTCGCAAAACCGCTTTATGAGCAAATATACATAAATGTGATTTTATTTTTGCAAGTACCTAACTCATATAAAGAAGTTAATGTGTTGTATATGTATATGTACTAAAATTTTGCATGGTGTCTTATGAAGATATGTATGCCTTTGCGAGCACTAACTCCAATGGCTAAAGTTGCACTTGTTCCAAACAATTGCAAATACCGAATTTCATGCCAAGCTAAACAATCGAAACCGCAAATGCGGAGTGTGGGAAAAGCTCACCATAAAATACTACACTTGCGGACTTTTTGTTATTGCTGTTGTTTTTGTTGTTATGCACATACATATGTTAGCGATATGCCAAAGTCGACACCACAAACGGTTAACCTCAATACCGTTCAGTAGAATTCAAAGCCGCAACAGCAGCACCACACGGCGTATGAGTGAATTGCAAACAAAAAGTGTTGGCGTTGGAATTGGTGACGTTGTTGGCCACTCAAGCAGACAGTCAGTCAACAACAAAAAAAAGCAAACAAAGTTGATTAAAAAATAAAAAAGAAATAAAAAAGTAGCTACTACGATGACTGACTTTTGTTTTAGTATATTTTTTTCTTGTTCTTTTTGATTTTATTTTTTTGTTCAGCGACTACTTTCAGCTTCTACTTTAGCGCGCTACAATTCTGCTGCAGCAACTTGAATTGCTATTGTTGTTAACTGGTTTACGTACATACATATCTATACATATGTTTAGCATATGGAATTTCTGTCACGCCACAACACCCACCTGAAGGCGTAAGATTTCTGCAATGCAAATTTTTCTTCTTTAAAAAAAAAAAAAAAATAAAAAAGTTGTCTGCTTTTTGTTGCTGAAAGTTGCAATGGCGTTGGTGCCGCTACTACACAGCTTTCTTATTAGTATTTCTTATGGTTGCTTTGTATATATATTTATATATATTTTTTTTTCAATACATTATTTTTGTATTCATTGTACCTATGTAGGTTGGTTTTATTTTCACGCTTCTATTGTATTCCAGCTCACAAAGCATTTTTTTGCAATTTCTTCTTTTCTATTTTTTTTAGTAACTTTCAACTTCTATTGTTGCTTAGTTTTTTTATTTTTTTATTTGCAAGTGCTTTGATTTTTTCACCTAAGGTTGTTTTAGTTACCTGTTTATGTATTTAGTTTTACATATTTATGTATGTAGGTATGTATATAGTGCATACTGCACATAGGCAGCTCAACAGCTCACGAATCAATTTCTCGATAGAAACTTTCCATTTTGCAAATTTCCATGGAAGGAAAAGTGAATTTGTAGTTCTCATTATTTGCACTTTATTAGCTGTATTAACTTTGGAATCTTGTTCTTCCTTATAACAGAAGCGTGTATGAACAATTGGTGTTAGCTTGTGAGTGAATAGGTTGGCTTGTTTCACTTGTATATGCTCTCATTTACATCAATATCCAGAGTGCAATAATGCCCAATTTCAAAATTTAGTTGGAGAAGATTTTAAATGCCTCAATAATATTTTAGAATAAGGTGGTGTTCCACTGGGATATCCTAAAAATTCATTGAAATTCATATACCTATTTAACTCTGACTCTACCTTGCTAAAATTTACAAGAACTAAATTAAAAAATGTTGATCAATATTCAAAAATAACAAAAAACGTTTGACGATTTTTTTATATCAAAGAAACTAAACTGCTAAATTCGAATCAAGGAAAAACCAGCATGCTCTGTGTTTCGGGATATTTCCAAAACTTTTCGGGGCCATTTCAAAAGTAATTTGATATTATTTTTGGAACTTTTTCAAAATCATTTCAAGACTTTTTAGGGACGAACAGGAAATGGACCTAAATGATCCTAAAATGAATCCATACAACAATCCCGAAATTATTCCCAATTAGCCCCACAAATTGCGAAAATTGTCCAAAAATGTTGCCAAAAAGACCCGAAAACAGTCCCGAAAATATGCTGAAATTATCCCAAAATTATAATGCATTTTTTTTAAATCATACCAAAATAAACCCAAAAAGTGCCGTAAAGAGTCCCAAAAAAGTCCCGAAGTGGTTTCGAAATCCCGAAAAAGTTCCGAAACTATCACCAAAAAGTCCCGCAAACCATGCCGGGGGATGATCCATACCCTGGCTAATTCTGCTACAATTAACTATTCCATCTAAGATAAAAATAGAATCCCATCAATATTGACTGCAATCAAAAAAGAAAGAAAGAAATGAAAAATGTAAAAAAAAGAGGAAGCAGCTGGTCAAACAACAACCGTACTAATGTGCTGTGACATAAAAGTGAAAAGTTAGCGTAAGTAATTGGCCGCTGCTATTGACAATCAAGTGCACATCAGTGAAGGTAGCACCAGCAGCAGCACCACCAGCAGAAGCAACACAATCAAAACACCAAAAGCAAGAAACCCGCTTTTGTCAAAGCTCTCGCCGTCTACTTGTTTGGTTTGCAGTGAAAGTTTTTCGTTTGCGTTTTTAATTTGAATCGCTGTAAAGTTGTAGTTAATCAATGAAAGGCGCTGACAATGGGAATGGTTGATGATAATTAAGAGAAGATTTTGCATTGCATTGGGGGAATTTTTGTTGGAATTTTTTTGTAAATAACTTGCTCAGGTGTTGTTTCGCTAAGGCATTCTTTATATTTCTGCGCTTGCCAATAAATAGATACATTTATTTTTTTTTCGTGAGCACTTCGACCTGTGAATAACATAACAATATGCTTCATTTATTAAGTTTCACATTACAAGTACAAACACTCACAGGGTAGTCTGTTAATTTTTCCACAGTTTTCATAGCTTTCTGCTCTCAATGCTTGCCTCCTATCGGAAAACAACATGTTCTGCGCATGCGCAGACGCCAGACAGCTTCCACTTTAAATTAAATTCTGCTACTTTTCCCAAATGATTTCCCCACATCAAGTGAAATTTCTGCACTGCGACACATAGAAAAAAGATAGCATATAAATTACAACAGACGCTGGTGACAACAAAAAAAAAACACAGCAAAGAAGAAATGTATCTCACTGTGCTGTAATTGTGTGTTGTTGGCAATATGGTCCACTTGTTGCGTACTCGTTCTGCTTGAGAAATCAACTAGTAAATGGATGTGAAATCTTTTTCTCAAAACCGATTTAGTTTCATACAACGTCATGATCATGCATACTTAGAAAGAAGATTAGCTCGCATGTATGTCCATAGCCACTAACAAATATGATACAAACAAAACTGCAAACAGAACTTTTGCGTTCGACGCGCTTTAAGTTTCAGCACTGCCATTTTCATTGTATATTTTTAAGTTTTTTTTTGCTAAAAGAAAATTGGTTCAAATTACATTAATTTGTTTACGAATATGCACAATGACGACTTATGTAGCTCTAATTCTGTTGCATTTCTATGTTATATGTATGTATGTATGTATATGTAAATATAAAGCTTTAGTGATCAGAAGACAAGTAATAGAAGCAGCAGCAGCTATTTCGATAATTTTTTATGGGAAAGGTTATAATAAAGGTAAAAATAAATGTAAATAACTTATGCTATGTTATGACATATTATGCTATGTTATGTTATGTTATGATATATTATGCTATGTTATATTATGTTATTTTGTGTTATGTTATGTTATGTTATGTTATGTTATGTTATGTTATGTTATGTTATGTTATGTTATGTTATGTTATGTTATGTTATGTTATGTTATGTTATGTTATGTTATGTTATGTTATGTTATGTTATGTTATGTTATGTTATGTTATGTTATGTTATGTTATGTTATGTTATGTTATGTTATGTTATGTTATGTTATGTTATGTTATTTTATGTTATGTTATGTTATGTTATGTTATTTTATGTTATGTTATGTTATGTTATGTTATGTTATGTTATGTTATGTTATGTTATGTTATGTTATGTTATGTTATGTTATGTTATGTTATGTTATGTTATGTTATGTTATGTTATGTTATGTTATGTTATGTTATGTTATGTTATGTTATGTTATGTTATGTTATGTTATGTTATGTTAAGTTATGTTATGTTATGTTATGTTATTTTATGTTATGTTATGTTATGTTATGTTATGTTATCTTTTGCTACGTTATTTAATGTTATGCTACCCTATGTTACGTTATGTTATGTTATATTATGTTATACTATATGTACGTAAAAGAAAAAAATTAAAATATTAAGAAATGTTAGATACTCTTTAAAAAAAAACATATCAAATCAATATGTGTATGTATGCCATCTTTTTGGGGCCCTGATATCCCGGGATTGTAAGAAATAAATCTCGAGATTTTCGCCACCCAAAAATGCACGAGATTCGCATCACTTGCACATCAAAGTTAAAATAAATTTGGGTCGCGTGTTGTTATTTGAGTGAAATGTCAACATTGTTGTACTGGCAAATGCTTAGGTTGCCACTCCTCATACAAACAGCATTGAAGACGATCAAAAAACTGTTGTACAATTTTGCAAAAAAAATTACATGACACGATTCAATTTATCGCAAAATAAGTTTTGTGATTTGGTATCGGGTTTCAATGTCATTATTATGTTTGAAAAGAAAAAAAATTATAAAATGTCGCAGGTGGGGCGTTTCTTCTCAGAACTAGCACAAATCCGACACTGTAAACATATTTCTCTTGTAAAACCTTAAGTACTGATAAATTGTATCATTAATCAATTTCACTGCATAACCCACTCAGCCATTATGAAACTTATTCACTCAGTAGTTAAATTTGCACAATTTTACTTTTATTACCTACAAAATAATTTTTATTCTGTTATTATTATGACATGCACATTCTTGCTTGTAAATTTCAAAGATACATTTATCATATGCCTACATGTTTACCTAGCTGTCACAACACCGACACTTTCGCAACATTTTTTCAAGCGCTGGCATTTCGTGGGTTGGTCGCAATTTGATACATTGTACAAATTTACTGTCAAATCTTTCACGCCTTGAAAGAGCATTATTTATTATCACAAGCATGCATACAACGACACATAAGCATAAATAATCTTGCAAATAATAGAAATAAATAAAAAACCAAACGTTTTCGCAAATACAAATTCCTGCTGTCATAACAAATTCCTTAGACCAAGAGTTAGTTACTGACAAAGCTACCTACATTCGAATGCTCGAACTGTAGAGTACTAAATTTGTCTGCACCACACTAAGGCGCCACACTCCAATTGCAATTATCGCCATTGCCGACAGGGCGTTGAAGTTTAACAACAACTCATTTGGAGTCGTCGAAATGCACAACAAAATTGCAGTGCAACTAACAAAACTAAAATTGTTTCGCTTATAATATTTACAGCTATTACTCAACAACTTATTGAAATATTTATGCATGGTTGCATTAGGGTGGCTCATTTTCTTTATAAAATCAAAACAGTGTCAAATTGAGAAATTTAATTGATTGCGATTTCAAGCAAACTTTCGGTGAGATAAAACTGGAAACATGCGTCATTCTTTAGAATCTTTTGGCAATGTCAGAGCAATTTGAAAAATCCGCTAGATGTTGCTTAAATCGAGTTGTTTATTAACCTCATGGTGTGTTGGCTATGTAATGAGTTATAGTTTTGCCGTGGAATTCTGGAGTTCGCTTAAAATGTATCCCCTTCTTCTAAAGTTATAAGTGGATTTTAGAAATTTTTTCGAATTTCGTTTCTTGGATCAATTTTTATAATTTTTTTTCGATGACTACAAAATGATCGAGATAAAGTTAATCAGCTGTCACCTTTCCCATAGCGTTGAAAAAAACCAAATATTAAAAAACACCCGCATTTTTTGTTTCGTTTGCCACCCTAATCTCCATACATACATCCCTATCCAGACAGCTATCTATTTAACTATAATAGAGCTCAATTTTACACTTCTATGAATAAACGTTTACATTTTGAAAAGTCTTAAGTGCAGATAAGTGCTGTCTGCACTAACGCCTTGTTGTCAAAGTTGCCATGAATGAAATAGCAAATAACAATTAAAAGAAATAATAATAAATAAATAAAAAAAGTGAAAAAGACAATTTCGAATATCTTACAGTAAACTGAAGTTCAAATGAAAACAATAAATAAATATTACAAAAAAAAAGTGACTAATATTTTTTTCGATTTTATTTTTTTTCTCGTTGCAGTTATTCAACACCTTCGTACACACAAAATTGGTAAGTGTCAATTCCTTTGTTTGCTTCTTCTATTCATCAGAAAATTGACTGAGTGAAATTTTACTTTCTAATATTTTTACAAAACATAAATACAAGCCCACATACGAGTAGATGCATACATATGTACATACATACTTATGCACTTGCCTATCGCTTGCAGTCAAATCAACTAGTTGTAAACTACTTCAGAATTAGTATGAACACCAATCCAAACTAGTCAGCCATTCTTCAATATAAGCCGGCAGAAATATCTCAGCTCAAATTGGTTCAAAATAGACCAACTTAGTTTAGAGTTCAAATTAAGTTTTAATATGTTAAGTTAAAATAATTTTTACGCCTTCCGATAGGGGAGAGATCACATGCCCGAGATCAATTTAAAAGAGGGAAAAAGGGATAACCACTGATAAGAAAATATTCAGAATGCAAGAATTCAGAATGTTTTACATCATGAACAGGAAAAGGTAGAAATATAAATCGAAGCAAATGGGAAACAAAAATTGTTGTACGAGTATAAGAATAAGGAATGCATGGAAGAGAGTCAAAATCGGACAGCAGACAAAATTGATAAAATAGAGAATAGAAGGGCAAAGTGCCCACAAGAGAGTAAAGAGAAGCAAAGTGCGCAGAGAAGCGAAGATTAGAGAGACAAACGGCGATAGCGCAGAGGAGGACGATGATGAAGAGAAAGACACAAAAGTATAAAAACAAAACTACAGTATGAGAATAAGAAAAGAAACAGAGGGAAAAAATGCGACTAAGAACGAAGAAGTAAAAATCATAATAATAAGAAAAACAGTAGCGAAAGAAAGAAGCAGCACGTGAAGTTTTATATTAACACGGAACCAGATTTAAAAAAAATCTGCTTTTCGTCACATAACATTTCCTTAAGTAGTTTAATGCAGAACAATTGAAAGTGATTTTCTTGTTTTGCCACTTTTAGCTTTCCATGGAAATACAAGAGACTTATTCATGTATTTTTATTTTTTGGTTCTTTTGGTCTAAGAACGAATGCGGTGGAAGTGGGGATATAAATGGAGCAGTAGGTAGAGATAGATATAGAGATGGAGTTGAAGATGGAGATAGAGATGGAGTTGAAGATGGAGACAGAAATAGAGAAAGAGAAAGGGATAGGGATAGGGATAGAAATAGAAGTGGAGATAGAGATAGAGATAGAAATACATACAAGTAGAGATAGAGATAGAGATAGAGATAGAAATATAAGTAGAGATAGAGATAGAGATAGAGATAGAGATAGTTAAAAGGATAAAGATAGAGAAAGAGTAAGAGTTAGAGATAGAGATAGATATAGAGATAGAGATAGGGATAGTGATAAAGGAAGAAAGAGAATTGTGAGCAGGAAAAAATGTGAGAGAAGTCGAATTAAGGATAAATAACAAACATTTGAGAAGAGAGACCTATTTCGTTTTTTTTATTGTTGGGTATCTATTTACATTCGTGCATATGGTTATAACTTAGCCACAATTCATTGTTAGATAATTATTTAAAAGCAAACGAAAAAAGCAATCAAATGAAAGTCCATTCAAGTGTCGCATATTTATGCTGGTTTTTATAATTATATATGTATGTATTTGTGTACAAACAAAGAGTAAAATACGCGCAGACTTCCGCAATTTACCGTTACGGCAGTCATATTTCGTTTGACGAACTTGTCGTTGTCGTGTGTTGTTTAGGCCAAGTCAAACGCGCATGCGCAACGGTCATAATGTGGGCCGCTTGCTTATTATACGTATGTATGTATGTGTTTGTATATATTTAAATGCACTCATGTGGGCAATTCTGCATGCTTATTATGTATATGCGGTAGCAAATACTTGACGCTTTACTCCCAAGGCTGAGGTTTGTTTATAATTTGTGTTTTATTGTTGCTGACCGTTGTTATAGTTTATGTTTCTTGTTTTGCATTAAATTCCTGTTGTCGTTTTCGCTTTCAAATAAGAAACGAGCCATTCGGTCTGCCATAAACTATTTTTGCTATTGTTTTTGTTGAATTCGCACATAAAAATCTGTTTGTTGCCACTTTTTTATTGCTTTTATTTCTGGTTTGCAAAAAAAAGTCATTACCAAGTGATTGACGGGTGTCAAAGACAAATAATTTGCTTTTGGTTATATAAAATGAGTTGAATATGGCATATGTTTTTATTACTAAAGCGTGTCGAAGTAACTATCATGAATGCAAGTGTGGCCACTGAGATGTAGAAGTGGAATTGGAAAGGGAAAGAGAGAGGGAAAGTGACGGGGATAGCGGAAAAGAGACGCAGATATAAAGGGAGAGAACTAGTAGATGAATTATTTTTTATAGAAACATTTTCAGTTTGGTGAGATTTCAATCTATATTCGTATTCAGTAAATAAGAGCCTGATAGGGTTTCCCCAATTGTTCAAAAGTAAATCTTCTAAGCATTTTTTTTTAAAGAAAACTGTCTTTGACAACTAACCTGTGGAATTGTTTTTAATTGAGCAGAATTAGGCACGGTTCGAATTATTTCTACATAGACGATATAGATGACTTTTTGACGATCATTTCGAACTTTATCAGCATCATTTCGAGGTTATGTTCCAGCACCCCTCGAGACCTTTGAAGGAATATTTTCCCTTACGGGACTTTTTCAAAATCATTTCAGAACTTTTTCGGAAGCATTTTTAAGTATCTTTCGAAATAAATTCAATACTATTTTCGAAAATTCGTTTGGGATGCTTTTCGGGATTAATTAAATCTTGTTGTTATACTTCCGGGATCGCTTCAGTTGGTTTTTTGGACTTTTTCGGCATCATTTCTTTGCTGTTTAATTCTCCCGATTTTCGGGATTGTCCCCAAAAAAGTCCCGAAATCTCCAGAAGGGAATTTCTTGAAATCATTCCAAGAACTGCCTCGAAATAATCTTTAAATGGTTGCGAAAGGTTTCGAAAAACCTTCCGAAATGATTGCGAAAAAGTCTTCAAAACAATCCTGAAATGATCTTTAAACGATCCCGAAAAAGTATGCAATAAAGTTTTATCACTAGTAATTTCATTTTTCCTTCAACTCAAGCGATTAATAAAACAATTTTCAAATGCAACTTTCATCACAACTCAATTTCCGCCTCTCCATCAATAAAATGTTACCTTTTTTTTTTGTTTCCTTTAATCGCCTGGCCAAAATAGGTTAATGAAAAACCTCGTTAATCTTGTACTCATTCAATTTAATGACGTTTATAAAATCAAACGAATGTAAAAAGTCTAAGATTGGAGCTCTTTAAGATCGTAAATGAATTGTGCAAAGTGGCAGTAAAGCTGGCTTTTTTATATCGATCAAAATACCTATCGATTACAGAGAATTAATTACATTTAAGCAGCAACAACAACAAACAAATTAAAAGCACAAGTAAAAGCAATAACAATAATACATTTTTTAGCAACAAAAAAAAGGAAAAAGAGTCCAACATGGCATAAGCCAATGAGCAAAACTTTCGTTGATCAAATTGCTAATGATTTGCTTGCTTGCAACGAAGTTATTGTCGTTAGTCACAAATGAGCAGAGAGGTAAAAGCTATTGCCCCCTTCACCTATCATGACTAAAACATCTCCTTCACTCAACCAGCATTCAATAGCTTGCGCTAGTCGGAGTCAACAACATTTGTTTATTTGAAAAAAATATTATGAACAATTGCAAACGATTGTTGTTGTTGCTGTGACTGGGGTTATCTGTGCCTTAACTGTACGTCGAACAGGGCACCAAAATAAAAGTTAATGAAAACCTTTAAACAGGTTTCTAACTGAGAGAAGAATAAAGATTCTATTGTGAAATGACGCATTAGTGCGGCTTGACTCCAAATCAAATAATAAAATGTTTGTTAGTACTCGTTTTTAGAAATTTAACAATTACTTTGAAATCTTTTCAATTGCTTCAGAGTTATGCTGGAGCTCTGTTTGACATATTTAAAATTACGTGCGTGCGTGCCACACGACATCATGCGACGCGACTCTAAAACACGTTGGCGAAAGGTGTCTTTTATTGTTTATGCAAGTTTGGCTTTTGTTGTTAAACTTTAGTGTTGTTGTTGTTATGTTTAAGCTTGTTATAGCCTGCTTATGATTAAACGGACAATCGGACATCACAACGGTTACACAGGTCGCAACACCATGTCAGCCATCAATGCGCAGATACGCAGATCCCATCGCGGTTGTGTGGCGTGAAAAAACACTTTCTAATGACATTTTAACCAGTTCAAATGTCTTTCAGTGATTGAAAATAAAAGTAATTGCGATAATGAAGATTTTATGACCACACACTCGTTTGGATATTTAATTACTCGTCCGCTAAAGCATTGGGTGCTCAAATGATGAAAAAGAAACGAAATTGCGCAAAGAGTAGCCAAACTAATTTAAATCAATTGGAGTTGAAAGTATGGAGCTTTGTAACCTATGCTAGGTTACTTGCAGTTTCAGGAGGGTAGGGCCAAATTAACCGAAGTAAAATTGTTGTAAGAAGAGTGCATCATACAGGGCAAACCTGCGAGTGAAAATTGTTTTTGTTTTAAACGAAAAGCCCTACACGACGATTTGGTTAAGTTCCATGTATGAGGATCCCATGTTCTTTAGCTGAATCAATATTTCCAGCCTGACTAGAGAGAGTCAGATTTTTTTTATCACTGCCATCCGAAAGAGGTTTTAAGTTAACAGTGCCACCAGTGAAAGACGGGACTTTTATTCCGACTAAGTTATAAGTCTTAAATTAGTCTTAAGTTGGATAGTAGGGCAGTGAGCTCGCCATAACTTAAGTACACTTTCTGAGTTGCTTATCAGTTTATTCTGATTTTGTAATAGCAAACCTATCAGCCAACACATCAGGCATCTATTATTTCCGTTCAGAGATTGCATATGTTGGCTTTCACATGGTGAGTATCTCGAGCCGAAGTGGTAACTCGTTATGACATTATCAAATCGGGTTTTGTGCAGGAAGCCGGTACTTTAAAGAGTATATTTCCAAAAGCGGAAAATTCTATCAATTCCTAAAGACTGAAACTTATGACTGTGATTCCTTACCCACCCTGTCTTTAAAGTTGCCTAGCACGATTTGTCTCTCCTAGATTTTCTTTACTTTCTACCTAGCCCTTACCCTCGTAGCCTACCTCCTAAGTCGGCGTTTAAGTGCAGATAGACGATATGTTGGAGAATTTCGTGTGGTGTTCATCGCTGTGAGATGTGCGACTACTTCGCTTTTCTTCCTACTATTTTCTGAATAGCTTATTCGATACCACAAAACATCTCTTAAAAGGCTTTTTCCATAAGTGAGATCATGTATTCAAATCCCACGCCAGATGAAAAAACTTTAGAAAAATGTATCAGCTGTTAGTTTATGGCTCTTGTTATTTTTCTCTCCAATAAAAAAATCAAAATTGAATTAAATTGATTTCGGTTTTATTAATACGCGAAGTGAACTTCAGCCAGATAAACAAGAAATTCGTGTGGCGCTTAATTTTATGAGAGAAAAGAGTGAAAGCGCACACCAACGATAAAAAATAGATTAAAATAATATAAAATTGATTTAAAAATTTTACTAATTGAACGCATATATTTCACACCAAAATTATTTTGTACCAACAAAGCGACTGCGCAGGCACAATGGGACAACTGAATATAGTGAAGTGAATAGATGGTTTAGGTAGAAAAAATTTTTTTTTTAATCTCAAAACACACTTTTAAGTTTGGGAAGTATCATGGATTGTATACCTAAAAAAAATAATATATATTGGCTTATAGCATCTATATTAACTTGATTTCAATTGCATACCAAAGCCTCCTTCAACCGCTTGCATTACCACCACTCATACCTTTTACTTTATCCATTAACTTAATCAATAAACTTCAAATGCATAGTAAAATTTGTTTTCGTTGGGTGCATGAACCCAACTTTGCATCGAATCCAAAAAGACCATGAGCATTGGACAAGCTGTCTAACGACACATCGCAGCGTTCGCATTTGAGGCAATCAAAAGAGTGCAACATTTTTCACAACTTTGACACTTGGGGCCTTTGTTGCGCATGCGCGTATCAACTCGTTCAAACGAAATGTGCGTACGTGTGCGAAAGTGTGGGATGTCCATAAATATAACTGTATAAAATTAAATTAAAAACCAGTATTTTGCTATAAAAATCATGCGCAATCAACGGCCAAATGTTGCTCAGTGTTGGTCATAAAACTTTGATCTGGAATTGGCTAATTGGCGTGTAGCAGCGCTTCACAGCATACTATGTAAAGCGACATTGGTTGCGCAAAACTTCCTAATAGTCCAACAAATAATATAGTGACTGGCGCTAACCTAGTCCGAAAATGACCAAAGGTGGATTCAAATTAAAAAAAAATCAGAGAAGAGTTTTTTTAAGTTTTGCTTCCTTTCACCTTCGGTAGCCTAACTCCTGCCTTCTCTCAGTTGAGCCAAGTTTAAATTTTTTGAAAATGCGATTAACACCGCCGACTTATGATTAAGTCAATGCTACAAGTATTATAAACTAGCTTATATCCGTGGTTTTCACCCCACATTTCTACTATGAAAAACTCCATTCATGTGGGAGGTACCACGTCCCCTTTTTCGTTATCCTCAGTTTTCGTGAAGGTTTTAGGGACTAACCTCATATCACCCCTTACAAAATTTCAGGTGTCCAACGAAAATACTTCTAGAAATAAAGACTATGAAAAATTCCATTTATATGGGAGGTGCCACGCCCTCTTTTTCGCTACTCACAATTTTTTTGGAGATGGTAGGTATTAATCTCATATAAACCCTTATCATATTTCAGTGGTCTACCAAAAATACTTCCAAAGATATGGACTATGAAAAATGCCAGTTGTATGGGAGGTGCCACGCCCCCCAGTGTATGTTTCAAATTTGATTACAATCGGCTTATTCGTTTAGGAGCCAAGTCGGTCTATGGATACATACATATGTACATACATAATTTTAATTTTATATATATAGATACATATATATATAGATTATAAATGGGCGTGGCCCCTCTTCGTTTATAGTACACTATTCCACAACACCTGCAATCCCATAAGTTGTACAAACACTGATTTTTTAGCTATCATTAACTGTTGGTTGTAAAAATAACCGAAATCGGTCAAAAGCCACGCCCATTTTTTGAAACTTAGTTCTAAAAAATTTTTTTATTTTTTTATTTTAAAACTCGATTTTTAGAAACTTTGCATTTTGTATTAAAAAATTTTGCAAAAGTCAAAAGTTTTCCAAAAAAATTCGACCACATAGTGGAAGTGAAAGTAGGTGTGGCGCTGCCTACTTTTTTAGTAAACAAGTTCTATTATTTTCGAGGACATTAACTCAAACAAAATATGTTTATAAACATTTTTCAAAATATTTAACCAACTATTTGTACTACTTCTGAGTGTGGTTCACTCTGAACTCAGCTTTGCGTGGCCAGCACTCTGTGTCTAACTCGTTGTATTTGTCCTTTTTGCCTCGCTTTGGTTGCATCGTGAAATGTGCGTCTTCAAACTATTTCAACTGGTTTGTTTGAACACAACAAATTTTCCACCCAACAAATTTGGATGAGCAGAGCAACAATCACAGCTCAACATAAACTGTCGATGACCGGATTGTAAAAAAGGTCCATTCGCAATTAATACGACTAGTTTTGTTACTTTTCATTTCACCAACACCAATTTGAGCTTGGGAAAATTCATTTAGTTCGCTGTTTGGGAGTTCATGTACCTTTGGGCATTACCACAATATCTGACGTTTTATCGGCCATGTCATTTGTTTGTTTGTATGTGTACTTGTAACATGTGTTGTAATGCTTGTAAATTGATTTTTGATTTAATAATTTTTGTGATTTCTTGACGAGGCAACTATCACAAAACGGCATTTCGCAACGCAAGTCGTCGGTAGTCCATTGAGCATCAACTGGTCACTTTAATGCTGACAAGTTTGTGAGAAAATTTATTAACGAAAATTAAGTTGTCATGTTGCTGCTCCAAAAGTGATATTTCATATTTTATTGGTGTCATGCTGAGATGAACTTGTTTTTTCGTAACTAATCATGTATATATTGACGGGCTGTGCTTAAGCACCCCATCTCGTCAAAAGCTATTTCAAAATTAGTATCTAAAATATGAATCGAATGCATTTTTAGCCGAGAAAAGATGGTTTTGAAAACATTCTGCAATGGGTGTTCTCCGAAAATATCGTTTCGGCACGATTTCGGGGTTATTTTGAAATTATTTTCGGGATTTAGGGATTAGAATTCATTACACAATCATTTCGGTTTTGTTTTGGGAAATTTTTCGCCATCATTTTTCTGTCTTTTACTGCAATCAATTTGAAATTTTCGGAACCATTTCGTGACTTTTTTGTATAATTTTAAAATCATGACGGAATCATTTCTAGGACTTCTCCGGTACAATTATGGGATATATTTCTAGGTAAATTGGAGATTATTGCAGCCATATTTTCGGGATGAGTAAAAATTTGTTGTGACTTTTTCGGGACCATTCACAATTTTTTTCGCGATCATTTAAGGATTATTTCCTAAGTGTTTGCGTGGTGGTCCTGAAAGAAATAAATACAAATTGGTATCGTCCGAAGATTATCCGAAAAAAATTTTCCTAAATGGTCCCGAAAATATACAGAACATGTTCCAAAATAATCCTAACGCAAACCCGAAATAATCCTAATTTTGGTAACGCAAAGTTTCGAAAAGCTCTTTACCTCACCTTTATCAAATGATTTAATCCAGAAGACATTTTTCTATTTACTCTCCATTGAAAGCAAGATACAAGGGATGTCTCTATTAATTGAGAAGGTCACAGTGAAGTTTGATTTTAGATTCTTAGCTCGTGGGCTGTTAGACTGAGTAGAAACATTTCAACAAATGATTGCTGATATTAATAGTAGGACCTAACATGATAATAGATTATTCGACTTTCCTGTTGCCTTTATTTTTCCATCCACTTAAGGAGTCATAAATCACGGTATTGAAACTAAAAACGAGTAGCACAACAAAAAAAAAGTTTATAATCAAAAAGCTAAATTGTTACCAACGTAGGGCGCTTATGTTTGATAGACAAAAGCAATGAATCAAAAAAATGATGCAGCAGTTCCATTGAGCTTCAAAAGCGGTCAAAAGTTTAATGAAAAAATTCACTTTTTTCTGTTTTTTTTTTTTTGTTTTTATAGACAGCTAGTGCGCACGTCGTAATCATTATTGGCAGGCAAATGAGCCCATTAAAAAGCTGTTTACATGTATGGGTAGGTATAGACGTATGTGTACATAGTATATTTATATTAACACGTTCACGATGAATTTTTTTTTTTATCTTAAAAAGAACGATGTTCAGTCGTGTGGGGCTGCAGGTGTAACGACCTTGCTTGTTAATGGACCAGCTGACATTGTAACAATCAAACTATTTAACATACACGCATATAAACATGTGTGCGTGCGTGTGAGTATGTATGTATGTATGTGGAGCTGGCCAACTACAACAAAAGCGTCATATTCATTATGACAACATTAAGAGTAATCACTTTAAATATAATTGAATTTTATTTGTTGTTGCGTAATTTTAGATTATTTAATCATAGTTAAGCGATAACAGTACATATACCGTAAAAATGTTGCATTAAATTTAAATACACTGTACAACACGACAAATTTACACATAAAAGCCAAGAAAATAAAAAGTTTAGAAATTGTGTTTGGTAAGCAGACTTAAGACAAAGAGCGCTTTTTGAAGTTGGCTTCTTAAGAGGAGATGCAATCCTTTGATTGAGAGTGACATTTGAAATTTTTTTAAGTAGATCGACCTTCTTTATTGATGCAACGGAAAGAAAAAATTGTAGTAGAGTGCTGTAGCAAAATTTAAATAAAATAAAATTTAGGGAAAAGCTTATTGTAGCAGAATTAGGCAGAGCTCCGATCATTTTGGCATGGTTTTCGAGGTTTTTGTTGATTATCACTCACTTTCGGGACTATTTTCGGGACAATTTCTCTCCTTTTTCGAATTATTTTTGGTTATTTTCCGGTCTGAAAAGATCCTGTCTTTTCAGAATTATTTCGGGAAGGTTTATGAGTAGCATCACTTTTTCGGAATACTTTCGGGATTATTTTCGGGACAGTTTTTTTTTTTTTTTCTTCAGACTATTTTTGTTTTTTTTTGCCTGCACCGACAAGGGATTGTTGTTTTATTCTTTCAAAATCATTTTGGGATGGTTTTCGAGACCATTTTTCGGACTTTTTCGACATCATTGCGGAATCGTTTCAGTATCACTTCGCCACCGTTTTCGAAAACATGATTAGATATTTTTTTGTGGCGCTTAGGACTATTTACTGAATGTGAATAACGTGCTATTTGTACTCAAGCAATGCTAAGTGAAGTAAAAAAAACGAATTCGAGTTTATTTCAGCACTCTTTCGATGAATTTTGAGATAGTTTTCAGTATTATGGAGTAGAGAAAATTCTAAATCATTATACATTTTGTCTTTAGATAAAATAACCACAAAAATTGGCTTAAAGTTTCACGCTTTTAAACTAACAAAAATAAATATGTTTAAATATTAAGTGGCATTGAACACATTAGGGTGTTTGAAACGTTTTTTTTTTAATCACCCCTAACAGTTCTCTTAGATGTCAGGCGCGGCGATATACGTCTGTATTAAGAAGATATATTTTCTCATTTTTTATCTTTAGAGTGGGTCTGCCTGCGCACGAAAATTAAATTTCGTGAAGTAAATAAATTAAAAATGGAAACACATTTAAAATTAAACAAAAATATTTGCGCAAAATACAGTGGGCTAAGATTGGATTAAATGATCGGAAATTCAATAAAATTCTTTACATAATGTATCTACTACAAAACTTATATCAAAAAAACTTCACCCTTCAAGTGAATGATCCATGAGTACTTTGGTTGAGGTGCGGCCATGACTACTGTAGATTGTAGATATATAGTACAAATACACAAGTTGCATAGCTAATGTATTCACCGTAATGTCTCTATATTACTTCGCATGTACTTGAGTGTAGATTGATCATGATGATGACTTCTTTTATGCATTCGCTGTCACATAAAAAAAGTTACGGCGACAACAAAAATAATTAACATCATTTTACTTTGTTGATGGGAAAATAGCGAAACACTCCTTTGTGACACATCTTCATGGCTTTCGGCTTAACAGAAACCAAGCAAGTTGAATCTGGGTTTTTTTTTGTTTTTGGTTGACGCGCTTTTTGCACTTTGCGGTTTTAGTTGCTTCTTTTCGTTTGATTTTTATTTTGCTTAATTATTTTTTGGCAATTTTTGTACAAAAACGGCTTGCTTTCGACTGGCATTGTATCATTTTAAGTTTATTTTCAATTTCATATTTTTATATATGTAAATAAAATTTTTTGCGTTATTTTTTTCATGCTTCCTTTTATTAAGGCGTGTTTACTTAAATCTACTCATAATTTGATTTTCTGTTGCTAACGTAAAAACATTAATGACTGAATGAAAAAAATAATAATAATAAAGATACAATATAGCTTAATGAATTTAGAAAAAAAAAAGTTTCAAAAGAGCTGAGTCATATTAGGACTCGCCTTCATAGTGATACCCAATTATTTTAAAAGCTAAGCAAAATAAGCTTTAGCACCTTTTGCCACAAAATCGCATGCCAAAATCCAATGCCAAAATTGAGCTGGCATTAAAAAACGATTTTAAGTTTTAGCTTTCGTACGTTTCCTAACTCAAAGAATTGAAATCAGAAGTCAATTAAAACCATTTAAAATTGATTATGAAGTAATAGTTATTTGTCAATCAGTCTTTATATTTTTATTTTACTGAAAAAAAAAAAATTATAACAGAGGAAGCAAATAATTTAATTCAATAATCGTTAGTAATGATGTATTTATTTGAAATTATTAAAAGTTTTGAAAGCCATTTAGCCTGAAAAGTTAGTAAAATTTTTTCCGAGGCCTGCAGTGGTGGCTATAAATAAAAGTAGCTACTTTTTTTATTCTGTTTTTTTTTTTTTTTGAATGTGTCAAGCGCAAAAGAATGCACATTGGGATTTGTAAAATATTGGGGTCTCTGGAGGTGTTCACTTTCTTAAATGGTAGTATTCCGGTCAAAAAAATCAATCAGAGTTTTCAAAATAAATTTTTTTTTTACCAAATCCATAAATCTACAGCGTTAGATATTGGATATAAATTTTGATCTCCATACCTTTCTAATTCAATTACTCAAAAATTTATATCGCATATCTTCGACTACAGTTTTATCAGGTTTGAGTATTATGTTAAAAAAAAACTAAAACTTTCGATAAAAATGCAGTCTGCACCGGAGAGCTTTTATCTCTTTAAACAATAATCAAAAGTCAAGCTAGAACAAATATCTAACTAAATTTCCATTGCTTCTGCTTAGAAAATAAAAATTTTTATGTACGAAAGAAAAACAGGCAATAGCTGTGGCTGCTTCTTTGAATTGGTAATAACAGCCTAACTCAATTTTGGTTATGAAAATTTGTTTTTACAACAACAAACAATTTTCATATTGTTTTGCATTAACAGTAAAAGTAAGGCTTTAGGATAAAATTAAAATAATTGTTAAGCTGCCAGAAAAATACTTTAGAGCTTAAGATAGGGTTTGACATTTTTCGGGCGAATTTCAGGATAGCTTTCGGGAACATTTGATTTTTATGATTTCTAATTCAATTCCACAAAAGCAAATAAACACATTTATGGCAGTTCTCATGTGTAGTTATGAGCTCACACAAATCGTAAAACTATATCTTTGTTTGTATAATATTGCACAATTTTTAAACGTATCAAACATAAAAATGAAACAATGCGTGCGAAAAAACTAATATTACATGTTTTACAACAAGCCTATGAAAGTTAAGAAATCTCAAAATTCATCTTACAACAACCAACAACAAAAATATATCAATGACAAGAAAACCACAAGTTTTATGGTCACGCAAAAAAAAAAAAACATTTTCATATTTTACTTTTATTTGAATTTTTTTATTTTGCTCCCACTAATTAAATATGAATTTACCTTACTGTGCGCCCCCATTGCGTATACTTTATGGACCATCCAACACGCGCGCAGTGGATTCTGAAACAATATGATGAAACCGAAATTTTAAATATTGTCATTATTTTATTTGCCATTGTTGTATTTTTTTTGTTGTGATTTTGTTGCCACAATAGCATAGATTTGTGTATAATCATGCAGCTTTTTATTATTAAATTACTTGTTGTTGTTACCACATCAAAATTTATGATGAAGGCGTCACTGCTCACTGAATTGTGAACACTTTGAGATGACCAGCAATTCGTGAAGTTTTTTTTTGTTTTGTTTTGTGTCATTTATACTTTTTGCTACTGTCTTGTGTAATTTTATTGCAATTTAGCTTTATGACAAATTTATTATTGCATAAGCTAAATGAATATTGTGCTTAGGTCATAGGTTCGTACATTACAAATTGATACCGAATTAGGCAGTTAATGTAGGATTAAATTTCAGTTGCAAGATGAAGTTATTATACAACTTTTTTCGTAGTCGCTAAATACTTATGAATAAAAGAGCAACATATTTTTTTTTATATTCAATTTCCTAATGGGTACTTGTCGCTTGCAAGATAGTAACCAAAATTTTGAGCGCATATAACTTTTTTCGATGAAGCTTTTTCTGCTTTGGAATTAAAAGCAAACAAAAAAATAAGCAAGCAAGAAATGTTAGAAATTGTGAGAACTTTGGCATCACGTAATCATCGTTGTGTTTGTTTTCAAATGCCACTAGCAAGGTTGCTTCAAGCGTATTCCTTCCAGAGCCATTCAATTTGTCTAGTATTTTTTTTTTATCTTTAGGCAATTTTTTTTTTGCTTAAGTAGCTATGTTATTTAATTATTGTGTCATTGATATGACATAGCCGCAATTAAGACAGCACACTGAATAAGAAAAATAAATTCGTACTTATTTGTACGCAGCGCGGTGTAAGATCTTCCAAAGGAGACTCAGAGCTACCTGACGCAAAACCTGTGTAGAGAGCAATAAATGATCATATTCAAATTCATTGTTCGGTGCAGCTAGAATTATATTGCACCAATGACACAGTCTCACCACCGAAACTCATTAAACCTTTTGCGGTAAAATTAAATCGTTCGACCACAATTCCGCAGCTGACAGACCATTACAGCACAAAATGAAAAAAAATAAAACAGATTTGTTAAAAGGGAAAGAAAACTAAATCACTAACTAGCCTACATTTCAAGTATGTATGTATGTATGTGGGTCTATATTTGTTTGTAAACAAAGTCACACTAAACCAATCTTACAAAGAGAAGAAGCACAAACGTCACGATTCAATGGCAACGACAACGACAACAGCAACATGCAAATTGCTCTAATTTTCTATATTTGTAGGTCTCGTGAATTGAAAGAGGTACACTTAAATATATACTTATGTATAGTATATGCATGTACTGTATATTAGACTGGACAAAAAAAATATTGATGTTGATAAAATAAAATAAAATAAAATAAAATAAAATAAAATAAAATAAAATAAAATAAAATAAAATAAATTGAAATGAAAGAAAATAAAATAAAATAAAATAAAATAAAATAAATTAAAATAAAATAAAATAAAATAAAATAAAATAAAATAAAATAAAATAAAATAAAATAAAATAAAATAAAATAAAATAAAATAAAATAAAATAAAATAAAATAAAATAAAATAAAATAAAATAAAATAAAATAAAATAAAATAAAATAAAATAAAATAAAATAAAATAAAATAAAATAAAAGAAAAGAAAAGAAAAGAAAAGAAAATAAAATAAAAACAAAGGGAAATAAAATAAACTAAAGTAATATAAAATGAAACGAAATAAAATAAAATATAAAAAAAATAAAATAAAATAAGATAAAATAGAATAAAATTAAAAAAATAAAATGAAATAAAATAAAATAGATTAAAATAAAATAAAATAAAATAAAATAAAATAAAATAAAATAAAATAAAATAAAATAAAATAAAATAAAATAAAATAAAATAAAATAAAATAAAATAAAATAAAATAAAATAAAATAAAATAAAATAAAATAAAATAAAATAAAATAAAATAAAATAAAATGAAATAAAATAAAATAAAATAAAATAAAATAAAATAAAATAAAATAAAATAAAATAAAATAAAATAAAATAAAATAAAATAAAATAAAATAAAATAAAATAAAATAAAATAAAATAAAATAAAATAAAATAAAATAAAATAAAATAAAATAAAATAAAATAAAATAAAATAAAATAAAATAAAATAAAATAAAATAAAATAAAATAAAATAAAATAAAATAAAATAAAATAAAATAAAATAAAATAAAATAAAATAAAATAAAATAAAATAAAATAAAATAAAATAAAATAAAATAAAATAAAATAAAATAAAATAAAATAAAATAAAATAAAATAAAATAAAATAAAATAAAATAAAATGAAATAAAATAAATTGAAATGAAAGAAAATAAAATAAAATAAAATAAAATAAAATAAAATAAAATAAAATAAATAAAATAAAATAAAATAAAATAAAATTAAATTAAATTAAATTAAATTAAATTAAATTAAATGAAATTAAATTAAATTAAATTAAATTAAATTAAATTAAATTAAATTAAATTAAATTAAATTAAATTAAATTAAATTAAATTAAATTAAATTAAATTAAATTAAATTAAATTAAATAAAATAATATAAAATAAAATAAATTAAAATAAAATAAAATAATATAATTTGTAAGTTTTGCAAGCTCGAGAAACAGAGAAACAATAATTCGTAATGAATTTTAATTGTCAGTTTTTGGGAAAAATTGATAATTGGAGAAAAATTACATTGTTAAATCACAGCGATGGATAGGATTACATGTTTCAGAGTTTCCAAGCTCATCATCAGATCCCTTTTCGGACACTGGGATATGAACCAGTGTCTGCACCAAAGCCGCTGTTATAAAATTCTAACATCTAAGATATGAGCCCTGTGACGTCACAATGCATTTATCTCCACTTCAATTAATTCCCTTTTGTTTGTTTGTTCTTGCCAACAGTGAACTGACAATTAAAATTCATTACGAATTATTGTTTCTCTGGTTCTCGAGCTTGCAAAACTTACAAATATGTAAAACAAGAAAGACCGCAAAAACCAACAACAAAATAAAATAAAATAAAATAAAATAAAATAAAATAAAATAAAATAAAATAAAATAAAATAAAATAAAATAAAATAAAATAAAATGAAATAAAATAAAATAAAAATTAATAAAATCAAATAAAATAAATTAAAATAAAATAACATAAAATAAATTCAAATGAAAGAAAATAAAAATTAAGTTTATATAAATTAGATGAGCAACAACAAGGAAAAAATATTGTTTTCTTAAATTTAGTAAATATACATATTTTGTAAGAATTTTTTGAAGAATTGTTAGATCATATAATTCCCTTTTCCACAAATTCATATTAAGATGTATAGATATCTTTCACAGTGATTTCATAGGAAACTCTGAGAAATTATATCAATCTAATTTAAAAAAAGAAAACATTTATTACGCACAGTCTAATGTGTCACCACTACAAGTACCTTAGTTTTTCATGCATACAATTTCACATATATTTACCATACGCACATACATACATACATACATTCTTAAACATTCCCTTCCACAACATTTACCAATCACAACAAAAATCAAAGTCAGCTCTTAAGTCAGCGGCCAGTGTGTTTGTAGGTGAATAGCTCTTGTACCAATACCAATTTGCTTTAGTTTTTCTATGTCACCTAGCAAGTTAGTCAATTGTTATTTTGTTTACAAAAGTCTTTTGTCGTTGTCTCAGGCGTGCTGGTAGTTATTGTCTTGTGGCCTACTCTAGCTGTAGGCTGGCTGAGAACATTGTGAATTGGGACTGACTTGGTGCGCTTCTTCGTTAATAATTGAAACTCACCGCTATAATTGAGGTACACCGATAATGAAATGGGTTGTGGTGGAGGTGTGACACCTTGTGATCGCACCTGTAATTTACAATACTTGAAGTAATGATCATGAGATTATAACAGAGCTAAGGCAAAGTTTATGGGTAGACAGAGATATGTCTCTTTGAAGCTGCTGGGTATGTCTGATTTTCTCAATTTAATGTTAATTAACAAACTCATGTCTCATCATCATCTGCGGACAATGCAGGCATAGCAATTACTGTAGCGAGATTTCATAGCTTTTCAGACCTTCAAAAGCCTAAGTACTAGGGTGGCCTAATTTTTATTTTGTTTCAAATAGTTTTGGCATTTTAAAAACATTAAAAAGTTTTTATTCCACATTCTGAGGTGGCCTGCTTTATTTTTGAAATATTTTTTGGTACAATTTTTTTGAGAAAATTTTTTTCTTTTGAAATTTTTTTTTTTATTTTTTTTTTTTCAATTACAAAGATAATTTGCAATTATGCAGATTCTAAAATTTAACACAAAATATTTCTCTTGCCATTTAATCAGAGAATTTATTTAAAACTCAAATGAGTCGAATGGAAATGTTTTAAAAGTTACAAAAAAAAATTGTTTTGTTTATAAAGAAAAAAATTTAAACTACCCTACTAAATGCTGGTGGCTTTCCTAGTTAAAAGGTCTGCTGACTGAGCAACACTCACTAGTGTTTAAGGCGTGTTCTACCCTCTATGACTCTTTCAGTCTCTATAAACCCGCACTAAAATTACTCTCGACTCGCCGACTAATAGCTCTGGTATGGTCATTTAAAACTTAAAACTAAAGTTTCAAAAAATAAAATTTTTTTTTAATATATTTAACAATATTTAAATATTTAACAACTACAACCATAGCAAAAACACCGTTGTAATTCTGCAACTCTTTGCCGAAGCATATCCATGGCTTTTGAGAAAATAAAAGCGGTTTATTCTTGGCTTTGTTTCACATTTATTTAATTTTTTGGCAGTTTGCCGGTTAACGTACATCACGTTTGGCGATGCAATTCCAAAGATAACAGTACCTGAATTTAGTGTTTTTGCAATTTTTTGTTTGTTTAATGGCAGTGGCTCTTGGGCGCTTACATAATCGAGCAGAGCATTTGAACAACCAAACAACTTCAAAGGCAAGTATGACCAAAGCACAACTAAATGCATGCTATTAGTACGCTATAAAAATAACAAAAACAAATGCTGGAAAAACGTTTATGTTTCAAAATAAAGAAAACAATTCCAAGTAAGTGCTGGTGAAGCCAAAAGTTATATAACTAGTTGTGAAATATTGTGGGCTGTCCGTGGGTCGATTTGCATAATTTTTGGCAGAAATATTCTTCATAGTTTAGACATTAGAACTAATAGGGAAAGAGTTACTAAAAAGAGGCAAGGCCCCGCCCCTTTCAATTGTTTTAATTTTCAATGGGTGCTTTAATGGCAGTACTATCACAAAGCATTGAGAAATGCCACAAGAACACTGAGCATTTTAACACGATTTCAGCTTTTAAAGCGAGCTTTGTGGAAAAGTGGGCGTGGTCGTTATTAAATTTATATATCTAGTAGCAAAATTAATGCGAACGACTGCTCCTCCTTAGATCGAAATTTAATCAAGGTATGAACTTTTTTAGGTAACCGGTATTGCAATTCTATGTATAATTTTCAAAAACTTTCGAAGCACTAATATAAAATTAGGGGCGTGGCTTTCAACCGATTTCACACTTCTTTAAATGAACCGTATGATGAGTATACATTATAAATATCAAAGAAATATGTATTGCGTGTTATTTTCCTGTGGTAATATAGGCCAAACCAGCAGTTTTTAGAATTTGTGTTTGTCTGTACGGCTCTTTGTTCGTGCATCACTCCAAACCCACTCTCTAGAATTAAATGTAATCTTCACCTATATATTTTTAGATGATAAAGCTACAATAAAGGGTCCTTTTTGTCACACGAAAATACTTTATTTCCGCTGCAACAGTGGTGGCAATAAAAGTGAGCACAAAATATTTTTCTACTTATTGTCAAATTTGATTTACATATGTAAGAATTTTGAATTTTTATGTGTGTATGTATGTATGTGTGTATTTTTTTTTTTATTTGCACGCACATCACTAAATAACTGATAGTTGGAATTGAATGGTTCCATTAGGAATGTATAGCGTGGAGTCTGTGTTAAAATTCAGAAAACATTTTTCTTTGCTTCTTTGTAGACTACTTATATATCTAAGCGCGGCGAAGCCTTGCACTACCATGATCACCTAGATTTTCAATGAAAAAAAAATTGCTAGAAAAGTCTCGAACTATTCGATCCGTTCATATCAAACAACTTTTATGCGAACAAAAAATGTTATAATATCTTGGGAGCTAAACGCAACTGGGTATACAAAACAACTAAAAATGCAGGCGGAAGAGACTAAAAAATTTATACCATTGCTAGGGATGCGCATAACGTAGCAAACAGCGCTAGAAGTGAAGAAGAAACGAGAAATATGAAAACTCTGTAAAATAAAGCAACAACAAAAAAACGCTTTTTCTAAAGACCCATAATTATTTTGTTGTATTTTTTGCAAATCTTTTTCCCAGCATCATTTTGTTTGCTTTTTTTTTGTACAATTTTGTTTTTAATTTTTTTCGTTTTCAACTTTTTTGCCATACCTTAACTTAACTTATCTTGCCTTGCCTTGGTTCGGCTAGTCATTGAGGCACTCAAAGCGACCGCAATTGCATGCCTGCCCGCCTGACTGTTTGACTACCTGCTTGGCAACCAAACTGACTACTCGCTTATGCATTGCACTCGTTGCTCTAAGAATGTAGGTCAATTGCTTACCATCATCACAATCATCATCAGCCAACAACTTGAAAATGCTTGCACACTCCAACTGACTGAGTTTCATGTGTGTGTGTGTGTGGCATGCAGTAGAGCTGGTATCATTAGCAGCAACAAAATTTTGCTTATATCAAAAGCATTCCGCCAAAAGCTATAACACACAGCACATTCATGGCGGTCTCTACGTGTGACTGCCTCAACTCATTATTTGGCATTTTTTGCTGGCGGCAAATGCTTTTTGTACTGCCACAGTTTGCGGTATTGCACCGACTACTTAAATGTTTAATGACGATTGCGTTCACACACGCGCCGAAAAAAATTTACAACTGCTAAAATATGTTTAGAAAATATAATTAAAAGAAATTATTTGTTATATTTTGTTGTTAATTTACAATTGCTTCTCTCTTCTAATTGCAGTTTTGTTTGACAAATTGATGAGCAAAACGGGTTTTTTAAATTGCACGTAAGTATGTTTACTATTTTATTTTATTTTTGAATATAAAAAAAAATTGTTTAAAACTTTAGGAAATGCTGCCAACTGCTCATTCGGCATAAAAGAAAGAAAATATCGATTAGGTACGAAAGACTTAAGAAACGAACTTGACTAGTATTGGGTAATATGCGTATGCTAGGGTGCATCGTGAGTAGGCGGGGGGGTTTTTTGAAATGCCAAGCGGTCTATTTATCAAAATCTGTTGCGTATGGCAGTGAGCCGTAGTTTTATCCAGCATTTCAAATCTTTTTATTAAGCATATGGAATAGCGAATAACCTGATTTGAAGTCTTTAAAATGGTTGCTATTTAAAAATTCCATCTACCTTAAACTGAGTTCCCTTAAAAGCATTAATGTGGCATACATAATTACGTAATATTACATATATAAGCTGGAAATTAAAACCACTGACAACAAAGCTTTTCATCAAGACCATTTTTTGTTGCTTATTTAATTTTTTTTTTTTTTTTTGTTTTTTTTTTTTGCAAAAATACGGTTGCTTACGTAGATTTTACCAAAAACAGACATGACAAAAATGGTATAAACATACATACAACGCATTCCTGCATGAAATTTTAAAGCAAAAGCGAAAAATAACAACAAAAATTTTGCAATCACTACCAAGTCAATATGTCAAATCGTTCACTCGAAAAGCTCAATCAAACTTCAACGCTTACGAAAATTGGCATGTGCAAGTTACTATAAACGTCCTTCACAATGGCGAAACAAAAGCAAAAAGAAAAAAAAAACAAAATCGAATTAAAAAATGCAGAAATAAAAAAAGGAGGAATTTTTCAAAAATGATCGCAGTTGAAAAAAGAAAAAACCTGTTGAACCAAAAAGTGAAAAATAAATTAAAAATGACCGGAGAGAAATATAATTATGCGCTTATGAGGTTCAGCTCGAGCGTAAATAAGTATGAACAAACATATGTATATTGGTATGGGTAGATTGAGTACTGCGATAGGGTGTGGCAAGTATTAAGCAGAAATGATTTCCTGGCTGGTTTCTCTGTGATTTATGTAAACGCTGTTATATAGCCTTGAAAGTACTGCAATTTAAACAAATTGGGACTGAAAATTTAAACTCAGAATAGTGCACTGCTGGAATTACAGATCTCATCCCACCTAATAAAATACTCATAACAAATATTACATACATGCATAGGTGAAGGAAATTTCCCATAGCATGACCATAAATGACTTGAAACCTCATCCGAAACAAACTTACTAAACTTTACATTACAAAAGCCATTAATTTGCAAAATGTTTACTAAAAAATCACTTAAGCGTAGAGTTCCATGAAAATTTCCAAATTTCCATTCAAAAAGTTTCATAAAAAATTGCAGGCTTTTGATTGTGAGGCATTTGCGCTGTCCACTCACTACCCACTGAGCACTCAAATGTGACGTGAGCGCAAGTGCAGCCATTAAATTGTGATACACATCGTTAAGCCTTTTGCAGCGTTTAATGCTTGATTTAAATTATTTTCATTTTCCTTTTCGAAAAGCAACAAAAAATATCCAAATACGCAACATATTTCCAAATTGCAACTTGCACGCAGGCATTTATGAGTACGCACAATCAGCAGCCGTTGAAAGATTGAGCATTGCAACAATTGCATTGAAGGAGAAATGCAATGGTCACTGAAATGCCAACAACAACAATGGCTATTGTGGCAGCAGTGGTGGCACAACTGGTCAAATAAATGTATGTACATAAAGCTACAGCAGCAGGTGTGCGAGTATGCAAGGCACTGTGGGGTATGTCGAAAGAGCTTGGGAAAAGCTTGGAATTTCAAATATGTTTGTTTAAAAAGCATATTTTGAAATATGAGAAAAAATTTAATATATGAAAAATTTTTCAAACTGTATATTTAAATTTTTTTTTTGGTCAAAAATAAATGTTTTCCATTTTTTAATACTTAAAAATTCATTGTCATATTCACATATTTAAAAGCTCATCATCCAAGAGTGTGAAAATAAAAAAAAAATTGAAAATATAAAAATTACATAAAAAAAATATTTCGAATCTTTTTTTTTTAATTTCTTTAACATTTCAAGCAAACAGTTTTGAAAAACTTGCCTTTGTAAAAGGTTTTGTATTGTTTTTAAATAATTTTTTAAATTAAATTAAAGTTTAAAAAAAAAAACAGATTTCGAAATTTTTTTTTTTTAAATTTCTTCAACTTTGTAAACAAGCTATTTTGTGAAACATGCTTCTGGAAAAATTTTATGCAATATTTTTGAAATATCTGAATTATTTTTCAAAACTAAGTATTGAAAAACGCATTTATCAATATTATAATTTTAAAATTTTTTATATGAATTTCAAATTTACTCAAACGTATAAAATTAAATTTTCAAACTTGGCTAAATTTTAAAAATCAGCTATAATTTAAAAATCTCAACTAACTAATTAAAATAAGTGGCCGAAAATTAAAAACAATTTTTGAGCATTTTTTAAATAATCGCATAACTTACAGAACTAAGTGCTGAACCACTTTTTATACCCAGCGTACTAGTACTAGTGCAAGGGTATTATAGCTTTGTTGGGATAACGGTTGGTTGTACAGGTATAAAGGAATCGAGATAGATATAGACTTCCATATATCAATATCATCAGGGTCGAAAAAAAATTTGATTTAGCCATGTCCGTCCGTCTGTCCGTCCGTCCGTCTGTCCGTTAACACGATAACTTGAGCAAATAATGAGATATCTTCACCAAATTCGGCATGCGTACTTATTTGGGTTCAGAATAGATTGCTATTGAAAATGGGTAAAATCGGACCATAACCACGCCCCTTTTTCGATATCGAAAATTTCGAAAAACGTATAAAACGGGTTAATTCAATATCAGAAGCAGCTACAATAATAAAATTTGCAATATGTATTGATTTAGATGTTCTAAGGCCGATTTTATCAAATTTTTTGAAAAGGGGCGTGGCACCGCCCACATATATTTGAAGAAATTTTAAAATTTTGACTCCTAATAACTTGAGAACAGTTTATGCTAGTATAACGAAATTTTGTAGAGGGCATACTATTGTTGTGTTAAATTCAGATATAGAAAATAAAGGAAATCGCTTGGCGACCACGCCTACTTTTTTATAAAAGTTATATTGAAATTAGGTGGAAATATTGAAAAGTCCATATCTAATTAACTGATACCGCTATAATAATATAATTTGGTACATACATCAATTTTCATATTCTTTACATTATTTTTGCAAAATTTTGGAAAGTGGGCGTGGCACCGCCCACTTATGAGTCAAGCAATTTTCAAATTCGACTGCTAATAACTTCAGAACGGTGTGAGATAGGTTTACGAAACTAGGTTCCAGGCATGTTATGTTTATGTAGAGTACTACCACAGAAAATAAGAAAAATCGGTGAACGACCACGCCCCTTTTTGGACTAAAGTTCTCTAAACGAGAGTTAGGAAACCGGAATATGCAATATCTGTTTAACTGAGAAAGATATAATGCTAAAATTTAGTACACTCATTCACCTGATGATGTTATTAGTGATGTTTAAAGGTTTTTTGGTAATATTTTGGAAAATGGGCGTGGCACCGCCCACAAGTGAATAAACAAAATATCAGCATTTCACTATTAACAAGCCAATGTGAAAGTATCATAAAGATGTGCAATGAAAACGGATCTTCAATAGGGACAAACAACATAATAAAATCCGTGGGCGTGCCACCGGCCACTTTTTTAAAATTAGGTAAATATTGATTAATGGACACATATATCCGTACATCAAAAAATTTCACAAAATACGTTAAAAGATATGGGCATGGCACGCCTTCTTTTCCAAAGTTATATATAGGACATGGTATAACCCTTGAAAAGATCGATTCAGTACTCTTGGCTCATGTAAGCAGTTAATGCTCTATAAGCAAGGGCCGTGGCCGCGCCCACCAAATTCGCTATTGTTTAGGCTGGGAATAGATTGGTTTTTAAAATGGGCGAAATCGGATGAAAACCCCGCCCCCTTTTTCTGGAAACTAACGCTGGGTATTAAATGTTCGGTTCACCCGAACTTAGACTTCCTTACTTGTTTAAATATAAAACATTTCCATATAAAACTTTGAGGAATTTCGAGTATTCAAAAAAATTTGAAACATTTTGTGTGAAAAAAAAATTTATTGAAAATTTTAATTTTAATATTTTGTTAACTGTGTTGTTTGAAAAAAGTTTGCGAAAAATTTCAAGGTCGTGCGAAAAAAAATTTGCTATGTACATATACATACTTCAGAAATCGCAACAAAAAAAAACTACAATTTTTATCAAAAATATTTCAAAACTTTTTTCCAAAATTTTTTTAACCATTTTTTTTTAATTTTTCAAGACTACTTTTTTACAATCTTTGAAGATTAGGCGAAAAGTTTGACCATAGATTAATATTCCGTACAAGTACTATACAAAATGTACATTAGAAAAGTAAAAAAAAAAATTAACTGAAATTTTCAAAACCATTTGCATGCTTTGGAAATTTCGACCAAGACTAAATTTATTCATAAACAAAATGATTCAAGTTTTAATAATAATTTGTATTCCCTCATCCTCTCTCAAAATTTTAAATGTACTTGCCAATTTTTTTTCAAAACGTCCCACAGTGCATCGGCAAGCTACATATGGACTTGCTTTGTTGCACAAGCGGGCGGTTGCACCCAAGTATGATGTTATATAAAGAATTCCACCATACCACGCCACAAAATACAGCGAAAATATTCGGACTTCATGCAACAAATCCCCGATTGGTATCTACGTGAAAGTCCAAAGAATCACTCGCTACCTTTTGTAATAAAGTCCATGTAATACAAACAATGCATGGATTTATATATACATACATATGAGTATATGAACATGTGCAAATATATACATATGTAAGCGTGTTTGAGTGCTTTTGCTTATTATGGTGCAACGAAATGAATTGGGTGCTACAACGTACCACGTACCAGCAGCCACCAGCACCAGATGGGATGGAGTTGGCAACAAATTTTAAGCACGTAAAATTTCGTTGCATGAATTTTTCTTTTGTTTTTAAGTAAAAGTGAATTTGTACATTGTGGATTAAATAAAGTAAAATGCTTAGAGTAATAAATTTAAAACAAAAATTGGAAAGTAGTAAGCCCAATCGAGTAAGAGACTAGCTAGCTTGCAGGTAAATTAGCATTCAAAACCGTATCCCTGCTTTAAAAGGTCATTTAGCTCAAACTTTAAATTTAAATTCCAATGCAGAGCCCCGCAGTTGTTCGAGGCTTCATCATACACTTGAAAAAAGGCCTTCTTACAGGCGAAATAGAAAATGTATCTTATATTTTAAATTACATCACCAGCAAAATATTTGTGAAAAAAATATTTAATTTCATTAGCAGTGACTTCGTGATGCGCGCACAAACATATCTTTAAAAAGACAAACAGATAAAAAATAAAAAAAAATCTTGGAATTATGTTTATCTCTATATGATGAAATACTTAATTGCATTTTTGAATAATATCTATTAAAACTAAATATAGCAATTTTATTAAATTTCTTTGTAAAAATATTTTGAGGCAACTATAACCTGTTTACGACTGAAATAAAATATTTCTCCATAACAAAACAGATCCGTAACATTAAGCTGAATATCTAACAAGACACTGCTGAAAACTTCATTCAATTTTCTAAAGCCGTCTTTGAGTGATGCGCGAACAAACATATCGACAAACAAACAAACGTTCTAAAATACTACACATATGCATGTATATAAACACATCTTCTTATGTACTCATACTCGCAGTCGTCGCATTTCGGCAGGATTACGTATGACACTTGCCAGTCCAAGAGCAACCGAGTGTATGAATGGGACTGGCAGCTTATTTATTTGTTTTTTTTTTTCAAGCGCCGTACAAGAAATTTTAATGAAATAAATCAGCATTTCAAAGCACTTTCACCTTCATGCCAAGCGCAAATCAAGTCAATCAGGCTTGCACACACACACATACATATATGTACATATGTATATTAAAATATGTAGGCACACTCATTGTAAAATATTTTAAAGTTTCTTCAACTGAATATGTGTGTTGAGGAGTTTGTGCCCTTGTAGAGCATAGCAACAAGTGCATTACCAATTTAATGTTTGCTGTGGTCCTAAGACGCCAGCGAAAATTCAGAAAAAACCTTGAAAGTTTGCAATGAGTTGACTTTGTTATTTTTGTAATTGGAGATGATATATGTATGTATGTAAGAGCTTGAATATGTTACAATAAATATTATTAATTTGAACCACGGCGCACTGTGTGGTATTTTAGCTAAATTTTTGGCAAAACACAAATTTTCGGAAACGCTTAGAGGGTTCCCTATTAACAAAAAAAGCGATTTCCATTTCAAAAATTAAAACAGAAGAAACTTAAAATTGAAGTTAAAAAAAAAATTCTTTAAAAAAGGTTTTCAAAATTTTTGAAAACATAAAAAAATTAAGTTTTTGAAAAGCATTTAACGCTGTTCAATTTTTTTTCAAATATTTGATTTTTTTTTTTAACAACTAAAATCTAAATATTTTCTCTAAAATAAAATATAAGCAATTCTTGGTTCGAAAATAATGTTTGCTCGTCTTTTAAATATTAAAAAATTCCGAACAAATATTTTTATTTTTTTTTGATGTTTTTTTTAAACTCAAACTCAGTTCACAAATATTCAACATTATTTTTTACTGCTTAGCCGATAGCTGATGTTCCTTCGAAAGCACTAAGCGAATTACATATGAAGATATAGCAAAACTAAATATTTAAAAAAAAAAATTAAAAATAAATAAAAATTCTGATAATTTATAATATTTTCTACGCAATCTCCAATCCAAAAATTTTCAGGCGAGCACAAAAAATTCTATCAAGCATACGATGAATAAAAAATCAAAAATCATAAATACACAAAAAAGGATTACTGAAATTAATTTTTGTAATAAGGGTTTTCATTTAACCATCTAAGTTTACGCGATATATAAATTTATACATTTATCAGTTCAGTTAAATGAACGCCCTAAATAAATTTATACGTAATTTGTGTAAAACGAAAACTTTTATGTCGAAACTCATAAAGAAAAACAGTGTTTTGTTTTTTTCAAGTATATTTTTTTCATTTTCAACTAGTGTGCATTGAATCTAATAAAAAAATTACATGCCATGCGTCGTTATAGAAACGTATAAATTTATCAACTTTTTTACGCACCAAAATTGTCGCGTAAATTTATCAAATTTGTGTAAACGATTTTTCATACAAAATTTGACAGTTCATTTACACGCTAGGTAAATTTACGCGTTTACACACTTTACGAGGCATTTACATGGTTTAATGAAGACCCTTAATGCTTCGTTTTCAAAAAATATTTGTTAATAATATTTTTTTTTTTAACTTGTCACTTTATAAAGAAATATTGTGATACACATTGAAATTTTACTTTTATTTTATTGGGATTATTTTGGTTTATAACAAAACCGTGGAGCAACAGAATCAATCAATTAATCTTAATTTGATTACAAAATAATTCAGAGAAGCATTTTAATAGATTAATCAAAACGATTTCTTTCCATTTAAGTTTGTTATCAAAGATGGATCCTGATAATTTCCTGCTAGAACCTTGATCTATAAAAACAAATTTTGATGAATTTGAAAAAATAAAAATATTTTTTTTTTTATTGTTGCAAAGTTTTGTAATTTTAAAAAAATTCACAATTTTTGGCATTTCTTTATATTAACATTCAGCAGTTCAAAATCTATAAGAAATTATATTTTGAAGTCAACAATAAAAAAAAATATTTTATGGTTTAAAAGAAAATATTTAATTATTTAAAAACAACAATTGTTTGACCTAATTAATTTTTTAGCGTTATCAAGAAAAAATATTGCAACATTTTTGACATGTCCTTATATTTACATTGAGTAGTTAAAAATAAATGAGAAATTATATTTTTAGTTAAGATTAAAAAAAAAAAAATTAATGGTTTAAAGGAAAATCTTCAATTATTTAAAAAAAAAAATCTTGCATTAATTTATTCTTTATTTTAACGATTTTTAAAATTTGAAATTTATTAACATATCAAGTTTTTGCAAGCCGTGGAATAGCTCTTAAAGTAGCTCTGATTTAGCGCTTTATCTTCTACAATCAGCCATACATTAGCTTTTGAGACAAGTTTCCGCAAACTAACCCACGGTGCAGACAGCAATTACACTCTCCAATCATTGAATGCAAGCGTTGTAATACAAAATGCGCGCAACAATACAAATAGTGCAAGTACTTACGTAAATACCAACCAACGCATTTTATAAAACAAATTAAATGCCAGATAAATGTAATGTTGCCATTTTCAATTTGATTTTTAGCGCATGCAATTTAATCGAGCTAATGAGCAGTTACTCATGTACGTGTACAAATGTCAAATATACAAACAACAACAACCAACAACAACAAGTATTCAATTAATTAGCTACATAAAACAGTGGAAAATTTAAGCAGTTTCAAACAATGCAAAAGCGCAGGCAAAGAGAGTTTTATGAACGCATTCCATTCACTTCAAATGACATTTCAAAGAAAAGCGCAACTCAAGCGAACAATGGCCGTACTACTTGGCGAATTTGTATAATTTCTTGTATGCCAAGTTAATTGTGAGAGTTTTGTTTTATTACGCACACGAACGGGGTTGTAGTTACAAAATGTTATGTTTCGGATGTGAGGTTTCTTTAGGAGCTTCTTAACTAATTTTGGTTCACTAAAATTGATCAAATGCAAACTCCGGTTATACGACCAAAGTTATCTTCCTAGCCCATTTTGTTAAAGGGCACATTATTGCTGGCTTGTCTGAGGCAGCGATCGTAAGTCAAAAAATTTCATTGAAAAAGATATTCAATCGTTTTTTTAACGATCTCTGTTGTTCATATGCAAATTGCAGCTTTTTATTACACACATACATACATGCCCAATAAAAACATATGACCTTTGAAATACAACTTTTAAAGTCGTTTGCATTCTATTTTACATTTATTACGATTTCGTATATATGTAAATGAATTATTCGATTGCCTAAAATCTTGATATTCCACACTTGAATTATGCAGTGAGGCCGCTGATGACTAGAATAATGGATTAAAGGTTGAACGGCGCATAAACTAAAAATATTGTTGGAGCAAGAGAAAAAAAATTTATTTCAAAAAAAAAATTAAAAAACTTTTATTATTTTGGAAAGAGAGCTTATATGCAAATTTATATGCCTGACTAATTTTTTTCAGTTTTGTCAGTTTTGATTTTTTAATTTTAAAGATTTTTTTATTATTTTTTTTAACAAATTTTTCAAATTTTTTGTGACGTCACAGGGCATCATTGCTTAGTGTTGGAATTTTCTAACAGCGGCTTTGGTGCAGACACGAGTTCGAATCCGTGTCCGAAAAGGGATCTGATGATGAGCCTGGAAACTCTGAAACATGTAATCCTATCCATCGCTGTTGATTTTTCCATTGTAATTTTTCTCCAATTATCAATTTTTCCCAAAAAACTGACAATTAAATTCATTACGAATTATTGTTTATTTGGTCTCGAGCTTGCAAAAACTTACAAATATGTAAACAAAATAGACCGCAAAAATCCAACAACAAAATACATTGAAACCATAGCACGGGTTTACGTACATATGTAAATATGTACAAACAACAAGACCAACACACATCATAACATATAGGCTGCATGTCTTAAGAAATTTTGTGTATACAGTTGGCAAGAACAAAACAAACAAAAGGGAATTAATTGAAGTGGAGATAAGTGCATTGTGACGTCACAGGGCATCATTGCTTAGTGTTGGAATTTTCTAACAGCGGCTTTGGTGCAGACACGAGTTCGAATCCGTGTCCGAAAAGGGATCTGATGATGAGCCTGGAAACTCTGAAACATGTAATCCTATCCATCGCTGTTGATTTTTCCTTTGTAATTTTTCTCCAATTATCAATTTTTCCCAAAAAACTGACAATTAAATTCATTACGAATTATTGTTTATTTGGTCTCGAGCTTGCAAAAACTTACAAATATGTAAACAAAATAGACCGCAAAAATCCAACAACAAAATACATTGAAACCATAGCACGGGTTTACGTACATATGTAAATATGTACAAACAACAAGACCAACACACATCATAACATATAGGCTGCATGTCTTAAGAAATTTTGTGTATACAGTTGGCAAGAACAAAACAAACAAAAGGGAATTAATTGAAGTGGAGATAAGTGCATTGTGACGTCACAGGGCATCATTGCTTAGTGTTGGAATTTTCTAACAGCGGCTTTGGTGCAGACACGAGTTCGAACCCGTGTCCGAAAAGGGATCTGATGATGAGCCTGGAAACTCTGAAACATGTAATCCTATCCATCGCTGTTGATTTTTCCTTTGTAATTTTTCTCCAATTATCAATTTTTCCCAAAAAACTGACAATTAAATTCATTACGAATTATTGTTTATTTGGTCTCGAGCTTGCAAAAACTTACAAATATGTAAACAAAATAGACCGCAAAAATCCAACAACAAAATACATTGAAACCATAGCACGGGTTTACGTACATATGTAAATATGTACAAACAACAAGACCAACACACATCATAACATATAGGCTGCATGTCTTAAGAAATTTTGTGTATACAGTTGGCAAGAACAAAACAAACAAAAGGGAATTAATTGAAGTGGAGATAAGTGCATTGTGACGTCACAGGGCATCATTGCTTAGTGTTGGAATTTTCTAACAGCGGCTTTGGTGCAGACACGAGTTCGAATCCGTGTCCGAAAAGGGATCTGATGATGAGCCTGGAAACTCTGAAACATGTAATCCTATCCATCGCTGTTGATTTTTCCTTTGCAATTTTGATTTTTCGATATTTTTTTTTTTCAAATTTTTTTAATGTTCTTCCTTTTTTTTATTTCTTCGGTTTTTTTTAATTTTTGAAATTTTTAAATTTTTTTTTTTACTTCATCCAATTTTTTTTAAATTTTTTTTCCTTCTTTCAATTTCTTCTGATTTTTTTTTTAATTTTTTCTTATTTTTCCTGATTTCATTTTCGTTATTTATTTTTACAATCTCTGTTAATTTTTACTACAAGAAAACATTGCGCTTACACCTCGCAATCACGATCAAAACCGCATTCAAATTACATTTTAAGCAAAATTTGTTGAATTTTAATCAAACATTCACTCCATCGAAATCATCTGCTCAATCAATTTGTTTACAGCAATTGTTAATTTCTTACATACAAACATTTCGAAAGACGTTTGTGTTTTGTTGAGTTGTAAATATACCAAGAAATTGGAAAATTCATTTGGCATTTCAATTGGCTTTGCCACGTTCAACATGAAACGGAAGACTGAAGACACGTACTCGTTTTTTTTTGTTTGTTGGATTAATTTAAGCTTGGTGTTACTTTGGTGTGCGTTTTAATTAAAATTTCTAAATTGCACCAATATGATTTCAATTTAAGCTTTGTGATTTTGTGGTTGAAGAAATTAATTCAAGTAAAATTTTTTATTCAATTGAGTCCTTGCTGATTATTATTTCTTCAAAGAGAATCGAAATCAGGAATTGTTACAAATTTTTGTGAATTGAAAAGTAAATGGACAGCCCCAGGTTTTTATGTAAATTCTAGCTACCTGAGGAAACCCAATTAAGTGGCGAACTATTCAAAGGCAAACTATTCAAAGGCTGGATATTAGGCCGGGTCGATTTGTGGGGAGACAAAAAATCGCCCATTGCTCTGTGAATATCATATTCTAGGGATAAAAATAAGAAACTTTGCCGAAGGACTCATACCTCTAAAACGAATTCTGATGCCCCCCAATTTGGGTAGAACTTTTGGGTAGGGGGTCATGGCGTATGCGTGACATTTTACGACTTCTCTTAGGACTACAAATGATACCTACCTAAAAGTTCGACCCTGGAATACGATTTTCACAGAGTAATGTGAGATTTTTAAATCGACCCGCCCTACTGGATATAGAAAGAGACTTCAATATCATTAGTTAAATAGCAATAAGAATAATAGAAGGACCTTTTCCCACCCACCAAACTAACGTAGAAAGAAGGTGGAACTCGTAGCAGCACCTGCTTTAGACGATTACTCGCTTCAATTATTTGCTAGCAGTTTATTCCGAAAATACTTGCTTTGTTAGGAGAATCTAAAGATCTTTATATGACGCTGATAAGCCCTAACAATTTCCAACTTTTATGCTAGAAACCTTTGGTGAGAGTAAAGGAGGGATGTATTACAGATTTTTGTACAGATTTAGAAGACTTCCTTTGGGCAAATGCTTAACTTTAACCAATCTTCATTAGACACTTCCGATTCAGCGTAGCTTCCATGCAAATATATTCCACCATAAATTAATGCCACATCTACCATGCTCTCACCATTTCCATAGAACAAAACAAAAAGTAAATATTTGGCATGTTCAAGCTCCATTACAACATCATCAGCGCTATTCTTGACGTCCGGCAATGACATGTTGTAACAGTAATTAAGCAGATTTTGTATCAAAACGTTTGCTTCTGTATCAACTTGGACGCTCTTGTGCTTCACATCGACAACGACAATATCACACAATGCGGTAATTATATTCAAAAAATGCAGTTAACGGTGCACAGCACAAAGCGTCACGAGCGAATAGGCAAAGAGGTAAATGAGCCGACTGCCATCTGTGTTAGTGCGTGTGTATGTGTGTGATTTTGTTGTTTAACTTAAGCTTAGAACAAAATACTTGAGGTGCAACTTTAATTGCGTACAAACACGTCAGCCTCAAATTAACAATGATATATTTCAAAGTATTTGTTGCAAGCTGCAGAGTTAGCTGTACTTTAGCGGTCACATTTGCAACATTTACTGTTCACTTTAAAAGATTTACATGCAGGCAACCAAGTGATGATGACGTTCTCAAGTAAAAGTAGGGACTGTAGCTAATTTGAATATTATTGTAAGAAAGAGACAACATGATTATAAAAAAAAAAAGTTCAAATCTTTGTTTCAGGTAAACTAAGAATCTGCTAGGTCGAATTCGCTAATTCAAGTTCTAGGATGGATCTCTTTCGCCCTGGTAGGACATACGCGTATTTTTTAGCAAATTGAATAACTTAAACAATTTTTTTTTTAGTTTTTCTCTTTTTTTAAACGTTTACAAAAGGTCTGTAGAGTTTTGTATGTTGCTATGAAAAACAGCTTGAGGCATAAATAAGAGATTTTATCAAAAAACAAAAAAGGTGCCAAAATAAACTCAAAAGAAATTAGATAACAAAAAACACAAAAGAAAATATCTAAAATCATGCTCAATACAAAAGACTCAAGACACGAACTCGTTGTTTTCTTATGAATTGATGTCTAATTAATTTTACACAACAAAACAATATAAAAATAGCGCAACAAATTATTGGAATGTTGTTGCCTAAAGCGTTAAAATATTCCCTAATGAAGCAGCGAAATTTCGCGTTATAAAAAACTGCGCATCTCGATGAGTTCAATGACACCAAAAACATCACAAAAATTACCAAATCCAGAAACCGCCAGGTAGTCAAACAAAAAACTTGCAAAACTTACGCACATACCAACAAATAGCACGAAGTCATATTTAGAATCCCAATAAAAAGCTTTTAATACAAAAAGGGTGTCTTGTAAAAATACATAAAAAATGCTCGCCAGCTCGTATGACCAAATTCAAGCAGCCAAAAATAATTTATTTGCCAGCGGCATATTTTTTCATTATGCATTTGTTAACCGCAATTTCATTTATTGCTTAAAATCCATGCAAGTTTTTATTTTTTTTTTTTAATTTATTTATTTAAAAAAAGTTTGTGGTATTAATAATGAGGGAACTTCATCTTGACTTTACAGCTTTTTGTTCGAATTCCCTTTAAGCCATGCAAACCTAATGCATAATTAAAAATATGCAGAGTCAATGACCGTGGCTTTGTTACACAGCTCGATTTGGCTTACTTTTAATTATTTCACTTTTGGTTGTGCCTTTTTTTATAATATTGTTGTTGTTATTGTTATTTTTGATGTCGTTTGTTTGCTAAGAAATTGTGTTAAGTGCGGATTGTGTGTTGAATTAAATTATGGTGCCATGGTGTTGATGATAACCAAATCCAGTTTTAAAAAATTAATATACGATTTTTAACGATCAAAATCACTTACTCTCCTATATGAAAGCAGCTTCAAAATACTCTGAATTTTTGTTTAAAAAATAATATTTTTCCGAACTCATTTTTTTTTTTTTTGAATTCTTTGTTTTTTCCGCCATTCTGAAAATAGATCAATAAAATAAAAAAAATAAAAATTTGTTTCTTCAAACCTAATAAATATATCTGCTACATCCACACATAATTTATATAACTCAAAACCCCAATAATAATGTTGTAAACACACTTGCACGCTAACAGCTGGCTACAACAATGTCATTGTATCTAATTGGTTTTTCTTTCTTGATACAGCTGCGCTTGCATGCCACAATAAGAACATAAAAAGAACTAAAAAAACGCTATGAAGATAATGAATTGAAGTCACATAAGATTACAAGTAAACAATGTGAAAGAATAAAATTCAGGTCAAACGAAACAGTTAGGCACTCAGGTGTAATTAATGTAAAATCAGCTTTTTTCGATAGCTTGAAGTGTGCGACGTTTTTATTGGAACATAAAAATTAATTTTTATGAAGAAGGCTGGAAAGGTTGTACTACTTCAAGCGAAAATAATTTAATTTCAAATTGAAATATAAAATATAAAATTTACATAAACAAAATATGCAGCTTTCAAATCGGAGTTGAATTCATAGAAAAGCAAATGAAAGTGCATGGTATCAATATCATTCGACCAATGATTAAAACAAAAGTTTAATCCATTCAGCTCTTAGGCAAGGAGAAGAAGTGATGTCAATTCTAAACGTTCAATCATAGAATAGTTGAATTTCAGACAAAAGGTTCCAACACCTAGGAATAGAATACAGAGTCTTTTCACTTACTCTGATGATTTATGCTAAGCCAGCTCACTTAAGATTTTTCGAAATAAATCTCACTTTTGAAAGAAACAATTATCAGCTAAACTTTTGAAATAAAATAATGAAGGTAAAATTTAACTCAATCTTGATTGTGAACAGAAGACTTTGCTGAAGACAAGCCTGAATGAGCTCAATCGAAGAGACTTAGACCGCTCTTTGACGCTTTTTTCTCCCAAAAAAAGGATAGCTAGGAATACCTGTGGGAATGTCTTTGTCCATTTAAAATGTCCATCCCATGCTTATACATACATACCTAAAGCAAGTACAACGAAATTTCCCTCGATACACATCGTACATGACTCTTAGACGTAGGTGTATGAAAGACTCATAGTGCATGTCTTATGATTAGTTTAATGAAGCAACACAATAGTGAATCATTCAAAGCCTCGTTTGACTTAGAAAGACTTAAAGAGATGCTGTGCAATCCAAGCTCAGCATTGTTCATCATTTTTAGCAACTTTATGAACTTCGTAGGTGAGTCAAAGGAAGACTTTGCAGCATGCTGACGAGTCGTTTTTGAGCTATCGAAAGCTGCTTAGAAATAAAAAGTGTGCTCCCAGAGGTTTTTGCTTATCAAATGTTAAGTAATGGCATCTTTTTCATACTAGAGTTTTGCACGCACTTCAATCGCATTCTCCAAAAAATGGATAGTTTTCTCCCGAAATGTCACTGCAGTGTCGCCCACTTGCCCACGGCCCATTTTCATTATTCACGTAACTGTTAAAAAATCTGAGATCTCATCACCTCCAGTATGTAGCAATCTTACTACTCACCCTACCGCGGTGTTAGCCATAAAAATTTAAATATTTTATTAACGAGAAAAACTTAAAATAAATATACAAACGCAATCTACGCAGCAGGTGCACTCGGCAACTTAAAAATTTTATTACATCAACAAAGCGTCGGTACACAAAACACTTGTGAATCATAGTAAAGCATACATTATACAAAAACAAACATATATTTTAAATGATTACAATCAACACAGCAAGCATTTAAATCACACAACGCATGCGCACAGTAACAACAAAAACGCTTTAAGCTCAACTTGCAAGCACATCGCATGTAAGCTGCTTGGACGCCGTCTAACCAAACAAATTCTTTGTTTCGTATCAGGGTTAAATGATATTTGTTTTTGTTTTACGCTCATAAATTATAAGCAATTTATGTGGTTCTTTACTTCATGGTGGCACGAACTTGCCACAATTCAACTTCCGTTGGCATTCAAATTCTCCTTTCTTGCGTTGAACTTATTACAACAAAAAGTAACAGTAATCTCGCTCATTAAAAGAGTTAAAGCGTTCGAGCGTATTATTTATTAAAAATTTTTTTGTTATGTGAAAAAAATTTCAACCTAAAAATTTTATAGCAATTTCATAGCACATTTTTTGGTAATTGTGGTACGAAAGACTTAAGCAACGAACTTTGCTGCAGCCATAAGCTACAACAGTTTATTGCAATAACCTTGAACCAAGCTAGTTTGTAATTGAATGCGTACTAACGAGAATTGGTAACGCTTATTATAAGTTGCTGAGAAAATATTACTAAAAAAGAGTAAAAGGTGTGAATATTTGTTATGTAACAAGCGTTTGACCGCAAAGACTCGCTTACTTAATTGAACAATTTTTTTTTTTTTTAATATAAACTTTGTAGGAATTGCTGCTTGGCTAAAGCATAATACAAACTTAACATTCCATGAATTTTTAATATGCTTAAAGAGCGCTTGTATTGAAAGATGGTATTGAGTAATGCTTTATCTAAAAATTTTATAATTTCTTTCGGTTTTTTTTTTTTGCTTTTTTTTTTTTTGTTTGTTAACACACCTTTGTTTGTCGGCTTAATATATTAAAAATAACCACAACTGAATCAAAAAGTGGATGGTTAAGTGGTCATTGTGAAGGTCTCGTTCTTATTTAATCTTTCATTTCACCAATAGGTTGTTGAATATTCATCTTTAGGTAATTTCAAATTTTGATTTTGGTGTGTTTAAACTCAAAAAAAGTGATAAAGTTTCGTAACTCTTTTTTTAACAATTTTGAAGCCTTGGGTTCTTTGTCATTTCTGCAGCTGCGATATAAGCAAATCTAGGCGCACATTTTTTGGGACTTTTAAACTGCTCTCATTAAGCGGGCTACTACTACTAGCTATCTCTTGTGTGATTTTTCTACTTTCCATGACTTTGATCACAATTTTTTATCACGACGTTATACCTAAAACCGGTACAATTGCCTTTTAGTATTTCCAAAACTATCCCATGACACCAAAAAATTTGCCTTAAAGCAGTAAAAAAAAACCCACAAGAGCCTCCAGCACATACATACATACAATTTTCATCAATGAGTAATTTCTCTTTAGGTATTTATGATCACAATAGCGGCACACCAATTCATCATCATGGTGCTAAATGAAACACAACAAAAGTATAAACAATTAAAAAAGGTAGTTAAATATTTGAAAATAAAAACTGAACTCCAATACAACAATCAATTTGACAAATAACCACAAACAAGTCTAAACACTTTCACTTGCATGCCCGATTAACTGAATTTTTTTTTTTCGCCTTTAAATATGAATTACTTTTGATGCGCTACTTTTACGCTCAATTCACCAATCGCTTTCAATGCCATACAATCAATAACAATAGAGCAGTAAAAAAATAATCAAACAAGCAAATAAGCAAACGCAAACTATTTTAATGTGCCAACAAAATGCGGTCAACGAAATTTTTTTTAATCGAAAAATAATGCAACAGCTGTAAGTTGATTTGTATGAAGTGATGTATGTATGTATGTATAGCACTTATATATTTATATTTATGTACAAAGCGTTAAGTTGTGAGTACTTTATGAGACCACAATTCCGATTTGATTTTATGCAATTTGTGGCGTGAGGTATTTTAATTACATACTTAGTTTTTGGTTGGACAGGTTTGTTGCTTAAGTCTTTTGTTGAGGAATACATACGTAGAATGTGTACGCTTAAATTGTAATTATTAATGAGATATTTACTTTCATTTAGTATAAAAGTCTTAAATCCCTTATTTCAACTAACGATTTGAACTTTCATAACGCTCTTCTAACAACCTTTGCAAAATTACTTTGGCTGTTTTTATTTACGCAATAACAACCAAAGTAAAATTAATTAACAAAAATATTTCTTTGACTATTTTCATTGGTTCTAGAACAGTAAAATACTCCAATATGGGGAGAGAAAATAAAATTAGGTTAGCTGAAACATTTTTTTTATTTGTCGAATAACAACCAAAGTTAATTTTATTATTAACAAATTTATTTTTGACGCTGAATTTTCACTTGCTTTAGTTTTCTTTTATTGGTACCGTAATTCAATTTAATTTAGTCAGGAAATAGTATTTTAATTTTGGAGTAACAACCAAAGTAAACCTTAGTTTAAATAATATTTTGGTTTTACGCTAAATTCCTTGTTTTGATAGACGAAGAGGTTGTTGGTAGGAAAAATCCGCTTAAATGAGTTCGAACATTTCTCTTTACTTTGGTATAACAACCAAAGTCAACTTTAGTTTATGAAATTATATTTTTTTTTAATAAGTTAGTCGGGTTAATGTATAAAACAAATACTATGTGCATTTCTGTACATATCATATCCCAGCTTACCAAATGTAAGGGGGAGGCTCCATTCATACCTATAACACGCACATTTCTCAGAAAAATTTTCCTCAGGAATGAGTTCCTTTTGAAGCCCAGATTAGTAAAAAATTTTCTATGCAGGAATATTAAAATAAGTGTTTTAGGACTCCTTTTGAATGATTTTTTGAAAAGTTTTAGACTCATATTTGAGCCTTTTATTGATCTTCTCGTTTGAGATTATTCTCTTGATGGTTGTTTTTTTGAGTCATAGTGGAGGCTCTTTTAAGTTTTTGGGTTTTTTAGGTCTATAGACAGAATTTTTCCTAAATATTGATGATTTTGGTTGTTTTTAGAGTCATATTTGAAACCTTTATTGACTCCTTTATGAAGCTTTTGGAGTATTTTTTGACTTATAGAGGCACAATTTGTCCTAAATATTTTTCATTTTGGTTGTTTTCTGGAGTCATATTTGAAACCTTTATTGACTCATTTATAAAGCTTTTGGAGTATTTTTTGACTCAAAGAGGTAACATTTTACTGGTTGATGATTTTGGTGGTTTTTGGAGTCATATTTAATTTTTTTTTGACTCATTTATCAAGCTTTCGGAGTATTTTTTGACTCAAAAAGGGAAACAATTTCTAGATATTTTTCTGATTTTGCTGGTTTTTAGAGTCATATTTGAGTTGTTGTTTTTGACTCATTTATGAAGCTCTTGGAGTATGTTTTGACTCATATACATTTTTGATTCTTTTATGAAGCTTCACATGCGTTCTTTACTAATCAGAAAAAAGCAACTTAAAAAAAATGATCTTTTGGATCATTATTTCGAAGCATTCCAGCTTTGGTTAACTGGGTATACATGCATCTTCGTATGTGTGTATATGTTTGCAATAAATTTGTATCACATCTTTATAAGTTTTTTTTTTATTTTCAGAGCGAAATTCCGCTAGCTACAACATATAATTTGCTACTCGCCACAAAGAAGAATTACTACTAACACCAACAAATTTGTTAGAAAGAAAATCAAAATATAAAAAAATTATAAAAAAAATATTTCTAAACTTACAAACACACATTTTCTAATTGAAATTTGTTGTAGCCGATATATATGAAACGCATCAGCTCTAATTTCTGTGGTAGAGTAAAACCAGCAGCAACGTGCGCTCAATTAAGAATTGCATGAAATTACTGAGACGCAGCGCCGCTTGACTGCGTTTGCACTGAATTGCAGTCAATTGAATTGACTGTGGCTCACTTTTCCACCAAAACAGCGCTGCGCAGTGCAAGTAGTGCATGTGACATGTATTGCTGGTGCAATGTTGCTACTTGCTCAATGACTTTGTTGCTACAAACCGCAAATAGAACAGTCTAAATCAAACTTGTTAACCAGCCAACCAGGTAGCCGAGTGAGTCGCAGTGAAGCAGCTGTCAACTGCGCCAACTTTCCTTTATTGCACTGAACTTGTTGTGCATTTCACCTGCAAGTTTTTTTTTTTTTTATTTTATTTATAAACATTGTTATTCCGCTTAGCAATGAATTATGAATTGAAGAAAAAAGAGCTATGAATGAATGAGTCAGCGTTGCAGTAAAACTTTGTGCGTTTGTTTGTATTCGTATCTTTGCCTTATTCTGCCAACGCTTTTATCAATGAAATTCCATAAAGTTGAGTGCCGACAGCAACAACCCACTTGTGGATCTATGAGTTGTAACAACTTTCTCACCTCTTTTCCACTACACTTGAGTAGCAACAACAAATCAATGGCGAGCCATAGTACCTACTATTAAAAACGTCAGTGAGTCATTCGGTCGGTGGTACGTCAGCGAGTCAATGAGCTGTCAGTCATTTAAACTATTAGTCAGTTCAGCAATTTTCTTGTTGCAACAATCAATCGATTTCTCACCGTTTAGTCTGCTTTTTGTTCGCAATTCTGACAGCTTGTGCGTCTGCCACCACATACGAGCACAATGTCAGTCCATAAAAGTAATCAGACTTTTGCTTTGAGCAGCGGCAGTGAGAAGCTGTAGCGAATTTCTATTGCTTTCATAAATAGGAAATTGAAAATTAATCATTTAGTGAAATTTTTATTGCTGCTGGTGTTTGAAAAAATTTGTTAATACTACCTTTATAGAAATGAACCAGTTCACATTGTTTTAGAAGGAGTTTACGTAAGAGTGTAGTCAATTTCTAATTCTTCTTATGAAATCCCTGAAATAGTCACTGTGCCGAAATCAACCACACAATCGCGAAACTGCGAGAATAAACTTAAATTCGGATTATTTTGGGGCGTTTTCGGTATCATTTCGGACTCATTACAAGATAATTTCGGGATTGTTTTTTTCTTTTTCGGGATTTCGGGATTGCTTTTGGGCCGTTTATTAACCATTTTTGAGGCTTTTTCAAGATGAATTCGGAATTATTTGCGACCTTTTTTATTACTTTTTCGGGATTATTTCGGGGTCATATAAAGATAATTTTGGAGCTTTTTCGGGACTGTTTAACTGACTTTTTCAAGATCATTTCAAAATATTTTCGGAGCAAATTCGGGCAATTTTTCCAAATTTTTTCGGGATGATTTTTTTGTGATTTTCCGAACCAGTTCGGGATTGTTGTCATGGGTTTATTTTTAGAACTTTTTCGGAACCATTTTTTGGGATCTGAAAACAAAAGCTAAAAAGGATTCTCAAAAATGTTTAATATTAAAAAATACTGAAAATGATCCTAAAAATAAACCCGAAATTGCAAGGGTGTACATATTCTAAAATTGTAAAATGGTAACTTCAATATTAACTCAAAAGACTTAAGAAACGAACTTGATTTAGGAATTGTAAATGATCTCAATTCATGAGAGTTTTCTTTTAATTTCTACGTAAAAATCTAATTAACTGTACGATTTTTGCTTCTAACAGCTTAATTGCAGTGAAATTTATGCTGCCAACAACAACTTTTCACACTCTCAAAATTATCTAAGTCACACTTTGATAATGTCATCATTACATTGACAGTTGGCTGTTCGAAGCTGTAAGCCAAGCAGAAAAATCGAGCAAAAACATTCACGAAAAAAAAAATTTTATGCGACTTAAAAAATTTCTCTAGTCAACATAAAATAGCACAAGCGCATAACATAACCGGCAAACCGAAAAATAAGCAATAAAAATTCATAATGAATTAATTAAACACCAATGGCATGAACAAGCATAGCGACACCAACAAAAAACAGTAAACAGCAAACAGCTGTTTTGAATCGCAACTTTCAGCCACAGCCGCTGTTTTGATTTTCACAACAACAACAAAAATGTCATGCATTTATTTGCATTTCAAAGTCACTTTTAATGGCTCACAAACACATGAGCCTACCAACTTTTTTTTTTTTTTTTTTTTTGTCATGTGAAAATTAAAGCAAGCGCCCATACTGATTGAATCAGCAATATTTTCATTCTGGGGTGTTTTATTGGCCACTTTTACTGTGACACACAGTTGCCGCCTGGCGCGCATAAAATCAAAAGCGGTTTAACATGTTCGCCCAACAGCTTTCTGCTTTTTGCTTACCTTTTTTTATTCGTTTGATCTCTTGTTGATCTTTTCGTTTTATGTATTACACTAACAACCTGCCGCTGTCTTTGAGATGCTACTCTGTTCGCTGACGTCGAGATAAGCTTGCCGTCTTTTGAACGTTGCTGATTTTAGAGAAATTCCACCGCACCCAAAAATTCAATTGCTTACAAAAAATAACTTAGAAGCCGAAATCCTGCTTACCGTTTCTGATTTCTTCTTTGGCAGGGATCGTAAATAACTTTTATTGAAGAAAGAAATTAACTTTCATTCATAAACCTTCCCGAAAACATCTCTCTTGAATCCCCCGAATTGTTTTCGAATGCCATGGAGAGGTTCTTTCAAAAAAGTTCTGCAAGCCTTCCGATTTGCTGGTAAAGTTTTTTGACATTATTCCTGGCAGCCTCAAGCACCTCAATCTTCTCATACACACGCCTATTCAGTCGAACATTTCCCTTTCTCTTAATAGTTGTATCACTTTCTCCTTCGGCTCGCGTAGCCTTCTCTTAAACAAGATCGGTTCTTCTTAGGACTAAATGAACCTTCGTATTGTCCTCAACACAAGTAATCAGCAGCTCTGTGGAATTACCTGCTATCTTAGTACTCACAGTGCATTGCCACGTTCCCTGTTTCATCTACCAACAAATAGAAAATAAAAGAAAGCGACTTAGCAAGAGAAAATCTAAGGATCTATTTTAGCATAAACAAATATGTATGTATGTATGTATGTAAATATGTTTGTGTACATACAAGTATCAATTCATCTTACCGACTCATACACGCTTTTAGGTCGCCACTGCGATCACTCCACAAACAACTCTGCTGCCTGGTTTAAGCTTAAAGAAGAAACTGCGTTTTTGCCAAAGCCATCTCTTACACTTAAGTCGTAGATAGCAAGATTTAGTAGCCATACATTGGCTACTTTATAATTAATATCATCTCTATAAATAACTCAGTCAGTAGGTGTAGTAAATATGCGAAAGTGAACCAACAACTTATTGAATTGTCATTAATCCCATTTAAAAATAATTTTTTTTTTTTGCTAATCTAGTTTTATTTGCCTTCAATAATTACAAGAAAAGATAATCGGCTGCAACTGGAGTTGCAAAGTTAGTAAGTTAGAGTTGATTCAAGAGCTATGGAGAGCTTAGAATCGAAGTTAATTCGAATTTGCGAATTTCGTTAGGATTACCGCCATGTATTCGAGATTTTATTTTTTATCTAATGCTCATATTTTTAGCATCACCTCACTTTTTTCGAGATTATATTGGTTTTTAGAACAATTTTCAGTACTTCTTTGGGTATATTTTCGGAATTTCATCAAGACTTTTTCTCTTATTTACGGCAATGCCTTGGCCTTATATAAAGGTTTTTCGGATTTTTTTGAGATTTTACATATGTTGTGATTGCATTCCTGACTAGGTCAGAATTTTTTAGCGCTTTCGGTGTTTGTTGAACTATTTCCGACCAGGATTTTCGGTATTTCTAAAGCTTGCTGCTTTCGGCATTCCATGAGGACCTTAGTTTCGGAAATTTATCAGAATATGTCCAATATTTATGGGACAATATTCAATGAATTAAAAAACAAATTTCGACTTTTTTATAGTTTTTGAGACGCGTTTTCACGTGGTGAAAACTAGAAAGTCCTACCGTGCTTAGAAGTGTACTAAAAATGTTTAATCATTTCTGTGTAAGCATATGACCTTGTTTATCTTTAACAGCTGTTTCTCGCAATTTTGTTTTTTGAGTCATAAGCGATATGACTTTTCATAGAAAGGGTCACCTATATTGTTATTATATTGTAATAAATTTTTATAATTAATTTCAAATCGTAACCAACTACGTCCTTACTTAGCCAATTTTACATATACATAAATAGTTATATCGCAATCTCTGCGCTTATCGGCGCTCAAGGTTTTCTAGCCATTGCAAAAGTGGAAATTTTTTGTGAAGAAGCGACAAAAGCAAACGCAGCTGCAGCAGCTACTTTAACGGTGGCGTTGGGTAATGGCGCAATCAAACATGCGCTGATGTATTGACGCAAAGACGCTGGCATGCGGTAGAGGCATTTTAAATAGAATTGTTTTTTAGTGTTTTAAAACAGAGGTTGCCAGCTTACCTAAATTATTTATACCTTAAATAGACTGCTTAAGCAAGGTTGCCACTTATTTTAATTATTTATTAGTTCATTTGTATATACTCTTACATACATACATACAAAGCTCTGCAATTAAAATGAATTTAACTATATAAGTGATGGTGCTCTTCGCATGACATTGCAGCTTAACCCCACACTAACTAAGCGTCAGCGCAATAACGCAACGCAACGCAGCACTACCGCTGCCTTGTAAAAACCCACAAGTGTATCTTGCTACCAACAAGCAAGCTACTCCACCAAAGCAAGTAACTCACTCAAAGGCAGCGACAAGGAGATGAATAATTGGCAAGTAGGCTGAGCTGTGTTTTTTTGCGTGACAGCCGCTGGAATAGACGTTGAATCGTTTTCTGTTTTTTGCCTTTTTTGCCGCTACTACAATATTTATGTTTCTTATGGTAAGTGTTTTGTTGTTGTTGTTATTATTGGCGCTTTTTTGCCAATGGCATTTTTCTTATCTCTGCTTGCCAATCTATTACATGTAAATATAAGCACACACACACGCATGCACACCGATATAATCTGGCTCTTACTAACAATAACAACAATTTTACTTCTGTTAACAGACGCCGCATTGTTGTTTGTAATAAACAAAAAAAAAAAAAAAACAAGCAACAACAGAAACCTGTACATTTAATAAAAATATTCGCAATATGAAAAATGTTTCGCCAAAAAACGAGCACACAAAGGAGATGCCACTTTTTTTTTGTTACTTAGACTTGCTTAGGTTTTTCGCAGTTTATTTTCGTTTTTTTTTTCTCAAAAAAATTTCAAGTTTCGCTTTTGTTTTTGGTTGTATTAGCTCTTCGTTAACGGTAATTAAATTGAAAAATAACTCTATCGATGTTTGGTGAAACTTAGATTTCGTGTCATCGGGTTAGCGGGTAAATAACGTTGGCGTCTTTAATGGCAAAGGGTTAAATGTGGCAAGGTCGAGACTTGTAATTTGATTGCAGATTATTGGTTGCAATTCAATGATGGGAAATTTTTTGGCAAAAGCTTTGAAATTAAGTAAATATTTTTGAGCTGCTCAAGCGCTATAGACTTAAAGCTCAAGGAGGGATTAAATAGTAAGAAATAAGAATTTCGTTTATGTACATATAAAAGCAAAAGGCCGCAATACTTCAACGAAAGCAGAGATCGTATGTGGTTCTTCGGTTTTAGCTGCCATAATGGGGAATTTTTTGAACCAATTGCCCTACTCTATTGTCCTCAAATCCTCAAAAAACATGTTTTCAGACATATTTTCAAACTTAGACTCTTAGACTACTGACTCTTAACTGAGCTCTGTTGAAATCGATCATCTAAGCGCTTCATGAGCAGGTTGAGTAGTTAGAGTTTCTTCAACACTACATTAGAGAGGCTTTAAGCTCTAGAATAACATCACCCTTTAAGGTGGCGAGACCCAAATATTCTCGCTAGAACCCATTTTGGGGATTTAGAGACGCCTATATATGACGCACCTGTGTCCTATTCAGATCTCCCCAACTACTTTTAATGTAAATTTATTATGAAGAGCTTCTCAAATTTTAGGCATTTCGTCCCTTGAATTTTGGCAAATCTTTTTTAAAATTTCTTCACTAAGAAACGACATCTTCGGTTGCTGTATGCAAAATCTCACCCCTTTCTGCATACAACTTTTTGAGAAACTTTTGTAAAATTTGCAATAAATTTCATCGAAAGTCTCACATGAAAAGCTTCGAAAAACTTTGTTTGTTTGAGCCTAATTCAGACGTGCGACGTCATCCTTGCGACTCAGTCAAGTACGCTACCCACTATGCTACGCCAACAGCTTCGTAGCCAAATTCATCAGCTGCAACATCACACAAGTGGGCATATGTATAAAAAAATTTTATTTGTTTACTATTTACCACATGTTGACAAGTTAAGTTTCAACAAACTACTGCATAAGCGACGTACCACGCAGAAATCGTTGACTTGAGCTTGCTTAGGGATTATCATAAAATAGCTTCAAAATATTGTCTTCAATTTTAAGTGGCCACTGACCAAGTGGCGACGACAACTTTTAGTTTCAATCGAAAATTACACCAAAAACATATACCAATTTAACAAAGAGCTAAAGAAATTTGGAAGAAAATACATAAGTAAAAATACCACTTTCAGCTTTCTTTGTGCGAAAATATCAAAACACGCAAGGCTATTTATGAGCGAAATGCTTGAACGGGAAATATTAGGGTGGGCCTTAAAGAAAAAATTAAGAAATATTTTAGGAGTTTGGAATTTTGCAGTTTTCAAACATTTGAATGGAGTTATGACTAATTGAATACATTTGAATGAGGTTGCCATCTATTTCAAAACCAGAGTTTTTGAACGACTAGCTACATTTACGGCGGTGATATAATGGAACACGTTAACCAACTTTCAAATTATTAATTAAAATAGTTTAAAAGAGAGTTGCCACCTATTTCAAAGTTTTGCATAATCAATTTTTACAATTTCTGAGTAAGCTTTCGACCATTTTATGCGGCGTTGGCTGAAGCAATTTTAGTAGAACGTTTCACATGATAAATGTTACTTTTTTTAAGCGTTGCCATCTGTTTTCAAACGCTTATAAAAAACAACATAAGGAAAATCTGGCACAGGAAAGACTATTTAAAATTTATTTATTTACCTTAACCAAAAAAAGTATTGCATTATGTGTCCTGCATTAATTAATTTATTAATTTCAAGTATTTGTTCCGAAACAGTGCTGCCACATTATTTTTTTATAAAAATTATGTGTATAAAAATATCTAAAATACTTTTTTAAGATACGAACTGGTAAAAATATGCAAAGCAACAACACCGAAGAAATGTTTCTAACTTAAATTCGAATCGGGTTGGCAACTCTTTATAAAGGTAAATTGCTTTGGAAATGGTAGTTAAAATACAATATCTTGGCATTAAAGTCAAAATCATCAAAAGAGACGTATGAGGCATGTCTATCGACGGCATTTCGAATCATTTGATTCAAAACTGCATTAAGGTTACATACAACAACATCGCACATCCCTGTAGCTAAGTATTAGTTCATTTTCTAATCTACGCGCAAGTTAAAAGACACTATTAATATATTTTACAACACTACTTGTTTGTAAATTATTGATACCGATCGTCTCTTTTACTAGCCTCCCTAGCCAACGATTTCGATTTTGCGCTCGCTCCATATCGATCGTTTGGCCGTGCACTCTTTAGCCACTCGAAGGTAATATTGACGAGTATTTGCAGTAACCAATACAGGTTGGTTGACTCGTTGACTGACTGGTTAGCTAGCTTAAGTTGTTATTGACGCTGTGTTAGTTGTTGTTATTATTGAGCACCACTGCCATCAAAGTGGTAAACCACCCAAAAACTTATCGAAGCCACCACAGTTAATCACTCGGCGTGGCGCTGGCGAGACGCGTAAGTGAGCGCTCGCTTCTCGTTCATAGAAAATAATAAATATTTTATCGCTAGTCAAAAGAAAAATAATAAAACAACAAAATAAAAAGTAGAAAATAGCGACGTGAAGTTAATTAAGACAAAGTAATGTAGAAAATCGTGAGCGCTTAAGCTGCGTGTGAGTGTTTGTGTAAGTTGCTGAAGTACTTTGAATGAAAAAGAAGAAATTAAACATTCAAAACATGGCTTAATAATAACAATGAAATGAAATTTGTTCGAAAAATTGTAAATAAATTATATGCATTGAATGGGGTGCAGTGAAATAACTCCCAAATGAAATAACTCCCATGAAATAACTCCCAATGAAATAAGTCCCAATAAAAATGAAATAATTCCCAACTTTAATAAATGAAATAACTCCCAAAGAAGGAAATGAAATAACTCCCAATATTTGGCAGTTATTTCACAATGAAACCACAAGTCCCCAAAAAAATGAAATAACTCCCAAATGAAATAAGTCCCAAAAAAATGAAATAAATCCCAAAATTAAATTTGGAATGGTATATTTTTACAATATAATCAGTTACAATGAAATTTGAAAAATACAGGACAGCTTTGGACATGCAAATTAATGTCATTGAGGCATTTGGGTTTGAGATTCGACGACGTAGTGCCGCAGGCGAAAATTTTACTTAGGTCAGATCCTCAATTCGGGGCGTGGTCCATGGTATTTATGTGCAGAACTCCTTTGCGCATTGGCGGCCTTCGGCCGCGCTTCAAAAAATAACCCTGGGCTACGCCATTCCAACTCCGGGTGTGTGCCATAGCCGTGGCTACCGCCACGGTGATGTCTTTCCGCGTGCCACGTTTCCCACTTTTTCACTTTTTGGGCTCAGCCTAATGTGCCATTACAACAACCACATGAAAATGACAGAAAATTGTGAACTTTAACTGCAAATAACTTTTGAACGGTTGAAAAAAATCTCATTTCAGATTCTAAATCTAGACGTGGTTAATCGTTTACGTGGGGTACCGAGCGCTAATACACAACCAAAAATGTTGAGATATGTATCAGGAGACGCGCTTTGGTCCCAGGAGCATGAATATAACTCCGCTGAACCAATATTTTTAGTAGTTTGCGAGATATTTGCAGTTAAAGTCATTTTCATGTGGTTGTTGTAATCACATTACCCTGTGAGAAAAGAATGGCACGCGGAAGGACATCACCGTGGCGGTAGCCACGGCTATGGCAACCACCCGGAGTTGGAATGGCGTAGCCCAGGGTTATTTTTTGAAGCGCGGCCGAAGGCCGCCAATGCGGAAAGGAGTTCTGCACATAAATACCATTGATCACGCCCCGAATCGGGGATCTGACCTAAGCCAATCTCAGATTCATGATCATAAGTCGAAGGTGATAATGAAAAATGAAAATTTGGAATATAAAAAAAATGTACTGACTTTAGTTCGCTTTCTTAATGCGAATTAATGTCAATGACGTTAGTTCGCTAAAAATATGCCCAACAAAAATGAAATAACTCCCATTAAAAATGAAATAACTTCCAATGACTGGATTACAAGCAATGAAGTAAGTCCCAAAAAATGAAATAACTCCCAATTTCCAAAAATTATGAAATAACTCCCAAAGATATTTTATTGGGGATTATTTCATTTGGGAGTTATTTCATTATGAAATAATTCCCAGTTAAAATTATGAAATAAGTCCCAATGAATTGGGAGCTATTTCATAATGAAATAAGTCCCAACTTGCATGGAAAATATTTGGGAGTTATTTCATTTTTTTGTTGGGAGTTATTTCATTTGGGAGTTATTTCACTGCACCATTGAATGGTGCAAACAATAAAATTAGGTACATAAGAAATCGGAAATGTGCTTAAAGTGTGTTGTCGTGATCGCTCAAACTTGAAATTGCCAAAGGTTTAACTTTTTATTTAGTTAAACTGAAAAAATTTAAAAATAAAAAAATAACTAACCTATATATATTGGATAATTTTTCGGTAGTGTAAAAAAGTGTAAATAAATTTGGACGACAAATTTCAAAAAGAACAATTAAAAAATTTTGAAGCACTTAGCAAAATTTAAGCGAAACCTTATTTTAGCTATTTTCAAACAATTTAAAAAACATATAATTTCTTTTAAGTCTCTGTAAAATTTAATAAAAAAAGATATTCTAATTTAAAAAAATATTGTGCAATATTTTTATTATATTGCACAATTTTTTATATATTATTTTTTATCGTTATCAAAAAAAAACGTCAGCTTAATATTTGTTTTAACTACTTTCAAAAAAGTTATAAAACTTATATCTTCTTGAAAGCTTCTCTAAAACTTAGTATAAAAAACAAATGTCGAAGTAACAAAAAATATTGTGCAGTATTATCATATTGTACAATTTTTTTCCATAAAAAAACCGCCAATTTAATTTTATGCTTGGTAAAGTTTCAGTTAAAGCTTTTTTAACTACTTTCAAAAAAGTTACGAGTCATAATTCTCAAAAATTTCGTCAAAAAAAAATTGAAGTAAAAAATACTGGGCAATATTATTTATCATATTGTAAAATTTTTGTCAATACAAAAAAATTCCCTTAATTTTTATTTAATTCACAATACAAAAAAATTTAAACTAAACGTTTTTTTGAAAGCTTCTCTAAAAATAAATAGTAAAAAAAATATTGTGCAATTTTATTTATCATATTGTACAATATTTTTCTATCAAAAAAAAAAAGTTCCGCTTATTTTATTTTATGCATAGTAAACAAACAAACAAACTTATACAAACTTTCAAGAAACTTGGTGACAAATTTTCGGAATAAATAAACAAGAAAATATGAAAAATTTCAAAATAGTATTTTCAAACTAAAAATGTTACAAAAGCTAAAATTAAAAAGCAAATTTTCATAACCAAATTAACGAAATCCAAAATTTTGAAACAAAGTTTTTTATCTTCAAAATTTAAAAAAATTTATTTCAAAACTGGGCGTTTCCTATAAAAATTAAAACATAAAAATTACAAAAATGTTAAAATTTAAGGAGATTTGAAAATGATGATATTGAAAGTTAAAGCAATTAGTTTGCAGATTAAAATATATTTGGCTATTCAGAAATTTAAAAAAGTTGAAAACCTCAAATGTTCGTCGAACAAAATGCCTACAAATACAGTCACTTTGAATAAGTATAATCACTTTGTAACACTTTTGTTGTAATCTTTATTATTGTTCTATGGCGCTCTGACATTGTCACGTCACAGCAAATACCGTTAAAGTCCATTTATATTTACTGCGACACCCTTTTCCATTTATCAACAATAAACCGACAGCTATTAAGCTAAGTGTTGATATACTTTTTTTCAATTAATCATTTGGGTCACTGAAACAATCCACACCTACATACATACATACATACCTACTTACAATGCGCACTTTCCGATTCTTGTCACAATCAAAAAAATACCAAATTGTGTGCGTGTTGTTGTTGTGCTCCTTATTTGATGTGGTGTTTTAATTTTTCACTTTTTGTTGTATATACAAATTTTATAAATTTTTTTCACAAATTAAGTGCTAATTTTTGTGTCACTCAAAATAAACTTAATGAGCACACACGTTTCGCACAGGAATTGACGTGACGCTGCTTTTAAGGCGTCCATTTGAAATTATGCTAATAATGTAGACGAACATATGCAAAGCTAAATACATACATAAATATTGTTGTGTTTTGTGATATAAATAAACAAAAACTAAACTGCTTCATTTAAGTAAATTTATGACATTTTGTTTGACTTTAAAAATGTCCACATGTTGCTTGCAATAAAGTTCGTGTCCTAAGTCTTTTGAATTTAATACGTAAACTTTTCTATGCTTACTTGGCTCAAATGCAAGCGATAGTGCAAACAAAACAGTAAAACAAATATAGAAAACAAGAAAAGCAAGCGAATGCCCAGCAAATATTGTAAGCTAAGCATTTTAAACAAATTAGCTTATAAAGTTAGTAAACAGTAAATTAAGTAGCTAAACAAATGCGTTTAAGTTTTTATTACGCTATAAAAATAAATAGCAAATATTTATGGCAAAAAATAATAATAAATAAATTTTCAATATAAAAAAATAAAAAATTGTGTGAACGTGTATCATCTTAGTAAAATTAGCGAATGGAACTGGTTTTCTACATTTGTTTTAAGCTTTTAAGCTCTTACTTATATCAGCGCGTATTTATCATATATTTTTTTAAGTAATCGTGTGTGTAATATTTTGCCGAACAGGTGAAGAAAGCACAGTGGGCGCATTTTACGTTTTACGTTGAAGCTATATGCGTGTTCTTTTTTAAGCGAGCTGCTGAACTGAAAAACATGCAGAAAAAATAAGCGGCTCGGTATGTAATAATACTGGCGAATTTTTGTTATTATAGTCAACTGATATAGGCAAATACCCTTTTCTGAGCGTAGAAAAATACCTAGGAAAAATGTAATTCAATTCTACACAGCTGGTTTTGAGTGATGCTTGAGCAAACATGTTAACAGTTAAAAAAATTCTAAAATTTTATATTTTGGATTCTATTCTATAGGCAGATATTAACCTCCTACAATTTTATTATAAATAAATATTTTTGCAAATAATTTATGAAATCAAATTAATTTTCTTCTTTTTTTTATTTTCAGCTTGTAAAATATCTCCTTTAACTCAACACTACCTGCCACATAAACACAAAAGTTAGTTTATGTTGTTATTATAAAAAATACGAAAAGAGAAAAAATTTGTAAAAAAAAAAGTTACGAGGAACAAACCGCCTACCCACATCACAACAACACCAACATACCATTAGCGTAAAGTTTTATAAAATTAAAAATTTATTGCCTCTTTTGGAATTTGACAAAGTCACAACATTATCGTAAAAAGTGTAAAAAATGGCTTTACGCCTACGACGTGATGTACAGAAAGCATCATATTATGTTTGGTTTTTGGGCGCCGAGGAGGCGAAAGGCTTACGCGGTACACGTGTCATCAATTCAGTGTTGCCGTATCTGATTGATCGGTCACGAGGACAGGAACCGCTTAAGGTGACGCTGCAAGTTTCACACAAAGGCATCAAAATTTTACAGGTGAGTGTGACAGTAAGGTGAACAAAAACACTTGCTCGGGAAAGGTCATGTACATATGTAGGTCATGAATTTTTACTGCCTTTTGCTTTAAAGGGAAACGGTGAAAGAGCATTAAAATAATTTAATTGTCTGAACTAAAACGCAACTAATTCAATATGCTTCAATTTACTTTATTTATTTGGTTTAATGATTGTTGTTATGTTATGTTATGTTATGTTGTGTTATGTTGTGCTATGTTATGTTATGTTATGGTGTGCAATGTTATGTTATGTTATGTTATGTTATGTTATGTTATGTTATGTTATGTTATGTTATGTTATGTTATGTTATGTTATGTTATGTTATGTTATGTTATGTTATGTTATGTTATGTTATGTTATGTTATGTTATGTTATGTTATGTTATGTTATGTTATGTTATGTTATGTTATGTTATGTTATGTTATGTTATGTTATGTTATGTTATGTTATGTTATGTTATGTTATGTTATGTTATGTTATGTTATGTTATGTTATGTTATGTTATGTTATGTTATGTTATGTTATGTTATATTATGTTATATTATGTTATGTTATGTCATGTTATCTTATGTTATGGTATGTTATATTATGCTATGTTTTTTTCTGGTCAATTATGCTTAGTGATTTGTTCTAAGTTAGCTTTTATTATGCAGTAGTAGGAGCTGAGTAGGTGCTTTCTTCAAGCCCTCGTTTTCTCACCTTTTGGACTTTTGAAATCACATACACACACACACATATGTATCAATAATCTTATATTTACATATAATCTACCTCAACAGGGCTCCTCAAAACATTTCATACCACACAGTGCCATAACCAGCTCCGTGCAAACAGATGATATAGTTGCATGTGTTTTGTTGCTATATAATCCAGCAACAAAATGTCCATTGCACGTACATGCTTATCGTTGTGATTCTGAGTCCACAGCCGAGGCATTACATCAGCAACTGCAAATATTAATCAATCGTCCAGAAAATCAAAAACGCTTTGAAGAATTGGAAACACGGTGAGTTGACTAAAATTTTGATTGAATCTTTTTTCAGCACTCAGTTAACAGCAAGTTTGGGTCTTAAGTCTTCCCTTTGAAAAGTTGTCAAGTGAAAGTCGTAATAATATTCAAAGGAGATGTTGCGATGATGGTGCACAAAAATTGTTTGACGAATATTCAAATACGTAAATTTGAGCAAGTTTTATGGTTTAATGTTTGTATTTACATACATATGTACATATGTTTCGTCACTGAAGTATGAACAATACGAAAAGTATTTGTGGAAATTGCGGAAATAATAACACATTGGATAGTGCCAAATAGTCAGGCAAAGAAATTTAATATTGATGGAAAAACGTTTGTGTATGCATGTGCACATTTGGCTAGCTATAAAAGTTTAAATTAAATTAGCAAAAATTACTTAATTCATGGATATGAATTAGACTGAGCCAAAAAAAAAAATTTTAGATACATATATTGATTTTTTTAGAACGCAAAAACTTTTAATACAAATATATTTCTTTATTTTGTTGTTGGATTTTTGCGGTCTATTTTGTTTACATATTTGTAAGTTTTTTCTTTAAAAAAAAATACAATAAAGGAAAAAATATCATGGTCTAAAAAATGTTTGGTAATTACTCATGCGAATTTACTTGCCTAAAAAATAAATTTTTCACTTTAATCGTTTCAATTGCAAAAATGACATCTGCACAATCCACTATGAGTGATATTAATCCAAAAAGTAAGAAAAAGGTATTTCACTTTTCCGGTTTTTTTTATTTCAGTCTAATATACTTATATATGTAAATATATATAGATATGTAAACACATTTAAGCAATTTTGGCATGCAGTAATAATATGCAAGTAATATTTAAAAGCAAAAAATTAAGAAAAATTAAATTTCCCTGGAGCAACGCCAAACTGCTCATGCGGAAGACATTTTAAAATAAAAATTAAAAAAAAAAACTAAATTTGTTTCTTCTTTTTGTTTTGCAACTGTGAAAATCAGGCGAATGCTTGATGACTGCGGCCAATTGTGATGCAACCATCATGCATACTCCTTTTACGGTTCTTCCTCAATCAATTTTTGCATGCAATGTGTTGCGATTTAGGCTATGATTGCGCGCTTTTTTAGCTTATTTTCGACTTCAACAATTTTCAAATATTTTTCTTTGAGTCATTTGTGCGCAGCTATTCCATGAGTTTGCATTACAGTTATGTGACATTTCATTAACTATTTGCGCTAATTATTAAAAAGCTGAGATGTTGCTATCGCATGTGATTTTCAAGCCAAATTTTAGTTTATAGAAATGGTAATAGGAAGCGAGCGCGTGAACTGCCATGGAATTTTAAATCAGGCTGAAAATGGCAAATTCAACACAAAATTTCTATTTAGATTATTTTTTCTTTTTTTCTTGGAAATTGTTTCCGAAAAGTATTATGATAGGTGCAAATATACATAATTAAGTAGACATAGTTATCATTAGGGTGGGTTGAGGGGATACATTTTTTACTTAAAACAAAAATACAAAAATGTAAATTAGTTTTAAGAAAATTTTTACTCTACATTTTAAGGTCGTGCACTAGTTTTAAATAAATAAATAATAGTTGCAATAAAATGTAATTTTTTCGGTGCGAAGTCTCGAAACAGACATACATATAATGTTATTTTTTTTAAATTATCTTCACTCTTATCTCGCTGTTTAAATATATTTGTTCAACCAAATTTTGTGAAAATTACAAATTTCACTTTTGGTAATGAAACCTCTTCAATCTGTCCACCTACAGACTCCCACAATAGCTTTTACTAGCACATTAATAGGGAATTTCGCAAATATTCAAATTGTACATTTGAGTTGCGAGAAAGAAGAAGCAGAAAGTAAATAGAAAATACGCCTATCTTGTCAACAACAACAACAACGTAGAGTCAAGTATTAGTATGCCAACGAATGCCAAAATATCTTTTCACATTTTTTTATCTGCGCTAAAGTTTGCATACGCGCCTAGTTGGCTATTGATTTAGGTAGAAATCGAAGGAGAAAGTGCTGTAAGCAAACGTAGGTATATCAAATGCACAAACTTTTGCAAAAAGAGGGTCAAGTGTTTTGTTTGAAATGCCGACATATTTGACAAGTTTTGAGGGTAATGAGTACGTGGGTACATATTCAAATATATATACACACCCACCAAAAAATAAGCACGCCCCAGCTAACAAAAAATGCAAAAAAATACTCCTTTCGGAGCCATAAAACGCACATTTCTCAAAGCTTAACCCCTCCTCCTCCTTTCTAAGCTCCTTTCGGAGCCTAAATGGAGCGTAAAATCGTTCTACGTGGGCACTCCAAACGGAGTCATAAAAAAGAGTCCGAAATGAGTCCGATTCCGATGAATTTGGAGCGTTTTATGACTCTTTTTAAATGAACTTCGGAGCCTTTTTGGACTCTTTTCGGAGCCTTTTGGATCATTTTGGAGGTTCCTATCGGCATTTTTCTGAAGCTTTATCAACAATGAAAATTAAATACACCTTTTAAAGTTTTATGCAGATTTATTGACACAATTTTGAAAATATAAAAAATGCTGTGTTAAAATGTTTGTTCAGTCGCCCACTGATAAGCGTCATGAAATATGTGATCTTTACCTTCTGTTAGGTAAAGCAAAAAAAACGTCAGAAAATGCTCGCAAACATTCGCATATTTGAACGTTGCCGCTCATCTGCTCTCCAACGTTTATTTTCTCACAATTCTCTGTACGCCTACAACAAAAAGGGTCAGAAAACGCTCAAAATTGCTCATATAACTGAGCCTTGCAGTTCATTCGATCTACAATGTTCATTTCTTTTCTCAACGCTCCGTAAATCTTCATAAAAAGTGGTTCTTCGGTGTTTACTCCTAAAATGTTCCAATTACGGACTCTTTTTGGATGCTTTTTTCGTAGCGCTCCGACTTTGGTAAGCTGGGGCTACTTATTTCAGCACTCTCAAATATGTATGAGAGAAGATTTAGCGTCCGATGTTTCACGCGAAAGATTTTATTTACGAATATAATACTAAGTCTTACAATGTAATAGGCAAAGCTATCGATAGTTTGACATCTCTAAATCAAACAGAATCCTTTTATCAAACTCAAAATCTTTTCCGAACAAAACTATTTATAAAAACTCACAATGCAACTCTCTCAAATACTTTGTTGAAGCTCATAAACCCCATGTTTATTTGTGTGTCTCGCCAACGCACGTTTTGACATATTGCAAATGTCAACTTGAATACAAGCAAACCTTCAAATCCACACAAATGTAAAATAACAGACAATACATATTGTATAAGAACAACAAACCAGACCACATCAAGCTGGATATGTATGGCAAATCAAGTGCACCGACTGAGGCCACACAAAAGCACAGCCATGCAGACATACATATACATAAGTATATTCACTTACCTACACACTTACCAATTCGCATAGAAATAAACACAAATGATGTAATCAATTTGGCGTTAATTCAATTTAAGGTGCAGCCCAGAGTTGTCGTGCAACTGATGGTAGTATAAAAATGAATTAATTTAATAAATATAAATGTTGAACATACCTTCATTTACAAAAACAACAAACTCAATGATAAATACATTCAGCCTTAATCAGTGATGGCAGCTCATCGTCCCTGATTTGGAAAAAAATAAAAATAATTCTATACTCTGCTGTAAGTCAGTTGACGAAGTTGAAAGCTCTTTTCGTTTTTTTTTTATTATTTGTTTTATTTTTTGTATAACATGTTTGAGAGAGAGAGAAAAATTAGAGCAGTGCATTAAAGAGAGTTCAAAACAAAAATTTCTATGGTATGCTTAATAAATGGAGAAAAATTTTTAAATAAAAAATTGATTAAATGAGATAATTTCAACCGAAAAACACCAACAACAAAGTACAGTAAAAAAATTTATTCGGAAGTGTTCTGGGAAAGTCAGAGAGTGCCTTTCGTAAGTTTCTGCATTTCAATATTTTGAAGCTGGCAAATTTATTTCTATTCGTTTTTACTGCATTACAACAAAAGCAAAACGAAAGCTTTATATCGAACAGTTTGTATCGAACGTGTGATACGACAAATCGGCATTTTTCATTACGAAGAGAAATAATATAAACGCACTCCGGCAATTTTTCTGTCAAAAATATATGAGAGCAACCTAAATTAACCTAACTCCATTTCCAATTTTCGGCGATTAATCTGACAACTAACCATACAAAATACGGCAATTGAAATCCGGTTACCGGCTGATAAAAAAAAACAAAAATTGGGAACGGTAGACATTGTGGTCGTGAACATAACGGCATATTTTTTTCTGGGGGAAACAACAACAACAAAAGTTATAGAAGGTCAAAGTTCATATAAAGCATTTCTTAAAATCAAAATTTCTCAAAAACTAGCCAACCGATTTCAAAAAAATTTACATATGTTGTTTGATAGGTATATAAATTACCTTTAATTTGATATACATATGTTTTATATGATCATTATAAAGTTAATGTAAAATTACACTTATTTAAAACAAGTAAAAAAAAAAATTGTAAATCTTACTTTTCCCCTAAATCGCAGAACACCTTTCCGCATTGGCGACCGCGCTTAAAAAAAACCCTGGGCTACGCCATGCTAACTCCGGGTGGTTGCCTGAACCGTAGCAACGTGCCACGGTACGCATACTTTTTTGGCTCAGCCTATAAAATTACAACAACCACATGTAAACTAGCAACTTTCATTGCAAATATCTCTTAATAAAATTTTTAATTACCACTTCTGGACTCTTAATCTACTCGTCAATACGCGTCTTTTGATGCCCCACTTTCCCCTTTTGGACCACTACTACCACAAGCTTTTAATAAACTTTGACCCTTAATAACTCTTGTTGTTGTTGTTTGCACCAAAAAACAAATTAATATATATAAACTCACCACAATGATATCTATCAATCCTCACCATTTTTTTTTTAGTTTGGGAGTTGGAGCTATTCTGAATTTATACTGCTTTTATGAAAGCGGCCCTTACTCTTTACGTTGGACAATCTTGTTAACTTAATAAACTTAGCGTGCTTTGAAGAGCTTAATGTAAGCGGTGTACGGCATACACCGACTTTTGTTGAAATATTTCCAAATTGATGACTTTGGTCTCATTTCATTTTATATAGAAGCTCGGACCTCAATCTCAATGTATGCCGCGCCCATGATTCAATTACTAGAAGGTTTGCTCTTCGTTTGACAGATGGCTTTGACACTCCCAATGTGTAAAATGTGTATGGGTTGCATTTGCAAAGGAAGGAAAAGGGGGAATAATTTGTTCCCCTTTTCGAAAAAAAGTAGGATAGTAGTAGTATTAAAAAACGAACATGTACACACAAAACGTTAACAAATATATAAAATAATACATATGATCGGGGCTATATACATACTAGGAGATCTAGGCCGTGCTTCCAAAGTGTTTTCATCCTAAGTAATAAGCCAAAAAATGGTTAAGCGACACTTTATTTTAATGTTTTAAAAGTTCACGGATGATATGCATTTTTACAAGAAGCTTTTCATGGCAGAAAAACTATCGTTCATAATATTACAGATGAAGTAAAGTGGCGAACGACAGAGACATAACATGTACATACCAGACTCGATTCGCCTGAATGGCATCATTTCGAGGGAATAGTTATGAATGAATAGACATCCTTTCTAATAATCTGAACAAAATGCTAACGATTTTATTATAAATACATATGTTGGTTTATATTTGCATTTAGTAATGAGGTAAAAGTAAGTGTTAATTTTTTGTGTTTCTTACATATGCAAAATTTTCAAGAACTACTATTTCTTAAAGTAGTAAAAAGGCTTCTTGTTTTGGAGTCTTTACTTCGACGGTGACTTTCTTCAGCCATGCGCGAATCGTTGATTCCCCTGGGAATGGGAATCCCTTTTTATACAAATGGCAATAAGCTCTGGGACCGGAAGCGTGAAGGGCAATGGCAGAAGAAATGTCTTCCCACTCCCAGTAAACTCTTTGGTTTGGATTTCGCAATTTTTGCATTTGGCCTTTACTAAAAATTGAGGAAACTGCTCTCTCAAGCTTCTCCAGCTCTTCAACGCGCTCTTCTAAACTTTTTAATTTTGAAACATCTGTTTGCCAATTCATCCAGGCTCTTAAAAAACAAATTAAAGTAGTTCAGACGAATTTTATGAGCATATTTCTAAATCAAATTTTTTCCTGAAGATTTTTCCCATTTTCGTAATATATTAATATAATAATATATTATAATCGTCACAAGAAAAAACTCCACGAAATTTAATTAAGAACTGTATATTTAATAAATATTTACTCGGTTTGGGTTCCTATATCAATAGACTGAGGAGAATCTTTGACAAACTCTACACGCATAGGTAAGGCGTCCTTCGCAAACTTCACACGTTTAGTATCAGATCGTGATACAAAATCAGCTGCACTAAAATGCAGCGAACAAATTTTTGCTGTCTCACTCAAGTGAACTCCACAGGATTCGGACCACTTTTTTCTTTTTACTTCATTTTTTGGTACATGGAACATTTTAAAACCTTCATGGGTCCAGGTTTTTCTACACAACGTACAGCTTGATTTTGGCATTTCAAAATTTACTAAAGTAATAACAACATTAAATGTTTATAGTTTTATTTTAAGTACCAATATATACAAGTATAGAAATTAAACTCTGGTTAGCTTTAACCAGAGACTATCAAAATGACCCTCAGTACTGTACAGGTCTGGTATGTAGGTGTCGTATTCATAATTAGGCAGGCGCTTAACGTTTGTTTTATTTTTTTACATCTATCTGCCAAAAAGGCTGCAACAAACTTTAAGCTCCTTCTTTATTTTTACTATGAATACAAATAACATTATTTCTCTATACCTACTAAGGTCATATATCTGTGGTCATAAGCAATAACAGCTTATGTCGACCTAAGAAAATGGAGATATTTTAGCTTATTTTTCAGAAATCATTCCAGATTGAACAAATTATTTTAGTTTTCGCAAGACACATGTTCCAGTAGAAAGTTTTGGACTGGAGACATTGATTTAAAGAAAATAGTCCGAAATATACGATTATGATATGTCGACTTAAGCTATTATTGCTTATGACCACAGATATATTGATAGGTTGTAGCAGGGATGCAAATCACATTCAAACTAATGCTAAAGGAGCACACACTCCGTCAAGCCAACGAAAGATGGCTGAAGTCCCCAGGGTGCCGTATATCGAAACAAACCTGGCCAAAATGGGATCTTAAAAGATCCAAGTCGCGGAGATGGGCATAAAGGATTTGATGGCCTTCGTCAGGTCATCTAGATGGTTTGAGGAGGCATAATGGTGTCCTAACGCTTGTGGTATCACAACGGACCTTCAAAACTGGCCTAAGTGTGCCTTTTGCGGCAGCCAATTGAACCTACCTAATTAAAAACTACGAGGTTGAACGTGGTGTATTTATCCGTTATACCTGAAAACAAAAACATGAATCAAAGTTATAAAGTTCCACACACAAAACTTTTATATCATAGTGTAATAATCAAAGGTGATATCTGTTTTGACAGACGTCAAAGCGAACGCCCTTAGGAGTTTGGAAGGACATGTTGTATTTTGGAAGCACACGAGAAAGGGGGCATAAAAAAAGGCCTTTGGTAAAATAGTATTGAATTTTATACTTTTTTTATTATGTGGTATCACATAGTTAATAGCCTGGAAAAACGATTTTTAAAAAAGTTTTAAGAAATTGACCAATTCTTTTTTGGTTTTTGCAAGTGTCACGGTCTCTACAGCCCGTCCACGTATGTGTATATGTATTTTTATGCCTTTTTTTCGAAACATTCGAACAATGGTACAAAATATAAGTATAGAACCAAAATAGGTACATGTATGTATGTATATCGTCGATGACACTGCAAAACCTCGTAAGTGACATTTGAGTTAAAAGCTTTATAGGCTTCTGCTATCGAGATCGATTGATTTCGGCTCAAGAAAACTCCACGTTGGTTTGGAAAAAAGTTAGAAGAATCGATGTTGATTGGAAATTTTTTCATAAAGTCGATATTCGTCTTAGAAATAAGCAATTTTTAGTGCCAAAACAGCCAAACTGGGATATCACTTACTCGATTTTGAAGTTTTTTCGACGATATGAAGAGATATTAAGGACATTTACAACTTCAAAGATCTGCCAAGCCTAAAAAGAAACGGCGAAGCGGATGAGTTCGGAAGACTGAACAAAGCTTTTAATAGTTCTCGCATAGAAAAATTAGTTTCCTTAGAAGATTTTACAAATTGGCTAAGACATTTCAGTGCTTCACTGATAGGACTATATTGTAAATAAGGAAAATCCATTCAAGCCCTTTCTATGGCCGAAAGTAATTTGTAATATAGCAGTCATAAAGTCGGTATAAAAAGCTGCCACCGTTGTAAGAGGTTCTTAGGGACATTTTCTCAATATTTGATTAACGTTAATCGGCAGTTTAATTGAAAGAAGTTTTTCGGTTATTTGTCAAACAAAGTGCTGAAGTCGATTTATTGTTCTAATTACTTCTTCTACCTTTACTTGTATTAAATCGGTAGTGGCGGGGGGCTGTCGCTCATCCTGCTCAGAAAAGTACGGGGGGTTGCAGTATATGGTGGAGGCATCATAAGGCGTGAAAGTAGTAGAATAGAATGGGGGCTACGAAAACTTTGAAGATACTAATGGATATGTCTGGCGGGACTTAACAGAGCGACTCAATATCTTTTGCATGAAGCACATTGAATAGAATGTTCTCAAGCCTCGATGTTTGTCAAGAGGACGCATCAAAAGAGATCATGTTAAAATCATGTATTGCAGTTATAAGATCGGCTGGCTTCTAAATCCGGCCGGCTACTAAAAGACCATCGCTCTGTTCCCTACGCTGGAAATCAAGAGTACACAAGTTGGTCATGGGGCATGTTAAAATCTCCACCCGAGGGACACAACAAATATGTGCATGTATACTTGTATGGCTGGCCGGAAAATGCGAATAAATCCATTATTTGTCAATTCCCCGCCTGTAAAAACATATTTAAAACATTTATTATCCTCTTTAGTAAATACCACAACAAACCTTACCATCGTTCTCCGCGAAAAATCAGCCTTTTGTGCAATTCTAATAAATAAACAAAATGATTATCTGAGAATTGTCACAAAATTATTTAATATAAAAGTCACCACAAAGCAGATGTGGAGAAAAAAGTGATGCCGTTGCATATTTTTTCAGAAAAAATGGTTTCGTATGTTTTATAGTACTTTTTCTAAAGGAATAAATTCTAAATAAAAAAGTACTTTAATAAAGAGACAACATTGTAATTGCTAAGGGCGTTCAAGATGGCGGCGTTAGAGCGAGAAGTTGCGAACCAAGAACACCTTTAATTATTACACCATGCTTTTATATTACCTGCAATTTGCACTGCCGGATGAACGCTAAATAAAGCTCAATGCTGTAACTCTGAAAAGGAAAGGATACAACCATTTTATTGCTAAATTAACAAGTATTTTACAAACTTACCAATTTTCCGCATTGACAAAAAAAAAAAATATTTAAAAGAATTAATTTGAGACAAAACGTCAAAACACTGTAAGTGCTGCTGAAAAAAAATTTTATCTTGGGATTTTGTTTTTAAGTACTAATTTTACATACATTTGCCAAGAAGAGACATTGGTATTTGCCAATTTGTGAATGACAACTTTTTAGGAAGCAAGATGGCCGCAACTGACAGAATCTGTCATCGAAAAGCTAACCTGGTATAATTGAATCATGTGCCGCGCCAAATTTGTATTTATTTTGAAAGAAAAAATTTTATCAGCTGTTTGCAAAACAATAAATAGTTACCAGATTTTATGATAAAATTTAAAGCTGCCAGTTAGACTTAATTCAAAGTACCCAGTAATTTTAAATGAATCCGAAAAGAATCTAAAGCGAAGTCTTCGATACTCGAAAGTAGTCAATGCTGTCCAACATTCATGCAGAATTATTCCACACATTTTCACTACAAAGTTTAGTTAGACGAGGCACTGCTACGTGAATTTGTTAGAATGTCGCCAACGAATTGCCATTTGCATAAATACAATTATTATGCGATGTCATCTCGTTGACGTATAGCATTTGTTTGTGTAGCTTTATAAGGTGCTGGTAGGCATTTTGCGGCAAATCGGATTATAGACAATTCGTTAGGGTATTCCAATCGTTGCAATTAGATGATACTTACTAAGCTGAGATTTGTATGAACCACTAGCTGGTACTGAAGCTTGGTCCGTGGAATATTGTAGAAACTATCTTCGCAGACTATAAATACCACAAGCAAAACTAGAAGATCAGCGGTCTGCTTAATGTTGGGTTTAAGCATGCGACCTTATCATTGCGGCTTCAAGCCCATGACCACCCTAATGTTCTTACCTAGTAAAAGTATGCATTGTTGCAAAACTTGTGCATGCCCATGCGCTTGTCAACTTTAGTTTATGGCGCCCTTTGGCAAGTGTCGAAGCCTCGAGTTGTGCATAAATTTCAACTGACGGAAGCAAACGAACACGAGCGAAACGTCGCATGTCCGCCAGGCAACAACTTGCTGCGTAGCCTTTTTAGTGCATGCAGCACGCCTCCTTGCCACATTTGTAGAAGATGTACTTATGAATATTTTTATTGCCTATTTTTTGTGAATCTATTTTTTATTTACTTTTTTTCTTCATTCCAGTTTGGGCATTCTGCCGCCTTTGCCCACGCCTGGAGGCGGCAGCAGCAGCAACAAGTCTTCTACGGCCCACATGTCAAGCAATGGACACAGCAATGAACACAAAAATTTACCGAAGCAACACTATTTGTCACAACAACAGCAAAAACAACAACACAAATCGCAACATCAACAACAACATCCCCGTCGCCACGAATCATCACCGAAACGTTTTAACTCATCACTCGGCAGTGACACCGGCAATAGTACACGCGATTCCGAATGCAGCGAAGAACATAGCGGCGGTTCGCCTATTTCTCGTTCACCACCACATACAGCAACAACAAAACCACTACCGCTACCACAGCCCACTAATGAGCTATTCGATTCATTGGCCGCAGAGTTACGTGCTAAATTGAATGGCAATGGTCCGCCTTTGTTGCTGCCGCCACGCGACTACGACACGGTACATCGCTCCAAGGGTAATTTGACAGCCATTGAGTTGCGCCGCTGTCGTAATGCTTTGATTGTGGGTGGCGCAACCCCCAATGAGACCGCAGTGCCTACTGCTGGTAAGCAGATTTCTTCGCGTGGCTCATCGGGCATCGGTTCAGACTTGGCACCAAGTCCAGAGCGTCAAGAGCTAAATAGTTCGAGTGGTGAGTAAAAAAAAATCAAATGAGTTATTGTTGTTGCTAAAAAATAACCCTCACTCTCTTTCTCTCACACTCTTTTCATAAATGCAGAAGATGAACAATGGTCCAATGAAGCAGATAACTCTGTCATCGCGCTTAAGCCATCACAAATTGCTATGGAACGTTCGCCTCCTATAATACCACATCATCCGCAATTGAATCGCAAGAGCGCCGTTCAACCTCCAGAGGATAGTTATTTACGCGACTTGCCAGCCAAGCCGTACACGCCACGTCCGAGCGCAATTAGTAATGCGCATCGTGAAAAAATCGTCGCTTCATCGCAAGAACGCGACTCACGCTCAAAAACTCCGTCCACGACGAGCTGGTCACGCGAGGACGAAATCAAACCGATTATTGTACGTCCGGCCGATTATAACGCGAAATTTAGTCGCGTGCTGCAAGCGGAAACCAAGCATGACTACCATCGTCGCGCCAATGGTGGCGGTGCGGCCGTAAGTCGCGAACGTGAGCATACGAAGTTGCGCGACACCGACAAATACAATGAGATCAATCGTTTGCTAAACAACAAGCTTACACTGGAACGTGATTCGCCCGAGCAAAATTTTACGAAAAATAAGTTGGACGATGCGGAAGACTTTGACGATTCGGATCCACCCAGCGATCATATGCCTTTGCATCCGCCAACTTCAAGCTATCGCAAAGAGAACCTTACCGATAAACAGAAATTTATGGAATATACAGCAAAGAAACAGTCAAAATCATATGCTGCTGAAGAAGCTCAACGCTATGGCGGTCGTCATCGTTATGTCGATCCAGCTGATCTACCATTTGAGCAGCCCACAAGTCGTAACAAGTATGCAGCTATACATCGCAGTACGCACTCACCAGAGCGCTCGGACCTTGGACCGACGAGTACGACTGAGCGCGAGCGAGAACCTGAACGTGTGCGCGAACGAGAACGAGATCACTTGCGTGAACGAGAACGAGAACATGGGCGTGAGCGTGATCAAGTGCGAGAACGCGAACGAGAGCTTGAGCGTGAACGCGAACGCGAACGCGAACGAGACAATGAACGTCAGCGTGAGCGTGTGCAAGAGCGAAAACAATATTCACGCAGTAACGAGCGTAACCCATACCGTGAACCCGAAAGTCTGCCTTATATCGAGAGCATGGAGAAGATGATGAAATCCTCAGCAATGCGTTACAAGTCATTTGATGCGACACAAGAGCCAACAGCACTTGTGCCACCCAAAGAAGAGCTGCACACAAAACTTAGCGGTCAACGCAGTCGATTGTATACAAAGAATGGCGACCAAGAAGGACGTCCCACAGGATATGCACAATCTAGCTCACGTTCGGATGTTACACCCAAGGATCGTTTCAAAGATGCCAAGGACAAATTTCGTGCTATGGAACGTACAGGTAGTCGTTATGATTTAAACGATGAGAAAGATGCCACTGATTTTCGCCCAAGACGTCGAGGTGGCTCCGTTGAGCCCTCAGACAATGGACGTTTATATGCTGATTGGAGTGATGAGGAGCATATCGATGATTCATCACCACCACCACCACCAATTGCAAATCGTTCACGCTCACGTTCACGTAGTCAGTTGTGGGAAGATACAGATATGACACCAATTCCACAGCGTGAGCAACATGTGCGTGAACGTGCTCGGGAGCGTCAACCATACAATGAATACCAAGAGCCAGAAAGACGTCCCTTGGCGCGTGAAATGTCTGGTAAGCAGTCGGAAACACATCATGTGGTGCATGAACGTTCGAGTGATATAACAGATGCGCGTGATCCCTATCGTGATGCCTATCGATATGAACAACGTAGCGTGCGTGATCATTCGCGTGATACCCCAACAACGCGTCGCGATGAACGTGAAAGACATCGTGAACATCGAGAGCCGTTACGACGTGATTACTCACCAGATGCTCGCAGTGCACCACAAGAGCACCGTTCTAATCGTAGACCAACAGAGAAGCATGCTGAACACTACCCATCGGTCATAACACCGACACCACCCGCACACGGTGCACCTTTACCCAATGCTAAAGGTATCGCAAATCTATCGAAAGGTTACCGTCATAGTTATGCAGAACCGGTATTTGCTCGCGGTGCTGGACGGGTTGGATTGGCGGCTGTTAATCCATACTAAATGAGCTGATTGAAAATGGGATAGATTTTAACTGTCATAAATTTGTAAATCTATAATTATGAAATTTTTTTGAGCCTGGGTTTTAGGGTGCTCCATAAATACGTTCGCTCTGAAATATGATGAAATAATTTCAACGACTCATTACAACTTTCGGAAAGTGTGGCTTTTAAAACTTAAAAAACTTATTTATGGACTACCCCAACAAATATTTTCTGTAAAATATCCAGAAGTGCCACAGTGTGCACGACTATTATTTTGACTTATTGGACGTTACTGGTTGAAGGTGTCAAAGTGAAAACTTCACTTGACCAGCTGATTTCTGTTTTCTATAATTTTGACAGTGCATGAACTACAAAAACAAAATACTTGGAAAATCTATATTTGTCGAACTGCTACGACCTGATAGTTCGGCGGTGCCGCTGCAGTTTACATCTGACCATCTACAGTTAAAAAAAAATCTTGTAACATTCAAATTTTATAAAATTTTTACAGAGAAAGTGTTTGCTTACACAAAACACTTACAGCGAGAGAGTGCATTTTGAAATTTCATTGACAGAGAGAGCTACAAGTTTTTTACTTTGGGAATTTCACGCAGTAAAACTTGTAACTGAAAACAGATGATCATGACAAGGGAAAGCAACAACAAAAATTTAAACTATTAACCAATCAAAATTTCATTGCAAGTTTTTACTGACTCCTCTTAGGTTACGAGAGAGTTTTACCTACACTTTTTAGAAGTTCTGTACCCGAACACAGCTATTGTTAAGTGTTTATTTTTAAATTTACTTGGAATATATTTATATCTAAAATTTAGTCACAATAATAAATTCTTTATATCTATCCAATGTGCCTTCTTATATGAAAAAGTTAGTTAAATTTATGGAAAATATCAACGTTATTGAAAAAATAAAATAGTAAGCGTGTACGTTTATATTTACATATACATATAACAACTTTAATATATACCCAAATCAAATTTGAAATTTTTATATGTATGTATTTTTATAGCGAAATTCCCCTAGGGTTTAAAAAAAAAATTAATTACTCACTGACGTATAATAAATTTTCATGATCAGTGAAATAATTGTTACATATTTAATAATTAAGTTATAAAATTTTATTTTACAACACTGATTTTTAAGTAATAATATATTCCCGTAACCATGTAAACTTAAAAATTCAATAAAGGAATCTAGTGGATATATCCAATTGTTCAATTTTTCGGAAGGGAGGAAGAAGCAGTGGGCATATCGATTTATAGTGAATTTCGAATCGATATTGAAAATCAGCGATACAGAAAATTGCGATTGAGTTATTGAGTTCATTAGGTGACACATGTGCTTGCAAATATTGTCAAATAAAAGTTCTATAAGCGGCGGCGAAACGATTCAGCATACACGTCATGCACTGTATATGTGTGCGTTTCGTGTGACACACGTACTTGCCCAGCAAACATTAAGGTTAGAGGGCGATTAGAAAACGACTCGAATTCTAATGTTATTCTCTAAGGTAGATGGTTAGAGAACGATTTGTGAAACATTATTATTATAGCATTCTCGACAAAAAGGGGACTTAGTTCTCGATATCGAGAAAAAGGTTAGTTATCGATTCGAATTCTAACGTGAAATTCTAATGGGATTGTAATGAGAAATTTCTAACTGAAATGAAATGAAATCCAATTGTTCTTGTTTAATTCTATTTCGATAAATTTATTGCTTTAAATGTGTTTGGCATGTTTTAAGCTTAAATATCTAATGGGAATAAAATTCAAAGTTTTTATACCTTAGTTTATATATACAATACTCGACAATACACGCATCTTCGCTATTCGAGTGTTTCTCTAATCGTCCTCTAGCTTAGTTCTCTAACGTGATTTTCGATTAGAGATACATTAGAGAACTACATTAGAATTCGAATGTAAAACTACAGTATTTCTCTAACGTTAGAGGCTGTGTTTGCTGGGTGCTTCGTGTCACACGTACTTGTTGTCGGTTCTTGCATGATGAAAATCAAAAATTTTTGATTTTTGCGCTTTGCATGAACGCTTCGCAGTCTGCATGACATGCAATAGTGCCTCAGTTGTGTGTTGGCATTCGAGAAAATCAATTTACACTAAGATTTATTGAAACATACCAATGCTTACCAGCTTTATGGAATAAAAATATAATATAATATAAGTAAAACGGCTGCAGTTGCAAGCAACAAAAAATCATCTTCCGACGACGACATATTACGTGCGCACGCTACGAACACTCAATTCAAATGGCGCATGACATGAATTTGCATGAATGTTTGCGGGTAAACGTCATGCACACGAAATGCACACATATAAATTGCATGTCCTGCATGCTGGATCGTTTCGCCGCCGCTATAGAGCCCGCTATACCCCATACAAATCGCATTTCCCAAATTACTGATTTCATCGCATTCGCTCGCATTGGGCCGCTACAACATGACATGTGTTTTCGAAGGCATTACGCTTGAAGTTCCGGTGCAATGGAAACAACCGGGTATAAATAATTTAATTGAATTGAACCAAACTGGCAATACGTTTTACTGTTAAGATTAATTGATATGGCAACATTGCGTAATAACAACGCAACAGCTGATCGCTCTGACGTTTGGCTATAAACAATTTAGTTGATTTACCAATAAAACTCCACAAAATGTCAACAAATGGTAAGTATTAATTAAAAAGTTATTTCAATTAAGTTTGTGAGCCTAATTTTTGCTACGCACGCCAAAGGTATGGGTACGCAGGCGAAGAGACCAAAATTGGAGCCCAAATACACACCGAATGGCAAATTCAAGGAGGAAAATGATGAATACGGTAAGTACGCGCACCCGGCAATGTGATACGTATCTAACTTAATTATCGATATATAATTTACAGAGTTAGAGCCTTCTGCTTTCAATCCCAAGTATCGCGTTTGCCCGTATTTAGACACGATCAATCGCCACTTACTCGACTTTGACTTTGAAAAATTGTGCTCAATCTCATTGACGCGCATCAACGTTTATGCGTGTCTCGTGTGCGGCAAATACTTCCAAGGTCGTGGTACCAATACACATGCCTATACACATTCGGTATCTGAGGCGCATCATGTTTTTCTCAATCTACAAACGCTACGCTTCTATTGCCTGCCAGATAATTATGAAATTATTGACTCTTCCCTGGACGATATCAAATATGTGCTGAATCCCACATTTGAACCCAAAGAAATACGACAACTAGATCGTGCCGAACCCAAATACTCACGTACAGTTGATGGTACTCTCTATTTGCCTGGTGTTGTGGGTTTGAATAATATTAAAGCGAATGATTATTGCAATGTGGTATTGCATGCGCTCTCACACGTTGGACCACTACGTGATTATTTTCTGCGTGAACAAAGTTATGCAAAAATAAAACGTCCACCTGGTGATTCTATATTCAATTTGGTACAACGATTTGGAGAGCTAATGAGAAAAATGTGGAATCCGAGAAATTTTAAAGCGCACGTTTCACCACACGAAATGTTGCAAGCGGTAGTGTTGTGGTCAAATAAACGTTTTCAAATTACCGAACAGGGTGATCCAATTGATTTTCTTTCATGGTTCCTGCATACGCTGCATCGCGCCATGAAGGGCAATAAAAAGCCAGATTCATCTATAATTTATAAAATATTTTTGGGAGAAATGAAAATTTATACACGTAAAATACCACCAGTGGAATTGGATGATACCCAAAAATCGCTCCTAATTGCAACTGAGGAATATCAGGAAAAATGCGAAAGTTCCAACTTCTTATATCTTACTTGCGATCTACCACCTCCACCACTCTTCACAGATGAATTCCGTGAAAATATAATACCACAAGTGAATCTTTATCAATTGTTGGGGAAATTTAATGGTACTACGGAAAAGGAATACAACACGTATAAAGATAATTTTCTGAAACGTTTCGAAATCACGCGATTACCGCGGTATATTATATTGTACATTAAACGTTTCACAAAGAACACGTTCTTTTTGGAAAAGAATCCAACTATTGTTAATTTCCCCATCAAGTAAGTGATTATTTTTATTGTTTCTAACATTTGTATACCTAGTAGCGCCAGTTACTCTGGTAGCGTTCCCCAGCGTCTTCATTGGGTATTATTTCCGATGCTTTAGATATGGTAGGTGCTCTTGGTATACAATGTTAGGTCGTAACTTGAACTGTCTTGATTGTTTTACATCAACGAATAATTGAACAAATATTTTCTTTTTCAGAAATGTGGACTTTGGCGATATTTTGTCAATGAAAAATCGTGACCAGCTCAAAAATACCAAATACAATCTGGTGGCGAACATTGTACATGATGGTGAACCAAAAAAGGGTACTTATCGAGCACATATCTTACATAAAGCAAACGGTCAATGGTATGAAATGCAAGATTTGCATGTCACTGAAATATTACCGCAGATGATTACGCTTACAGAATCGTACATACAGATTTATGAACGTAGTAATGATTGAAAGCTAATATAATTCGTATCATAAGTATTTATGGACGCTCGTTTCGATAGTAATGTATGTATGTATGAAATAAATAAAATTGGTATTTTAAGAAAAGTAATTGAATAGCACAGATTCTAATACCACATTTTCATTGTTCAGCCAATTACTCTTACTTTGAGGAGCCAATTACTGCGACTTAGAGTTCATCTAACACCAAATATCAACAAGTCTGAAAGCAAATTCTTCATTTTGTCTCAAATTATCTCACTTTCTGCCATTCTGTATTCAGACTTTAAAAAGAAGTGCCTGAAAGTAAACCATAGGCCGAGGTAGACATTTTTCCTTAGTTCTGTTTACGACGGCAAGTTTCTTCACTGCAAAACTAAATGACACCATAAGTTTGGAAAACTCTAACATATAACCTTCGAATGGCTACTCCATACTGGTGCTAAGCATCATGTATGGCTAAAAGCTTTTACGTTGCTCGTTATATCTTTGACAACCGTTGCCGTTCTTGATTGAACCAAGTAAAATCTGCGAATCAAACATTTTTCAAATTTCTATAGGTACATCCCGCGCATGCGTCTATCCACCTACATCTATTACTGACATTGGTGTCAATACCAAATATGTTCCCCTCTGAGCGAACTTACCTTGACCAATGCTTTGCTAGTTGTCATTTGGCAACAAACAAAAAATCGATTAACCAACTCACAACGGTATTATAAATTACGCAGATCTTCGTAGGAAATTTAATCTAATAAATCCAAGTTATGGCTGAAGGTACATACGAATATGAATGTATGAGAGCAGAATTGTTGGGCATAGAAAAGCCCAATGAGGCAGAATTCGAGCAGGCGCGGGCAGAGCGTTTGAGGCGTGAGAAGGACGAGCAAGAAGCGGCTGAGGCTGCGGTAATAAAACAAATTCCCCATGCACTTAATAGATATAAGAACTTTTCCTATTTTATAGCTACTGGAACAGCAGGAAGATCAAATGCAAAATGTAGGTGGTCGTCTAGATGAGCTAAATACCATTCTCACTTCGACGCAACAAAAAATCAATCGTTTCAAACAATCTGCAGCTGGTAGTATCTCTAATATTTTCAGCCGTGGTTCAGTAGATATACCAGATGGCACGCCCTCCACATCAGCGACTGCTAGTCGCCGAAATACCACTGCTACTGGCGGTAGTATTAGTGGCCAGAGTGATGAGAAGACTCACTCTGCGGAGGATGTCGGTGGTACACAGGAGGGGGAATCCGGTGAAATAAAACCGATTATACCGACAGCTAGAATACGGGAAGCTAAAATAGATATGCAGGAAAAGATGACAACACACTTAGATAAATTGGATACATTGATTAACAAGGCCGAGAATGCAGAAGTATCAATGACAGAGCAGACAAAGCAAATGAGGCGTATAGCAAAGTAAAGTGGAAGATTGAAAAGATGTGAAGCATTGTAGAATAGGGCATGGCTAAGAAATAATAAATATAGCTAGTTAAATGTGTAATTTTAAGAGTTATAGTGAGATATTGGTTATTAGAAAAAATCATCTAATGCTAACAGAAGTTGGGGAAACCATATTCACATATCGAATATGTCGAAATATATCTGATATAATCGAGTAAACTTGTCACCTCAGTCGAGTCACAGCGTGTAATAGCCATTCTTCCCGATAGTGCAGATTCTACTACTCCCATTATTGTTGTTGTAGCAGTACTTTGTTCTGCTTAGACGGCACGTCCAATCCTCGTCGCTCTTCCAATTGTGGAATTTTTTTTCATGTTATTGCACAGTTTTTGCTCCCCTTAGAAGTAGTTTCCATGAAAATTTGAGATAATACATACTATCACATGTACAGAATTTGAGAAAGCTTAACAAAATTATAGTTTAATGAAAAGCAAAGCAATATTAAAAAATAATTAAAGAAATGTAGAAACATTCATTAAACTGCCTACGAAATACGCACTTAACCAAAACACCAAAATATCGTCTGAGAAATGAGCATACCATATATTTAAGATATCAAAATTGAAAAGTGAAGTCATAAAAAAAATTTTAAAATACGAAATATAGATTCATTAAAAAAAATTGTGTGGTGCAAACTTTAAAGGGCTTGAATTTTAAAATAAATCCCTTTTTTTGCAATAATTCTGCCTTCAAGATTTAAACACATTTTTGCGCACAGAAGTTTCAGAAATTTCGCTCACTTCTGCAAGCGTCTGGAGCAGTTGAAGTTGTTTAAAGCCAATGCCATGCAAGAAGCTACACAAATAGCAACTATTATACAAGCCCCAGGAGGTAGTGGCGAACCGGAGCTAAAGCTCAAAACACCTGATTGTGAGTGTAAGTTTAATGCTACAGCTTTGACTAGTTTTAATATTTTTTTATTGTTATGAACACATTTTCTTTGCTTAACTTAGTTTTTGGCAAGTTAGAAGTATATAATACTATATTGTGAAACATACATACACATATTATACATATATATACGAGTACCTACTAACTGTGTACCTTAAATTTGTTGCAAATAAACTTATATACCTTCCGAGTTCTAGACGATATTAGATTTTACGTTACGTGACAAATCATACATTTTAATTGTTACTTACAATCTTAGCAAATTAAGCGTATTAAAGTTCATTAATATAAATAAATAAATTTAGGTATTCCAAAATACTAAGTTCGTACATATGTTTAGGCCTTTTAGGTTGACTGCCTAACAATTGCCCTAAATCTGCTTAATCGTCATAAAATATGTAGCTCAACTGAAAGTGGTCATGTGTGTAGCGATATAATTCGGGTAATAATAATGCATTCTCATCTAGCTCATTTAAGAGCGTTTGAAAGAGCGTTGGTGATACCTTAAGCACATGTATAGACATATCCTCTTTCCAATTCTTCAATAGTATGTTATCACTATTGGTACTGCATGCACTACTTGCGTCATTGATATCTGCACCAGACCCGTTTTTCTCTCCAGTTGCTCCCCCACCTTCATCTTCTGTATCATCTAACAACCGATATAGTAATTTGAAACATTTATAACGCTCCAATTGTACTTGTAATATATTCTTGTTATTATGACCGCCGTGTGCCAATGGTTGTACATTACGCAGCACAGCCAATTGCTTTTCAAGCACTTGCAACAACAAATATTTACGTTCTCTGTTGGGAAATGTTGATTCTAGCAATACTTTACACAAATGCATTGGATGTGGTAAGAAAACGTCGTCTTCAACGCTACCACCACCTTCAGTTACTAGAGTATCATCTATGATTTTATATAAAAGTTGACAAGTTGGCGTAACTTGTTGGTCATTAAATATGGTCATTGCATTATTTTTTTCTTCTTCGCCATCTTTATTTTTTTTCAGAAGCAAAGTATCCGCCCAAATCTTCACTGCTTTATTGTTGAACATTGTTTCTCCAAGATATTGCAGACAACGCCCGCAGTAAACATGCTTGTCCTTTGATTTTATGCGCTGTTGCACCAATTCCAAATTAAGCACAACAAATTGAAAGCCATAAAAGAAATCAGTTGATTTTGGTACTAAAACATCATCAAATGTAGGTCCATGATGGCAGAAAAATTCATTCATATCAATTGAGCCGGATGGAAATTCTCTGACGCGTTGGCATTCATTTTGCTTGCCGAGTTCACATTTGCAATTATTACATAAAATAATGAGTTCCGAGCCTTCTTCTATATTTGGCTTGAGTGTGGAAAATCCCTTCTTTTTGCCAACTAGGTCTGTTGCTTTCTGAGCACTCACTGGATCCAAAACGCTGGTTATGGTTAAACGAAAGCTAGCATTGCATTCCTCCACTGTTAGATTGCTTATAGTGCGCGCTTCTGCTGTGAAGAACTTACCAAGTGACACACGTGTGGCTGTTGAGTATTCACGAAATGTGAGTGAATCATTTTCTACAATTATTTTTAGGAATTCCGTTTCTGTTAAGCTATGATCGAACTGCAGGAAAACATTCGCACAGCGCAAATTTTGGCGCACCTCAACGCAAATGAAGCTTAGAGACATGCTCTGCTCTAATACTTGTTCTTTTGATACATTATTACAGAAATGCCTTTCCCAGGAGCTATGATAAAATTGTTGTGAAAATGTTTACGTTTGCCTTTTTAATAAATGTCAAAGCTTTCGCAATATGCAATTGTTTTTGTTTATTTTACTGACATTTACTAAAAGTCGAAGAATGCTGCCGGCCCTTTTTGCTGCTAAAACATTGTTGCCCACTTACTAACCAAAAATACTCTCAATGGGGTTTATTAAGGCCCAGTTTCACAGTGCCGAGTTTACTTGCATTCCACAGTTAACTATCGATTCACAATTTTATTTAAGCTATTTTGATAGATATGTATCTCTTGCTCAATATACAATAGACAACATTATGAGCTCTAACCCGAGGTTAACTACCCAATGTTGAGCAGTTAAGCTCTTGTTAGCTCAACTTGCAAGTTGAAAAGCTAGTGTTAACTGTGGAACGTAAGTTAACTCGCCATTGTGAAAATGGCCCTAAGCGGGAGACACATAGGACTTTGCGTTCAACTTCGACTTTGATAGCAAAGTTTGACCGAGTATCTACGGATTTCGTGAAAACGAATAAAATAAATACTTGGACTTTAAAGTCGAAGTCAAAGTTGCCCAAAACTTAACTTTTTATGACGTTGAAATTTTGTATATGTATTTCCATTTTTTCACATATGTACATATGTACTTAATTCTAGTGATATTAGCTTATATAGTTTGAGACAGTCTGGCAGCATCTACAATCAATTCTGATTATAACCATGACTCAATAATATAATAATAAATAAGTCATGTTCATAACTTAATAGGGTCTATACACGATGCGTCTGAGTCAAGAGTCAATTTAGGTGTATTAGTGAAAATGTGTATGTAGTAGCTACACCGACATGACTCTGGCATGACTCAAGAAAATCAAACTGAGTTTGATATTTTGCTGTGACTCGCCCGTCAAATTTTGATTGTCAATTGCCAAACCGTTTACAAAAATAACGAAAAGAAAAAATATTTTTAGTTTCATAAATGTGTGCCAATAAGTTCGATATGAAGGAATTCACTCAGACGCATCGTGTATAGGCCCTATAACAATGTATAAATTATTGAGTCATGATTCTGATACATGTTTCGATTGTGCTGCCAAATCACGGCAATTTAATTCGGTAATACTTTACGGTTTACGTCAAGTGTTAATACACGTCCAAAAATATAGGTAGAGGTATCAATAGACGCGTCTTCACCTCCGTAACAATAATCTGGAGGGGGAAATCCGATATTTTTAGAATTTTGCGAGATATTTGCAGTTAAAGTTCACAATTTTTCTGTCATTTTCATGTGGTTGTTGTAATCACATTACCCTGTGAGAAAAAAATGACCCATAGAGTCGGAACGGTGGCATGTTGCCACCGTTCAGGGCAACCACCTGGAGTTGGAATGGCGTAGCCCAGGGTTATTTTTTGAAGCGCGGCCGAAGGCCGCCTACCCGGAAAGGTGTTCTGCACATAAAAAACGTGGATCGGGCCCCGAATTTGGGATCTAACCCGGGTCAATTTTCGGTTTTTCACTAATAACTTTTCACAGAAACAAAATATTGCTTTTCCCCCTTCGGGTTATTGTTACGGAGGTCAAGACGCGTCTTTTGATACCTCTCTCAAGATTTTTGGACGTGTATTAACACTTGACGTAAACCGTAAAGTATTACCTTTAATTCATATTACTTAATCCTAAAAACAGCCCCTTAAATTCAAAGATCTGATTGATAATTAAGCCATTAGATCTAATTTTTCCTTTATCCTACTAACGTTATTATAATAATTAATAGTGCCCCCATGCCATTGACACTGTAAATCAAGTACACAGGAAATCCACCAAACGGATAACATCCGAATGTAACAGCACTGTTGTATTCGTTGCTGTCAAAGCGATATGTATTTTGGATTCTCTCTGCCCGCTGTCGTGTCGTTGGTTGTGGAGCTTGCGTTGTTATTATAACTTTTCTATTCGTGGAAGTAAAAGTGATTTTTTAATTGTACTCCCCATTTTGGTGTTGGCCCGACAATTTATTAAATACAAAAGCAAAAAAAAGTGCGTTCACTTATCTCTGCAACACTTTTATTGTGCCAAGTGTAAAGTTTTAATACTCAAAAAAGAGGAACATGTGTAAGTAAAATGGGATGCTAGAATCAAGCAAATTATGAAATCATATGCATATATATGTATATACAAAAAACGATAAATATATATCGCGAGGAAAATGATCCTTTCAGTGATTTATGGAAAGTAATCGAACTAGATCATTGAAAAAAAAATCCAATAAAATGAAAGCAGTCAAGCTCGAAAATGAAAGTAAAATTTCTCTAAACTTGATTGCCCGCTGTGTTGCTTCCGTTGAATCTTTCACCGCATTTCTTTCTTTTTTCTTTGTGTCTTTTATAAATTTCTTCTGGTAATGCGCTGCTTTGCTTAGATGACTTGACAAAGGCGGTGACTACCATGAGCAGCCAATGGCAGAGGGGAAGAGGCAAAAGTAATGTGATGGTGTATTGAAGAGCCAATTTCATCTAGTTGAGCGTCATCAACTGGCTGCCTGCTGGTATCATTGTACCACACCCCCCGCTAGTTAGCACTTTACGCTACAAAGGCGTAGTCATGCTTAGATCATTGGCAAGGGAGTTTCCATAGACAACACGAGTTTTATTATCCGTAGCATATAAGGACATAGCTGGGTTTATGGTATATAATAAATGTCAAATAAGAAATACAAGGTATCCTTGACTGAACTTGTCCATGAAAACAACTTTAGAGATAGGTAGTGTTCTTAATTAAATTATTTTTGGGTTATGCTAATGGCAGTCTTGTATTTTACATTATGTCAAGCTGAAAAAGTATAATATTTAGTTTAAGGTGGGGAATGGGGCCCCTTTCCGCAGCCTGTTTACGTCCATATGCTAAATTACATATAGCCAACCGGCTGGGGTGCAACCATAACGATTTCGAGTTTTCGAAACCCTTTTGTTTACTCATTTTTATTTTGTTGTTGGGACTACATATATGCATTCAACTATGTATTTACGCTCATACATGTGCTCATATATATCTCAGCACTCCATTGGCCGACTTTGCAAGATTTGTTTGTTTGCTCATTTCTGAGCCTTTCTTCTGTTATTAACGTGCAAATTAAAAAAACTGGTTTTCATTTGTAACGGTTGCAAACGGAAACGATATTCATATCCATGTACATACATATGTGCGTACATATTTTTAAGCGGTTGTCTTAGCTTTGACTTGCTCACATCTATGAGCTAGAGTAATCGCAGCCAATACTCGTCGTGGGCTTGTCGTCGTCTCTAGCGGATCGATCGTGATGTTATTTTTAATTTTTTTTTTGTTGCCATTCAACATTTGTTTCGTCTTTGATGGTTGTAATTGGACTGCATCTGCTATTCTTAGCTTAATGCTTTGAAAATCCCACTGATCTATTGATACAAATACGGCCAAATAGTTGGCCTTAAGTAGCTCCTCACTTTGTGTAACCGACATACCTCTCATCTCTTATTTAGCCTAATCTCAGCACGGTCCATTCACTTTTTATTATTATTACACCTTCTCTGGCTCTGTTTATTTGCATTTAGCTATCGGTAGAGCCTGGCATTTGTTACTTATTCTTGGTCTTGTAATCCTACTCAAATGTGAGCTACATTTCAGCACTATTTGCTTCGCATTGTTATCAATATACATACATACATATGTACATATGATTCTGCTTAATTAAATATAATTTTCATTAATTAGGAAAGCTCGATTCGATTAGCATCTAATAAAGCAGAAGTTATATGTATGACAGATGTTTGTGATGCAGAAATTTGTACCTATGCCAATCATAATATATATTCTAGACATGGCTGATGCTGAGCAACCGTCACGTATACGGCAGTGTTGTCTGATGGCATATGTAGATATACATATGTATGTATGTGCAGGAATTTATCGTATCAAAACCACACTTTCCGTTCTATTACCTATAGATAATATTAATATACGACCATACAGTATATTACATCAACGGTCTGGTTTTTCTTCCTCCCACATATGTAAATACTTGTTTTATTTAACCAGTACTCCAAACCGTGCTCTTGAGAATTTTAAAAATATTAAATATTGTTTAATCTCCATTCATGAGTGGAGGTGCCAATCAAGCAGAGCGGCTTGGGCCCTAAAACATACTCACAGAAGATATGCCTATCGATGGGGTCAATTAAATCGTTCCGAATCGAATCTAAGCAATCGCATTGGTGCCAGAAAGTGCTAAAAGCGGAATGTACAGGTTTATTCCGTCAAAAAGGCTGTCCATATTCGTTAAACTCTCCTAAACCTAGCAGAAGTGTTTCAAAAATGACAATAGCAACAATTGCATTTGCTAAAACATTAATACGTTTCTGATTTCTTATCGGATAAAGAGCATTCAATTCCATCCCGTAGCTATTAACATGCAGGTCACCATTTATAGAATTGTTGATGCAATGCATTATAATCTTATCGTGGAAATACGTTCCTATTGTAGGTATACATTGGCAATTTACATAGACTTAATTCTTGACAGATTACTTTGTATCATAGAAGTAAACATTTGAAGAACATTAATCTCTCATATTTGTTTTTAAATCTATCCTTTACTATGATAAAATTGTTGTAATCAGTTTTGATGTAATGGCTGGACAGAGATAAAGTTTACGAAGCATTTGATCGGGTGGTTGGTGTCGCTGAACAATATACTGAATAGACTTACCAGCACAAATTTTTGGATGTAATCTTATGTACATATGTATGTGTGCAGTATTGGAAAACAATCTCGATTAATACTGCAATTACCATTTGCATAGAGTTGTAAAAAAACAAGTACGAGTAAACGACCTTGAAGTTATGACATTTTAAAGCTCTTGCCATTCTTTTATTTCATGAAAGTTTATTCACCTGCAAATATGATTGTCAATAGGAGTATTCTCCAAGTCTAGCACGATTGCTTGCTATTATTTCTTTCAGATATAATTAAGCCTTATCAAAGACAACTAAAAGTGCAGTTGAAAATCGTGAGACAAATTAATTTACCAGATAGTATGCCTGCCGTAAGAGGCGATTATGAATGACTCAAAAGATTCGACGGGTTCAAAAAATCGCTCCTGAGGCACTCGGTATACTACCAGAGAGTTCTAATGTCGTGCCCATATTTGAAAAGATTTTCGTGCAGATGATTTCATGCTTGTATTCGGCTTAGTGAATTTAGCACTACGTGGAATCCGAAAAACATTTACTAAACTTAGTGAATCTCCCTCGTGTGGGTGGAACGAAGAATAAAAAATGCATCAAATTTTTAGCTTTGTGCCATAAAACATATTTAAACTCATTCACACACTTACGTACGTGGATACATTTCTGGCAAACATAAATAAGATTTCCATATATTTGTCCACTCCATCTTTTACAAATTCTTCTATTCGCTTTTCATTCATTTAAAACAACAAATCTGCAACAGCGGGGTAAATCGAAGGAATTTGTTAGCAAATATCTTGGCAACAGATTAAAAAAGATAATTAAATAAAAAAAAACCTTTTTAATAGCTCAAATATTTTCGATTCTTATTGTAGCAGCACTTCGCCCTGCCAGATAGGCGGTGTTAGCGATTTCAGCAGGGCCGATGTGGATTTTAACCCCCTAATAGAGATAGAGATAGCCTTTCTTACTTGTTTCATTCTAAAATTTATAACTTTTATGGCACCTGGCCCGTATTGCACTAATAACTTATCGTTATCACAGATTATCAATTGTTTGGCCCAATAAATTAATAATTTAGTTTTAGTCTGATGGTGTTAAGTGCTCTACGCAAATCGTAAAATTGATTTGAGATTAGTTTAAAGAGGCCAAGATATTAACTTTAAAGCTTCTTTGATTTTTAAATTTTTTTTTTAATATCCACTTCGCTCCCCCGCTAATCAGACAACTAATAAAAATTTTCAAAATTATTTTTTTTATTTTCAAAAACAAAATTTAAATAAACTAAACAAAAAAAATTGTTTGCTATGCCACAACCACCATCTATTAATTTGGTCACTAACCGCAATTGTCTATGAAATGGCCATCGACGAGGTTTATTTTTGGGTTCATTCCTACATGCAAAATAGTTGCGCTACGTTTTACCTCCTCAATACGACGTCAACATCTGTCCAAACGTTTGCCAACCGTTTTTACTTGCAAATACAAAATTTATGGACTTCGTAAAAATTACTCAACTGTAAACGCAACTCTATTTCCAGCCAATACAACAACAACTCCCACAGCCAACAGTCCGTGTGCTATAACGCCACAAAAATTGGATAAATGGCGTAAGGATTTTTATAATGAACCGAAGAATGTCTTTGCACAAAATGTTTGCTCGCGAATGGATCCCTTCGATGTTTGTTTGTCACGCAAATCACTCGAGAATACCAATCATGTATTTACTTATAAGGTAAGAGGAAATAAAATTAAATAACTACAAACTATATTAGCAATTTTTAATAATAAAAAAAAACATTTTTCTGTTCAGGTGGAAAGTGAAGGCAAACCCATAACTAATCAAAAAAGTTCCGGCCGTTGTTGGCTTTTTGCTGCGCTCAACTGCATACGCCTGCCATTTATGAAACGTTTAAATATTGATGAATTCGAATTTTCTCAGGGTTATCTTTTCTATTGGGATAAGATTGAGCGTTGCAATTATTTCCTTAATAATATCGTAAAGACCGCGAGACGTGGTGAGGATGTGGATGGACGTTTGGTTTCATTTTTATTGAATGTAAGTATGCGTGGAAGTTTAATATATCCAATTCATCTCATATTAATATTTATTAAACAGGATCCCACCTCTGATGGCGGCCAATGGGATATGTTAGTTAATTTAATAACCAAACATGGTTTAATGCCAAAGAAATGCTTTCCAGAGACTTATAGTTGTGAGGCTAGCATGCGCATGAATGCCATACTCAAAAGCAAGGTAGGTTATACAAGAAATGGATAAAAACTACAAAAAATAAAAAGCAGACAATCTATAACTATACAAATAAAGCAATAAAAACTAATTTTAAATAAAATAAAATATAAAAAAATAGAAAATAGTAAGCGAAAAACAGAAAACAAAAAAATTTAAATAAAAATGATAGTTTTTGTATTAAAAAAAAGCTTAAGCAAAAAAAAAATTAAATAAATAAAATGTAAATAAACAAATTGATAAAATAAAGTACATTAAACGTTGAAAATAGTTAAATATAAAGCTCTAAAACATCTATCTTTCTCTCCCCACCTTAGCTTCGTGAATACTCCAAAGAGTTACGCTACCTTTTAGCTAAACATCCCACCGAAGACGAGGTTACCCAAAAGATTGATGAAATGATGGCTAGTATTTATAAGATAGTTGGCATCTGCTTGGGCATTCCATCGGAGCGGTTCACCTGGGAGTATTATGATAAAACCAAAGCTTATAACTCAATTGGACCAGTGACGCCATTGGAGTTTTACGAAAACGAAGTTAAACCAATATTCAATGTGGAAGACAAAGTAAAAATCTCTGCTGTAGTTGTAAAATATATCAATAAACTTTTTTATTACTTCATTCTCCGTAACAGGTATGTTTAGTTAATGATCCACGTCCATCTAGTATTTACGATCAAACATATACAGTCGATTGTCTGGGCAATGTTGTGGGTGGCCGTCAAGTACTTTATAATAATCAACCGGTTGAGAAATTACTACAGCTCGTCGCAGCAAGTTTAAAAGCCGGGGAAGCTGTTTGGTTTGGTTGTGAAGTTAGCAAACGCTTTGCATCAAAGCAGGGCATTGAAGATTTAAATGTGTAAGTGCTAATGTTGATTTTCATCCTTATAGCAGCTGCATTTACATCTAATAATTATGTAACATTTTTGCATATTGCAGACATGACTTCAAATTGGTTTTCGATGTTGACATTCAAACGCCCTTATCGAAAGCGGATCGCCTTATATTTGGTGAATCAGCTATGACACATGCCATGTTATTTACTGCTGTATCGGTTGATGTAAGTTGATTATGTTTTTTAGGCAATAAATGTACCTTCTTATTTAATTCTTTTTTAATACTAGGAAAATGGTGATGTGAAAAAACTACGCGTAGAAAATTCTTGGGGTGAAGATCGTGGTGAAAAGGGTTATTTGGTTATGACCGCCGAATGGTTCAAGGAATTCGGTTTCGAAGTTGTGATTGATAAATCGTTTGTGCCGCCAGAAATCTTGCGAGTCTTTGATATGGAACCAATTGTGCTTCCCGCTTGGGACCCAATGGGTACTTTAGCTAAATCTACATAAACCTGATATAAATATACATAAATACGTAATTCTTTTTACTTTTACATACATAAATGCAAATATATGCGTACATAATACATAAATATATATTAGAAAGTTTATGTACGATTTTCAAATTATGCGAAATAAATAACTCCAATTCTATATATTTAAAGAAATTTGTTTTGAGTGAATGAAAAAATTCACAAATTTGGATGTGTAATAATAGCACAATATGAATTTAGTTCAATCGGATATTTAGTAAATGCATTTCTTTCTTTAGCAGTTTTATTTGATAAAAACACAATCAATGAACTTTGATCATGACCCATTTCAGATTTTGGACATCAAGACATACTGATACACTAATATTTACAAATATAGAAAAAGCCCAGATGACATGTGCTCATTTATCGCCTGATCCAGCATGCAGTTCGCGTATATGCTCCTTATACTTTAGGCGCAAGCTATACTCGTATTGCAGTCGGAGCCAAATACCCTGACACATTTTGACCAAACGTCCATCGATAGCTTTTTGTTTTTTAGCGAATCTATATTGTTCACGTATCATATATTTAGCTTGCCTTAGCCGTCCAGTTTGTATGAGTGATATGCTATAATACAATTTGCAACGGGCTTGTAGAAAGGGATCACCTAGACGCAAGCCAATATTGAGTTGACGTAATGAAATTTTACCAGCAACTTCGGCCTAGGGTATAAAATTTGTCTTATAAAAATTGCAAATTATTTATTTCTAAAAAAAACATACAAATTTCGTAAATTGTTCCCCGAGTGCTGAGAAACCACCTCCAAGCGTGGATAGCCATGACATCAGATATTCCACTTCGATCCGTTCCCATAATGTATGAGACAAAATGCGATTCCTGTTATTAATATGAATAAAATCAGCAATTGAGTAAATTCGGTTTGATAGCAAAGATGGAGTGAGAATGCTCTTGAAAAGTCTTTGAAGGGTATGAACACCCGGATCGTGGATTCGCGGGTAACAATTGGCACCCTCGGTAATCGTGCTAATATTGAATCTAATGTCTTGCATTGGCTGCTTATTTTACAGAGTTCTCATAGCAGTAAGAAAGGATTGTAGATAGTTGCTTAGCTCCATGAGGGTATTGCTAATCCTTTTGCTACTTACCATTTGTAATCGATCACTTCCTTGTTTGGCGGCTGCAATTGCAACCAAAATATATCAACATCGCGTAATGCTGGATTAGTTCGGAGCAACAAACGAAATTGTGTAAATTGTTCCAATTCACGTAACATATAAAAGGCTTTGATGCCATCAATCTCAATCAATAAACGTCGAAGTGTAGCGCATTTGCTGGTGGCCGTCGTAGCATTTTTACTAGTTTCTTTGGGAGATTGAAAAGACAAGCGTTCCCCCAGTGATCTCCTTGGCAGTGTTTTTACATTATTATGATCATCAATTTCTCTAAATTGTTTGTGTCCTGATAAATCACAAATACAAAGTAGGATTGTCATTCCAATATAAAAATACTAATTTTTATCGTTTGAGCAGTTTTTCAGGGACTGATTCGCCAACTTTTTTTTGCAATTTTCACGTTGTAAACAAACCATTGGAACCAGCTGATTTTAGCTGTCACTTTGTGGATCGGAAAAACAACGGGGAAATGTCAAGCATTTTAGATTGAACGGAAATAGCGAGCGAAAACAGTTTGTTCAGCAGTTTTTTTAAATATAGTTTTTGGTGCCATGGTTTTTGGAATGTTTTCGAAATGCCAAATAGTTAACTATCGACTCACAATTTCATTTCATTTCATTTATTAAATTTGGTACATTTGAGAGCTCATGTGAACATAAAAGAGGTATAAACAAACAGACAAAAAATAAATATAATTTTTTTTTGCTAAATATTTTATGCTCAATGCAAGAATGCTCACCAGATTTCTGGACAAAGCATGGTACTTAGATCACAAGTAGGGCTGTGCGATTATTTGATTAATTAAAATTTTGACTAATCCTAATTTCGATTACTCAATTAATCGATTATTTATGATTTTTGATAGCTCGATCAAGATTTTGATTAATCAAAAAGAAAATTAATTGATTAATCGCCTTTTTGATTAATCGTCTTTTGAATAAATTGATTAATCATATGTATATTAAAACGGCACAAATTTAGAAGCTCCTTGATACTTCAACCGTTTGTTGCATCTTCGACATTTTGCCCATTCGCGATCGGAAAACACCTCAAAATTTTCTTATTTTTTAATATTTTGAAGCATGTTTAGCTTTAAATTTTTTTTATTTTCAGCTACATATGTATTTCAAGGCAAACCTTCACATAAGAAAATGATTAAATGAATCAGTTTTAGATTAACCATTTTTGAAAATACTCGAGTAACGCTCGTTTTGATTACTCATAATTTTGATTAATCAAGTAATCGATTAACTGAAAATTTTATTAATCCACTTACTCGATTAATCGAATAAAGGCACAGCCCTAATCTCATGAAAAGCAAAGCTCCATATAAAAAAGCGTTCAAGAAATGCATGTAAATTTCTTGTGTAAAATTTTCTTGAGGTAGTGGCCAGTTCTCAAGAAATATGATATGAAACTTTACTACTATTTTTTCGTCAAATTTGAATACGGCGGAACAGAAATATATCAAGTGGCATTATATTTCGTGAGAACTGCGTTCTGCGTACTTTCTTGTGGTCGATTTTCTTGAGCGTTTTTTTATATGGTTGTTTTGCTTTTCTTGTGATCTGCGTACCATGTTTTAACAACGCCTTCCACATTTCAACATTTTCGGCCGAACCATTTCTGATTAAGCTATGCCGCCCTAATGTCAAGGTATGTAAATAAAAGTTGGAAAATAATTATTTATTTCATAAACTCAATAATATTCACATGCAAAAATGTGCTAGTGATAAGATAAAATATTTTCAATTTCTTATTTACACTGATGACGCAACATTTCGCAGTCTATTTCGATTTTACTAATTCTTATTAGTGAAAAATGACGAATTTGTTACAAATATTGGCAGGTGCTGATTGGCAAGTGTTCATTATACTGTAGTATTTAGTGGTCAAGATAAAGTAGAGCTGAAATTGACTTACATTTATTAAGACGGAGAGTACTAATTTTCACTGCTAGGTATGTTAGTCATAAAAGAGTTTACTAATCGTTGAACATACGAAAAGAAAAAAGACTAACGAATCTTACCGAACTCGATTAGTTAAAATATCAAAACTTTCTGTTGCCAACGAAGCGATATCTATGATCATAATTTATATGAATTAAGTATGTGTATGGGTGCGCCGGTTGGGTTCTGAAGAAATCGCTAACTTTTTCCTCAAGCCTTAAACTTTGCTTGGATTTGTTATCGTAGTAATTACTCATGAATTTTGCCATTTTAGGAACAAACTCAACCCAAGACCGTTCAATAATCGCCCAATCCAAAATTTGACTTAGCTACGTATTCGTATTCCAATTTCATACCAGTTTCGACGTGTGCGATAACGATCAAATCATGTTGAAATAATATATTCCACTGGGCATGTTGAAGCAATGACGCTTTCTATTATGTCTTTGCCTATGAACCCATCCTTCTCAATCAATATGAAATTTTTAAATTAAATTTTGGTTTATCTCAAACAAATATAGTATTCAATCGACCATTTGATTGCAATCGTTTTAGTCGATTTATTTTTGAAAGAAATGGCTGAAGTATATTCTTTGTACATTTCGTTCGCCACCCAGTGGTGGAATTTAATTACTTTCGCAGCGAAATTCGCAATCGACATTTTATCTTAACGATGACTATAACGATTTCAGTTTTCACTAAACATTTTATATCGACATTCGTGCGATGTGTCGCTAAAAAAACAACACATGATTTGAGGTTGCTGCCGAAAAAAAATATTTTTATTATATTCTTATTCTTATTATAAAAAAGTTAGTAAAGTCCACAACAGTTTAAAATATTTTGATGCAGTAAAGTTTGCACAGTTGCAATAATATTTTTTACAGCTGATAATGCAGCTGAAACAGTAAAATTGAATAGCATTATTGACTTCAATATTCTATTAATCGTAAAATTTTGTTGAATAAGAGTGTCACCTTCTACATATGAGTGACCAAATTTTGGACCCTTGACCCCCATCATTAATCTAATTAGCTTATATAAATATCAACAGATAATTTTTTAAACAAAAAACATAATCAAGAGCCTGCTTAAAAAAACAAGCGGTCTAATGTATGTATATACGGACTGATAAAAATTATCTTTATGATTACTTATCAAAATGCTGATAAAGTTAAAATATTTTTATGTATGCGCAATAATCAAATTTTGCTATACATTTATGTTACACATTTTTAGTTACCAACTTTAGTTCGACGAAGTTGGGATACTTTCTCGCAGTACCCAATAATAGCTTCTTCTTTTTGTAACAGTAAAAAACTATGTAAAAGAAAAAATTAAAAAAAAAAAAAAACAATGAAGTTCTATGTGTTGGTTGCAGTCGCTGTGGCCTATTTGGTTTACGTGCATGCGGGTAAATGAAATTTTTAAACTATGTATTTACGACATTAAAAAAAATTTGAATCTCGAAAATCAAGAAAAATTTTAACGATAAATAATTTTTTTTTATACATATACATATAAAAAAATTGCTTTATTATGCAAAAATGTGTGTGATATTTTAAGTGACTGCAATGAAAAGCGCCTTTTTGGTTGAAACGAAATCACCATAAGTAATGTTTTAGTAGTCTCTTCGTATATACTGTTAATACGGTTTATTTATTGTGAGTATAGGCTGTCATGATAACGGAAAATGGGACAAGTTAAACGGGTGTAACAGAACATTCCACCTTTACACTAATAAAACACGGTCAATCATTTTTAATCTTATCTTTCGATTTTTATGTCGATTGTTATGTGTTTCATGTTCAATATTATTTGAAAATTTGATTATCCGTACATATAAAATACTAAAGTATCTATGTACATAATTTTCGTTCGGAGGCAAAATGTAGGCTTGTAGAAGATAACCTAGATTACCTATACTGAATATATTTTTAGCTTTCATTGAGGAGTTTCTCAGTACTGGTAAACACCTTTCACATTTGAAGTCAATAGCCGTTTTCCCATAGGCTATATATCTCAGTATCCTGGTCAATTTTTACGGTAACACTCAGGATCATTAGCAAGCTTCAGAAGCAGATGTCAGCGCGCTTGTTTTTCATTTCAGGCAGATCTTGGGTATACACAATATTTAAAAAAAATATTTACCCCAAATATGTTCGATTAGTACCAAAGGTCATACAACAAGTTTTAAAGATACGATAGTACTATGACAATTTGAATTATATGGCCCGTAATCATAGTCATTAAAATAGAGTTTTATTTACTTAAACATGATTCTTAAATAAACACCATTTCTTGTCTGTCATAGTCAACTTAAATCAGATTTTATGTCTAAAACGGAGTATTAATTTTAAAATGACGAACATGTTTTTTTAACATTTTAAAATCATGGTTTGTGTCTATGGTTGTGTGATGTTACAACGCTTACTCCAAACTTGAGTTGGGCCTTTTCCCTAATTGCCACAGATATGCTATGGTTTGTAAATTAAATAGTTGTGATCTTGCAAAGCATTACAAATTTCTTCATACCTCCGACCAACTTAATCTTTTTTCATAAGGAGAACCTCTTACTTTCTATTTTAGTTAAAATCTTTGCTTAATATGACCAAGATTGACAAACATTTGAAATGTGTTTTTAAGTTAAGTAAAGCTTTAATTTAAAACGCGTGTCAAGCAACGACTATAAATGTGGGGTCATGTATGGAGATCTTGAAATGTTTGAAAAGCTAACATTTGATTATGGCTAAAAAATAACCACAATTAACCGCACCAAATACGTAGGAAGTTTTATTTAAACAAGACTTTGTGATCATTATTTTGGCATGAAAGAATGTATGACAGTGCTCTTTTCTTTTGAAGGCCAGGTAAAATCATCGTCAACACAAAAGATAAGAAGAACCTTATCTCATTAAGACGGGGGAAGCAAAGTGCGAAATATTTGTTTAAAATTAGATTTTAAGTCATAGCCGATTCAAGTGGCTTGATACGAATAAATAATTACTTTTAGATATTCACTAGGTTGACATAAAAAGTCAACTTTTCTTGCCAATACATTTTTATTTCACGTTTTTTTGTTTTCCTTTCAGATGCTTGCGTTCAATGCAACTCCGCCACTGATCCCAAATGTGCTACCGAACCGGAAAACTTTTTAGCCAAATCTTGCAGTGTCAATACATCTGTATGTTATACGCGTGTATTGAGTAAGTTTCGATGATCAGGGACCGCTTTGAAAATGTCCCGTTAGCACTTTATTGGACAGCTATCGTTATGTCAAATGAGTACCGTTAAAGTGTCTAACTGGACATTGAAAAAAAAAACATCCCAAAAATATAAATCTACTGTGGAGTTCTTAAAATTAATATACCCATTTCTTTCTTCTTTAATAATAAGATGGCAATACGATTCGTGGCTGCGTAACTGAGTTGGACAATGCCACTGCCGCTTCCTGTCACAATGAATTGGAGTGTTTGATTTGCTCGTTTGCCGAAGGTTGCAATCGCCGGCTCTTTCCATTGAGTCGTACACAATGCCTACAATGTTCGGGCAACAATTCAACGGACGATTGTGCTTCCAATGGCTATGCTAAGCCGACAGTTTGTCCGATTTATAAGCTGGGCGATAAATGTTTTATTAGAAACGATGGTAGGTATTCATTCAAGTAGCCGATTTTAAATTTATTTGACTCCTTTCTCTCTTCTCTTCCTTTCGCAGGTAAAAACAAATCAGACTCGTTTCAACGTGGCTGCCTTTCCTCTGTCCAACCCAAGAAGCTCTGTGTAAATGAATCGAATTGTTATACATGTGAAGGTGTTGGTTGTAACTTCCTGCTCGGCGGTAACGATCAGATTCCACTTGCACGCGATGGCTCCGCTTTTGTAAGCTCATCGATTGTTTTACTCGCTGCAGCTTTTGTGGCGTTGCATTCATTTTGAAAAAAAAAAAAAAATTAAAAAAATTTACTTTTAAAATTTTTTTTATATTTATCTAATATCCCATTTTAATCTTAAAGCAATATATCTTATGCTATTTTAATTTTAATTATATAGATATTGAGTATAGACATACAGAAAATGACTACAGAAATACAACGAGAATATAGCAAATAAATAGAAAATCCTTTTAAAAATTTTAATTTTGCAGGAAATTGAAAACAAAACCAAAAACAATAATATTTTCTTAAATGAAGCAGCACATGTGCCTGCACTACACATGTGCGCCTACGAGTGTGCATATGAAAATTACTTTTAATTTTATGAAGTGTGATCAAAATGATCTCGCCATGCAAAATGTTTGCCTCAAATGGTTGACTTTTTCCTTCTCCCCCCCCATTTCGCTGTATACTCTTGGGAATATAATGTTTGGCATTTTACAGCTCCATCAACATTTGTAATTTCATAGGGCATCATGCGCATAAGTAGTGCATAAGTGAACAAATTAAATGTAGCCAAGAAAGTTGTAAATGTGTAGTAGGTTGATCGACAATTCAATATTTTTCCGCTTCTTTAGTTGGAGCTTCTTAGTAATAGTGTTCGGATTATAAATAAAAGCGCCTAAATGTAGGCACTGTTATATTTATAAGTAAAGTGATTTTATAGAGAATGTTTCCATCAAAATCGATTATTTTAATTATTTTCCAATCCAATTATGCATAGATTTTTTGAAAATAAAAAAAAATATCTTAATGTCAGTTTTGAACCAATATTCATAAAAATATTTTTGCCCATCTAAATTGATCAAAAACTCATTAATTCGGGCCCCTTTTAAAGTTTCAAAAATGCCACAGAACAAACTTATAAAAGTAACATATTTTTAGGCGCCCGTTTTTGCGTATATGTAAATAAATTTTTTTTATTGGGTATTTTCCAGTATCTCAAGTTTGTGAGGATATACTCAATAATAGACTTTCGGTCCAAACAACGCCGTTAGAACCAGATAATGCATACTTTTCAGGAACTGTGATTGATAAAAAATGTCCTCAATATTTCCTAAAAAAAATGAGGAGACTGATTCCGCGGTAGTATGCGTCCTGAGGGATAACCTTCCCTGTCGATCTGGCTTGAACATCACGTGCATCCCGAAAATAGAAAAATCGCCACACCCACCCTACGATCTACGTACCCACGCCCGTTTCGCTTGTAGCACCGGAAGGGCGCCTTTATGTGTGCGATATAAATGTGTCAACGCCTCTGCATTGCTGCCACTTTATTGAACTTTTATTGAAGTTTATGTGAGTTGTGAAAAATATTTATGCACTAAATGCACTTAAATTTTCGGAAAATCGCAAATAATTTGTTGTAATGCTGTGAGAGATGGAATGCAAGTGAGGATGCAAGTTATGGTGTTAATACCATTCGGGAGGTAGGTAAATCAAATGCCAGGAAAATAAATGAATATTAACGAAATTGTTGCTTCTATATTTTGTATGCATTTCCTGAATTATAGATCCCCCCCATTATATAGTAAGTAGTACATACATGTGTACATATGTGTTTGTGTATGTGGGTTTTTAAAAGAATAAGGTGGAATGTACTGCATTTCATTCGGTATTTAATGGAAGCCTTTTAACGATAGTTGAAATTAAGCCGAGGACTTCCTCGAATCCGGGTGTCGACAGAAACACCAGCTAGGCCGGGGGCTAGCTGTTCAATCTAGTTATACAACTGGCTCAGAAAGGTTTAGTTTCATTATTGAGGATCATCCGTGTATATCAAAGACTTGGAATTCAAAGTCCAGAACAACTGCCTACTAACATAGAGAAGGGTTCCGGTTTGCCTATTTCATACATTCAATGTCTACCACAATTCCGTCTGACACATATCCACCACACAGGACGCCCAGCTAACATAATCGCTGTTATGCTGTACGTGTTAAGAAAAAGTTAGAATCAATCAGAAAATACTGAAAGTCACTCCTGTACTCGGTATTCTGACTACTGAGCGTATAAAAGGAGAGATTTTTCTAGTTTCAGTCAGCACAATTTAAGGCCGGTTCATTGGTGCAGTAGTCGTATCGCTGTAGTCGTATCCTTAACGTAAGAGAAAAAGCAACATGCATTTGGTCGGTAAGGTTACGTTACAGATAGTAGCACCAATAATCGATTACATTGATCCTCGTAAGGTTGGTCGAATCAGCTGTTTTATAAGGTTACCGATAACGCACCAATGCCCCCGGCTTTATGCTGACTACTTCCCGTTAATCTGTCAAACGATCAGCTGTTTTAAAATTTTTGCTTTTAAAAGTCCTCGGGAAACAATTTACTTAAAATTGAGTAATAAATATTTATTTTTATTGTATTTTGAACCCCGTCTTTACCCCGTTTTTACTAAAAATCAACCCTGTCTTTTCGGTGTTACTCTCTCGCTCTCAGCGAATTTTTAAATTTTGTCAGTTTTACTAATTGTAAAATGCAATTATTCAGACAATATATGTATGTATATGACTGCCTTCGATGATAGTTTAACCCACAGAGTCCTTGGGACTCACTTTAAATTATGTCTTCTAGTACCATATGTTATTAAGTCAGATGGAGGAACTGCGATAGATTTTTTTTTTACGTTACAGCGATATATAATCTGATTTTATATCAGCGAATGTGTACTGTTAATGAATACTTCCATAGTCACCACTAAGATGGAGAGAACAGGGTGCTCTTTCATTTGACAAAAAAGGCTGGAAGGTTTTCTTAAACATTTCTTGACCCCGGGATGCAGTTGACATTTTGTTGAAATAAATCCTTGATTTGTTTTGTTATTCTTTTTTCTGGTTACGAGTCTAATATAAAAGAAGTGTAAGTTATCTAATAGATAATCTACTGGCTTCCGAATAAATCAATTTTCTTTACCATTAACCTCAAGCATACTTTTTTTAATTATTATTTTCTTTTGAATTTCAGCTCGTGTGAAGTGTCTGATAATATTTAAAAATATTTTTACTTTATCTAATAGATAACTTTATGGACGAATGAATTAGTTATCTTAACTATGTATAAGATCTGCACATAGAAAAAAGAAGGCGCTAATTATGTAGGCTGGACAAAGCATGACGATTGTTGGCAGGGGCGGTCCACCGTCCCCATCTTCATATTTGTCACGTATCCAAAATCGTGATGATCTCCGATGAGTGAAGTCTAGCAGCTTCCGAAATAGGTCTATGAAAAAATGTTCCTTTCTACTCATTTAAAAACTTTTAATAATTAAAAAAACTACCGACTACTAACCGTTCCAGACGATCAGTCGCTTATTACTCTGAGAGATCAGACGTGGAGCCTTTTGGACAATCCATTAGAAGTCTGTAGTGCTATTAGCTGCTAGTCCATGGTCCAAATCTAATTTGAGACCTCGGATAGTACACGATTACGACGTTGTCGTCCTCGAGTGAGGAGCATGCCGCCTTTCACCTCTCACTATAAATCTCCTGCTTCACCTCAAGTTAGGTATCATTATAACCTTTAAATACATTTTGGAGACCAATTAAGGTGCAACGAGATCAACAAGTCGTTCATGAGACAGTCGGAATAGTACCAGAAGGTGATGATACTGGAGCGGACCTTATTAATATCCTACAAAGAACTTTCCTTTTTGCTTTGCCAGTATGTTGAATCATTGTACACATATACAAATTAACCGATTCGAGGGTCTGGTAAAAACGGCATAAACAAATCAAAGCCAAGAATAAGAAAACATACAAAAGCAAGGAATCACAAGCACGTTTTTTATTTTGTTAATGACATAAACCAGATTCCTTCGACTTTGCTTCTGATATTGCTCTGAAACGCAGAGGTAGGAAATGTTGGAAGCAACTGTTTGGTAATGCTAATGCCTACAAATATCAAGCAAAAATAACAACAACCACACCAGTACGAGTAGTTGCTGGCATTAAATTCGGGCATCAAACGAAACGAACTGCGCCGCAACAAAATGAACGACTTGTCGATAAAGAAAAATAACAAAAATAAAAACAAATACTTAAAAACACTAAAAACCCAATGATCAGTTAGCTGGCTAGCTACGCCATTGCGCTGACTAACGCTGGACTCACAAGAATTGTTTGTGGCGTAGGTTCACCATTTTAAAATGAAAGCACCCGCTGCGAATTAACTTGGCCATTTGTTTATTCGGTGGTAGTAAACAATCTCCTGCATACATAAATACATACATATCATTAAGTGATTAGATTTTATATTATTCAAAAACCGGTTTTACCGAGTCCGGCACCAACTTTAATTTGGGTGATGGAGTCCATTTTTCAAATTTTAGAATGTGTGTTTTTTATCTCAGGAAGAATTCTCCTTTTGAGTTTTGATACATATTTTTAGCTGTCCACAGAAAATTTTTTTTTTTAATTTTATTTTATTGTATTTAATTTAGTTTAATTTAATTTAATTTCATTTAGTTTAATTTAATTTAATTTAATTTAATTTTGTTTTATTTTATTTTATTTTATTTTATTTTATTTTATTTTATTTTATTTTATTTTATTTTATTTTATTTATTTTATTTTATTTTATTTTATTTTATTTTATTTTATTTTATTTTGATTTATTTTATTTTATTTTATTTTATTTTATTTTATTTTATTTTACTTTATTTTATTTTATTTTATTTTATTTTATTTTATTTTATTTTATTTTATTTTATTTTGTTTTATTTATTTATTTTAACGCCTTGTTCTGTGCTTTGTAAGGAAATATCCAGCACACGCATTCGTTCGTATGACCGAAGGTCTAACAACAATGTGTGCTCACTGTTGGCAAGAACAAACAAACAAAAGGGAATTAATTGAAGTGGAGATAAGTGCATTGTGACGTCACAGGGCATCATAGCTTAGATGTTAGAATTTTCTAACAGCGGCTTTGGTGCAGACACTGGTTCGCATCCCAGTGTCCGAAAAGGGATCTGATGATGAGCTTGGAAACTCTGAAACATGTAATCCTATCCATCGCTGTGATTTAACAATGTAATTTTTCTCCAATTATCAATTTTTCCCAAAAACTGACAATTAAAATTCATTACGAATTATTGTTTCTCTGATCTCAAGCTTGCAAAACTTACAAAAATTATTTTATTTTATTTTATTTTATTTTATTTTATTTATTTTATTTTATTTTATTTTATTTTATTTTATTTTATTTTATTTTATTTTATTTTATTTTATTTTATTTTATTTTATTTTGTTTTATTTTATTTTATTTTATTTTATTTTATTTTATTTTATTTTATTTTAGTTTATTTTATTTTATTTGATTTGATTTTATTTTATTTTATTTTATTTTATTTTATTTTATTTTATTTTATTTTATTTTATTTTATTTTATTTCATTTCATTTTATTTTATTTTATTTTATTTTATTTTATTTTATTTTATTTTATTTTATTTTGTTTTATTTTATTTTATTTTATTTTATTTTGCTTTATTTCATTTTATTTTATTTTATTTTCTTTTATTTATTTTATTTTATTTTATTTTATTTTATTTTATTTTATTTTATTTTATTTTATTTTATTTTATTTTATTTTATTTTATTTTATTTTATTTTATTTTATTTTATTTTATTTTATTTTATTTTACTTTATTTTATTTTATTTTATTTTATTTTATTTTATTTTATTTTATTTTATTTTATTTTATTTTATTTTGTTTTATTTATTTATTTTAACGCCTTGTTCTGTGCTTTGTAAGGAAATATAAGTTGCTTCAGCCAAGCTTTGCGGTTCTGGTAAGAAATTGATTTATCTTAATAACATGTGAGTCCGGTTACTCGGGTTAAATGCATCACAGGAAAATATACAAGCAGATATTTACGATACGCTCCACTACTCGATATAATTTCTTATTTCTACATGCAATTAATATCGGCGATCTCTGTACCTTTGGCAGGGATCATTCGAATGGCATTTGAATTACTGCAATATGATTCGAATTTAGTAGCTTAACTATGTTGTAATTCGATTTTATAGCAAAACATATTGCCATAATCTAAATAAAGTATGCCATGTGCACTTAAATGTAGATCTGCAGCGAACAACGCAGGACTGCGTGGAGTTAAGGCACAACACCATTTGCATTTTGGCTCATTTTCAAAATGAGTGGGCGGAGTTTTAGGTTCTTGAGAGAGTAACTGCGTCTGTGAGAGAATGAACACATTAGTAACATACTACCTACAGTGAGTACTGGATAGATTTATCCGCCATGATTATTTTTGGAGGATGAAGCTGTACTTATGATGATGACTCCACTTCAATTGGCTGTAAATCGTTCAGGCGATTCTGTTCAAAAGTACCCAGCCTGTTATTTTTTTCGCGTTAAATAACACCACTGGAAAATGACTTTTCTGCACTATATGTGAGAAAGCAAGGGGTCGCCTTTGTAACTGTGAAAAAAAATATTCAATTTTCCACAATTTGCGAAAAGAGGAAGTCCCTGCATCTCCAGGCTGGCATTGCTAAGTATTGAAGCTGCTTCCCCAATAGACAAATTCATTAAAAATTTTGAATTTGTTCTATTCATGAATCTCCCTTGAAAGGCTGAAATGCCCGGGATCTATATTTATTTACAACAAGTTTTTAAGGTTCTCCTTCAGCCATTGCTCTTGTTCTTATTTCAATAATTGTAAAAAAGCACACATAGTACATAATGTAGCTCAACAGTTTCAATTATCCAGATTCAAGTGTTATTCTTAAGAAGAATGCATTTTTTCATGCTTGAAATGTGCTCGAAGCAAGAGAAAAGTAGCGCCGACGCAAATAATACAAAGAAATTATGCAAACGATCCGCTGATTGGCCGATCGACTACAGCCAACCGAAATTTGTTGTCGACCTGAAAAAATTCCAAAAAAAATGTCGACCCAGCGAGTCAGGCACATCACTTACAAGATTTCAAACACAGTCTGCTCCCATTTCGTATAAAAATAGTCGCCCATGTAAGTGTATAAATCTGTGTGCACACTCTACACATCTGCATATGTAGGTGAGATCTTTTGAATAGGCAAAACTCTGCGATCATTGGTTAAGGCGTAGATCTTCGATCGCAACTGATCAACTTTGACGGCAGCATCAGCAACTACAGAGCTGTGAGCAACACAATGCAATGACTTTTAATACGATTCAGCAGCAATTGTGCCGTTATTCAAATATAACCCGTTACACGGCAAGCATACGAGAGCGCTAAAAGTGAAAACGGAAATTGTGAGAACGGATATTCAAAACGGAACTTCCGCCGCACTTGTAGACATATGTATTTAGTTAATTCGCGCCGCTAACTCATTAGAAGTGTTTCGGCTATTGTTTTCGCGCTTCGTTGTTGTTTTTGTTTTTTTTTGTGTGTTTTTGATTTGTTTGATAACAACGACAAGGTGTCAAATGAATGGCTCAACATTGGTGAAGCGCCATCAACGAAGAGATTCCATCATTTCGCGCTTAACGGATTGTGACTACATACATACACATACAAACATAGTTGAAAGTTTAATTGTCGTGTTAAAGAGGTGAATGTGCTGAAAACACAATCGTGTCAAGTGCTGTACAATTCGCCAGTTCGTAGCGCCAACACAGTTTTTCAACACCTCAACACTGGTCGCGTGTGCAGTGTCGTTTAGGGGTATTCGCGTAGAACTCTACGTTTGCATAAAATACATATGTACAACAAAAACATATGCAAATGAAGTGTTATTTGATTGATTTGCAAGAATAAGCAGGTGAATACTTGTGTCTATAAAGATTTATTGCCCAAGTGTTGAGATCCATTGCAGTGCACTGTGCAGCTAAACGTTCTTACGGTTAAACAAATATAACGCAAAAACAAAATGAAAATAAATTTGTATTGTGCTTGATCGATCTCAGTACCTCAATCACATTCACAATTGTAAATTGCTAAGTTGTTGCATGTTGCATATCTCGTGAACGCGCAGCTTTTCAACACCTTCGGACATTCTGCTTACAACAAGAAACCCATCAAATCAACTAACGCCTAGAATGATACATGCCAATTCTCGTTTCGACATTTTTATTGTTCCATCTGTGTGAAATGATTTACTCTTAATTTTGCTCTAAATGCGCTCATTTGCTCACAAGCCGTACAAAGAGTAATCGAAATTTAATTATAATTTGACAAGTGCGCGAAAATTCAAGTGTGAATGAATTTCTAATGAAATCATTTATGGAATTTGTTAAAAACATTTAATTTATAATTGTGAATTTTTTTAAGTGAAAATCAAAAGCCTCTCTGCAGTTCGTCAAGTGTACTAAAAAAAGTTTGAGTTAGTGTAAAATCGTTTATTTTTCGCATTTTGCCCATCGTGAATAACCTGCTTTGTTATGCATCAGGCGCTTTATCGACGACCCGTTACAAATTTCATGGGCCCTAGTGAATGTGCGAGCGCCATGGTTTCCACAATGTCTTTCATGGATAATGGCGGTTTGAGTACAAATATTGCGGATTATGGTTGTTATACAACAGATTATTGGGCTACCTCTTACACGGGAGGTTTGAGTCCAATGAAACAAATTGAAGGTAATGAATGTAAAGAAGAAAAAGAATATAATATTTTTCATATCTCCTAGTAGTTTGTGTAATTTATGTGTTTTATCTGGGTTAGAGCTAATTATCGAGCGAAAAGTGTCGATTAGGCTTTTGTTTAAGGTGTCGTTCACAGCAGCCAGCGCCAAACGGCCAAGGAGCTAGTCTCTCAATTCAGGATACCCATTCAAATGCCGTCGCAAAGCTTAAGTGACATCCTGTGTTAAGACACCCATCCCTATTAAGAGCTCGAGACTTTCAAGGCGAATGCCCTCAATTCATATGCCTAAGAAGATATGGCATGACCCTGCAAAAAACCGTAATACTCCGTTCCACACTCCATAGAGTACTCCTTAAGGAGTATCGGAGTACTAAAACACTTATCCTCGCTCATATAAAAAAGGTGGTCCAATTTATAAGACGATGTCCGGTAATTGGATCACCTAATCCGACTCGGAGTACTCCATTTCTTTGCTTTTGAATACTCTATAGACCACCTACATGAGAGTACTCCCAAAATACTCCTATTGGATTACTCTATGAACTATTCAACAGCAAAGCGAGAGAGGGAGTAGGTGGTCCTCAAAAAGAACACATACTCCCTCTCTCGCTTTACTGCATAGTACTCTATAGAGTAATCTTTTGGCAAAATTTTTGAAAGTATTCTTACGTAGGTGCTCCATGGATTATTCAGCGGCGTGCTCTGACATGGATTAGGAGATCCAATCACCGGACATGACCATATAAATTGGACCACCTTTTTGTATGAATGAGGATAAGTGTTGGAGTACTCCCATAAGTCCGTCTGAATGTTCAATGTAGTAGAACAAATTTCTCTTGCATTCAACGGTCTAGTACCAAAAGATGCTGGTAAATCCACATCCGCAGATATCTAATTTTGTCAAGTGAAAGTCGTATATTTTGAGTGTTAGCCAACCAACGGCCTTACTCTGAGTACGTGCGGACATGGCAGACGGATCCCAACGCATGGAAATTACATACGTATAGGTCGCAAAGTTAAGTTTTTATGGACTATTTCCAACTTGATGCAGGAGACATTCAGGAAAGTATCCAAGTAGCTTTCTAGTTGTGGTTTCGGTATCAACCTAAACAAAGTTCAATTGGTGAGTGTGGAAAACCGGCACTTACTCTCCACCCTACTGATCTTTATAGCATAGAAAGGGAGTCCAAAATTCTGTGGAAAAATTTTGCAAGCATGCCTCTTCTTTCCAAACTGGTACTGCACTACAGACAGTATCTTGCTCAAAAGAACCGAACAAGCCAGAGCTGCGTTCTACCCATTGGAACATAGTTAGTTAAAAGGAAAATGCACGTCAAATGAGTTTGAGGAAGCACTTAGGTATGATCTCATAAGTAATAAAATTTGATGCCGCTATAGGAAATTACACAAGAATGCCATACCTTTTAACCCTTCTGCTACGTTAGAAAAAAATTTTACTTTTAGTGTTTTGGGTCAATTTGACCCACTCATGAAAACTAAGCGGTACTTATAATTTTTTTAACCAAACTTCATTTTTATTTTCATTTAAAATCATTTATTATTTAATACAGAAAAAATTTTTATTTATTGGTAAATCTTTTTTACACACTAAGCTGCTAAATGCAAAGTCTGGTTCTAGATGACAGTGGAAAAGAAGCGGCAAATTTTCTACGACATACCAAGTGTTTTTTGCACTCATGCATAAAACAGGGGTTCGCAGATTTGTTAGTACTAATGAAGCTTTCAATAATTGCTAAAGATGGTATGCGAAAAATAGGAAAAATGTATGCAATTTTCCATAAATTTATAATAGTTTCCTAAAAATGTATACATTAGGGTATACTAAAGCACATGGTGGGTCAAATTGACCCAGTAACACAATAAGTGTAGCTAAACCACTTTGAGATATTTTTAGTAGTGTTGAAAACCATTACGGTTTTAATTTGTTAGCAAACCCCTTCTATTTAATGCAGAAAACAAGTGGAAGAAGAATCAACACGATTTTATGAAAGAAACCTATGAGTTTCGTTAAGTTTATCCTAAAATTGGGTCAAATTGACCCAAACATAGCAGAAGGGTTAAGACGAAACTATCGCAATGGAACGTTTCTGATTTTGTCCATTTTTGTTGCTGCCGCATTCAAAGATTTCTTAAAGAACTCGGAAAAAATGGTATCTAGCCGCTGTATAACGAATAAAAATGGTCTAAAGTCACATTTTGGTTGTTTCTACATGATTTGAAAGAATAATTTTTTATTCGATTATGAAGCTTCCAAACATCTGCTGCGATCGTTAAAAATATTGCCTTATTGAATCGCTGACGAATTTCGTCGATGAAACAATTCAAACTCATGCCAGATGCAAAAATATGCTGCCATTCAAAGTCTATGCCAACAACAACAAAAAGCAAAGGGGCACCCCCTACACAGCCCTTTTAGTTGAAATTTCACTTTATGTTGTGTGGTGCCACAATTAAAAATATAAATCATTTTTTAAAAATGTTTTGCAATGTTCAACATAAATTGCCATCATACTCGTAGTAGTGAATGTTTATGTTTACGTTTTGTAATATTTACATACATATGTACGTAAGTATGAATGTAAGTTTGTAGGTTTCATTTTCTTGATTTATTTCACTTAAAGTGTGGCGGATAAAATTGAAAGGATGATGATCATGCACGTCACACGCTCAGTCAAACATGAAATAATATTTTGCTTGTAATATGATTTGGCATGGTTGATCTTCGAGTACGCTAAAGAAGAAGACATCAAAAACATGTTGAATGTCTGATTTGTCGCCCATAAATACAACAAATTACATACATGGAGACAGAACACAAGTGGCTAAATTCGCCATCGTCCCTACCTCCACGGTGCACAATATTGTTACAGAAATGAGAACGAAGTGTGTGCAAAGTGCGATGCAAAGGTGGATCTGAAAAGTGGCCTAATACCACTGTTGCCACTTCGTTTTATTTTACCAAAAAATGATCGTTTTACTATAGATTTGGTCGAGTGGTTCGATTTATTTTGGTTTGGTGCTAGATGATTGCCTTGCAGAAACTCTTTATTCTGATCAGTGAGGCTGTCACAAAAAGGAATTCGATTTTGGAGCTATTGCCGATGTACAGGGTGCTGTTGATACTGAGCCGGACAACTGTCATTGAGGCTCAGACAGAAAGCAGCCAGCACTTAAAATAGAAACTAAATTAAAACAAGAGTCACACTGGCCAAACTTCGATCTGAATGCCGTGACAGATTTAGCTCTCACCTATTCAGACTGCACCCTGAAATGCAGAATATTTCAAGACACAACCATCTATTCACCTTTATGTATTGAAGAGGAGCTACGATTAGGGAAAACAACTCATTTTCACAACAACAAAAACAACAGATATTCCAAAATCTTTACTGACGGTAGCAAAACTTGATGACGTTACGGCGCTGGAGTTTTTGTTGTAGACTCTTCTCTGCCCCGTCTAAGCTGGGATCAGATATGAAGTTTGGGTGGCAGATGTGTTGTGTGTCATAAGTCGTTAAGTGTCTACGAAAAATTTAAATTTCTCTATCCATCATGTTGTCCATTTTTTATAACAAAATTTGGTACAAAAAAAAATTGTGCTGTGGCAGCCATGAACAGTAGTAATATGATGAATTAGGCAGTTTTGACGAGTCTAATTATTATCCATAGCATTCATTTTAATTTTTTGAACTAGTCAGTGATTCTGAAACATAGAGTCAACATACGAGAGAGAGAGAGAGACAGGCGTTGATTGATATACACGTTTTTCTGTCTAGAATCTAGATGACTATAAGGGCCATGCACTAGTGGGTATGTATGTATGTACAAAACTTACTTTTTTCCTATCCGTGGCCACACTCCCTCGGTAGATATGAGACAACTTTAAACGATCCTCAGTTCGTTTTTTGTTTGCTCATTTTTTTTCTTTTTCTACGTAGTGCGTACAAACAATTTTTCCCCTAAAAAAAAAAAAATACTACGACATCATTAACAATATTTAGCGTGCGATGTAGAGAAGCGCCTTGATTTGACCTCTGTAACTTAACAGGTCGCTTAGCCATTAATTGTCGCGAACGCGGCATCGGAATGTTTTCCTCTTTCGTTTTTGTGCTGCTACAAGGGTGGTCCTAAGTGTACCCAATTTTAGTAGATAAAGGGCACACTTTCGGATTACCAGGTTCTAAGTAGCACTGATGCTAATGAGATACCATCCGTTGTAGTTCTAAGCTCTGCTCCATAACTCTGAAGCTGGTAAATGGTGAGGTTTGATGTTTGTCATCTGATGTAATACGCATGCCGTTGGATGTTTGATGCTTTGTTTGATGTCTGTTTGTGGATTTTTTTGCGATGTTTCATGTTTAAAATTGTATGTTTGGCGATTGATGGTGTCTGATTTTTGTTTGGTTTTGTAATGTTTGATGTCTAGTGTTTGTTGTTTGTTGTCAGTGTGATGATTTATATTTGATTATAATATTTTGTGGCCGATGTGTTACATATATTTGATGACTAGGTTTTCTTGGCTGACATTTAATGTTGATTTGTGTTGTTTCTATTTGCCGTTTAATGTTTGTAATTTCAGCTACTTAAACAGCTACCCTCGTTGACTTTTCTGTTCTTGCAACAGTTGGTTATATATGAAACAGTTTTGGAGTTTTTTTTTGTCATTTTACTTAGTACATATTGACGATTATTTTATTTTTAAATTTAAATTAATGAATTCGAAAATCAATTAGCACTTGGCACAGCTAATTGTGTTTCTGTCAAGCAAGAAAAAACCAACAACAAACAAATAGTAAAAAATATGTGATAAAAATAAGTCTGCCATTTAAAAATAGTGTAACCTTGTAAATGCTAAAGAAGAATCAAACAAATAGATTTCTATAAGTGAAAATGGACCCGAAATTTATAATAAATAAATTTTATCGATGTTTCCCCTATGAACTAGTTTCTTAGTACATCGATAGAAACTCGTAGTTTAGCCATTTATTTCGGCTTGTTTTTTCTGTAATGACATACAAGATCTTCCCAATTCTTAACACACCTAAGTTATATACTATTTATGTATTTTTAATTCTTTTTAAACGCAAATATTTATGTATATTCATGACTTCCTTTCAAAATCAGCTTGCATACAAACCGCTGGCAAGGATCGTGCTTCATACAAACCACTGGAACATATCGACGCCAAATTGTCGGACATCGAGACGCAAAGCAATAATAGCAACGGAGCCAACAGCATTACCAGTAACACTGGGAGCAGTTGTTCAGAAAGTAGCACCAACAACAGCAACAACAACAACACTAATTATAGTACCAACAACGAAAATGGCAACAACAGTATTACAACACAAAGTAAAAAATATAAAAACAATAAAAAGGAAGCGAATACAAATACCAACAATAACAATAACAGCAAAAGTGTAAGTGTCGAAAGTCTAGACTCTAGAGGTTCTTAAAAGACTACAGAAATTAATAATTTTTTATTTGAATACTCATCAATAACAGGAAGAACCGATGCATCCCACATTGGCGCAAGCCGTTGTGGTGCTAGAAACCAAAGCTTTGTGGGATAAATTTCATGAGCAGGGCACTGAGATGATTGTCACCAAGACTGGACGTCGTATGTTTCCTACATTTCAAGTGCGCATCGGTGGTTTGGATCCACAAGCGACGTATATAATGATGATGGATTTTGTGCCAGTCGATGATAAACGCTATCGATATGCATTCCACAAGTGAGTGTTTTTGTAAAAATATATATCATACATAAACTTACTGGGGATGTTGTGAATATTTGCATTCGGTCTTATAAAATTGAAGCTCCTGCGAATACTTTACAAAACCGAGTGCGGAAAGCAAATGGAGCCGTTTTCGGATAGGAAACGAGGATTTAGAGATTTTGGGTAGAGGAGCTGGCGAGAGAAAGCCAGAAAACTAAAATTACTGATTTCTAACTATCTTAACTTTTGGCTTTAGCCATGGTGCGGTAAATTACAACTTATTAAAAAAAAAAAAATCAATTACAGCCTTGTATGCACAAATCACAGTTTCCATCGATGTTTGAGACGTGTCTAAGTTATTTCCAACACATGTTTCTCCACCTTTTAACGTCGGGTGGACAGTTTGAAAGCCATTGGAGTTCATTTTGAAAGTTCATCTGCAGTTTTCCCACAATTTTCTGTCATATTTGACATTAAAAATTAATCAAAACATGTGACCGAAAGTAAAATTTACAAAGAAATATCAAAACGAAATAAATAAAAAGATACATACATATATATTTGTGGTAATATTTATAATATCATATTATATATATTATATTTCGCATTGTGTTTTAATAATTACTTAAATGCCTAGCAAAAACGTAAAAATGAAGTTGGAAAATATTTATGAAATTCAAGTAGAAATTCAAAATTTTTTCAAGTGGAGAAAAACCTAATCTCAAGTTAAAAATGGATATTAAAAATTGGATCTCAAATGTGATTCAAGTTTATTTCCAACACAAATGCTTATTGAGCTTTCGGGTGCGTCTAAGAATCCACATTCGCAACATCAATAATTTTCCAGTTAAAAAATTCTCCTACAAATACTTCACATATGTAGCTTAAAATTATAACACCAATATGTTTGAAAACTATTTTACTTTCAGCTCAAGTTGGGTGGTAGCTGGTAAAGCAGATCCCGTCTCGCCACCACGCATACACGTCCATCCCGATTCGCCAGCGCAAGGTGCTAATTGGATGAAACAAATCATTTCATTTGACAAACTGAAACTCACCAATAATCAACTGGATGAAAATGGGCATGTAAGTAGCCAAATGTTTACAATTAAAAATCTGTATATTTCATGAAAGATTTATACGACTACATTGTGTTTTACTTGTGCTTGTACGATTCGTCCAACGTGACGCGATGGCTGGTATCCATTTGTTTTCCGCATTTTTGTTTAAGCAGCGGCAACTGCTAAAAAATGATTTCATGCAAAGATTTGCTAAAATCAATAAGTAATAGCCAACGCGGTTCAGAGGAAAAAAGCTTCAGAAATCAATAAAAAACAATTAAATATTTTGTGAAAATTGCTAAATTCGAAATAAGATTTGTTTAATTGCTTTTTGGGTGCTACTCAGGCGATGATAGTGGAAGAAAAACAATAACAAAAATATGTTTTCCACGTAAACATTCAGGCTAGACGCACATGGTCCTCTTGACTGCCACATAATGTTGGTCGTAAACGATATTGAGAACACGGAAATTAGAGAAATGATTGTGCTCTCAACACCAACTAACATATACCTACAATTATATTCAATCCATGAAATGTAATTTTTTTTTTTTTATATTTTTAGATAATCTTAAACTCAATGCACCGCTATCAGCCACGCTTTCACATCGTTTACCTGCCACCCAAGAATAGCTCGTTGGATGAGAATGAGCATTCGAGCCATTTTCGCACATTTGTTTTTCCAGAAACATCATTCACTGCCGTTACTGCCTATCAAAATCAACGTGTAAGTATTTTGGAGAATTCTATACAACATTCTTTATTGTTTTTATTATTGTAAAAAACCCAGAGAGAAAGTGCAAACTCGTTAGAAGTGCTCGAATTCGAAATTTTTAGTAATATTTACTTGTATTTTTGTTCCACATTCAATTTTAAACTGTTTTGTTGCTAACTTTAACCTCTGTGACCCTGTCTAAGTCGTCGTAACAGAGTTTGTGAAGTGTTGAAGTATGTACCTTCCAGCGATTTGTCGTTAACTTAAAATTATATGGACTTCAACAATCCTAGGATCTCGTTATTTTTAAATAAACTTCTAACGTTGTATGTTTAATAATAAAACAAATATAAGTTTTTCAGAGCTTGGTTTTTTTGTTATAGTGGAGGAACATATTTCATACTGAAATAAAACTTCACATATTTCTTGTTTGCTAGGCATTTCACATTATTATAACATAATGCGCAATCTAATACAATGTTATAAATACTACCTATTGTCACACAAATATATATCTTTTTATATCTTCCCTTTTTTTTAATGATTTGACAATTTTTTGTTCGATCAAGTGTTTTGATTAAATTTTAATGTCAGATATGACAGCATATACGAGTGCTGCCATATTTAAAAGTTGCAGGTGCACTTTCAAACTACTCCAATGGTTTTCAAACTGAAATTAAACTAGAAAATGTTGGAAATAGTTTTGAAAATGTATACATTTCTCAAACATCGCAAAAAAGTTGGATTTATTCATATTAATTTTAATTTAATTATTATTCTTCGTATTTACAGGTAACTCAATTAAAAATTGTTAGCAATCCATTTGCCAAAGGCTTTCGTGATGATGGCACCAATGATGTGTAAGTATTAGATTTGATGTACTAAAACGCTAATACCATTGTTAAATAAAGTGTCAACATGCTCTTTTGTGAAAAATATATGAATACAAACATACAAGTATGTGTGCGTTCGTTGAAGATCAGGGAAAGAAAGCTCACAAAAGCGTTCCAAGCATAAAATGCAGAAATTATGACTTGATGATATTTTACATAAATCCATCCAAATTGCATGCAACCAAAGATCTTGTATACCTAGCACAAACATACATACATACATTCAGACATACAAATATTATTTTAAGCACATAATTTTCATACAATAAAACATTGTTTATGAAATATTTTTTGTTGTTGATAACTTGACCCAATTAATTTGAAGAAAAAAATTGCTCGACGAAATGTCAGACACAATGACGACGGCGGCATGCAAGTGGCTTCTGAGTCCCTAAGAGGGCAATGATGGAAAAAAGTAGCGCCAAAAGGGCAGCATGCAACATGTTCTTTAGCACTTTGCGCCACAACAACAACACGGCTGCAATAGTAGGTGGGTGGTTGGGTTGGAGAGCGTATGCGGCTGTAAATCAAACAAATACGTTTTTTAGTAACAAAATCAAGCGCATCACATTTTTAAAGTGGGTTGTGAATATAAATATGAATTTGTGTATGTTTGTATGTGTGGCACAAACAAAATCCTAAGTAATTCCTAGAAATAGGCAACTTCAAAATAATGTTTGTATGTATGTATGGGTATGTGCAATGCTTAGATACATTTGTTTGTATTAATAAATAATGCAGAGTTTGTAATTTTTTTTTTGTTTTGAGGACAGAGATATAAACAAAATTGTGATGTTAGAGGGTTAAAGTGTGAATGATGAAATAGAGGCCAGACAGCTACATAAGTAATGAGAAATGGAATTTTATGAATATTGGGCAGAAAGGGGCGACTCTTTAAAGTAAACGCAACACGTATTTTGTTAATACTGTTAAATAATGATTACTAATCGTAATGATAACCGGTTTGATTGGTTATTTTCCTGACAATCCGTTTAATGATTTATTACCATTACTTAAAATTTGTAATAATTATCTTCCAATTAAATAAGAATTAGTAAAAAAAGCAAGATTTTTCACGATTATTAAAGTGTCAGAAAATAAAAAAAATGTTATTCTTAATTTGGTTTTTTTGATTATTTTTTATTTTATTTTGTTTTTTTATTTCATTTTGATGTTTTTTTTTGATTATTTTTGATTGTACATATTTTGATGTTTACTTCTTCGATTTTTTTATTGTATTTTTTGTTTTTTTGATTATTTTTAATTTTATTTTGATGTTTTTTTTATTTTATTTTGATGTTTTTTTTATTTTACTCTGATGTATTTTTGATTTTATTTTGATAATTCTTTTTGATTATTTTTTATTTTGTTTTGATGTTTTTATACCTTTCATGAACATGAAATGGTATTATAACTTTGGTCCGATGTTTGTAAGTATGAGAAGAAGAAGAGATAGACCCACCATTAAGTATACCGAAATGATCAGGATGATAAGCTGAGTTGATTTAGCCATGTCCGTCCGTCCGTCTGTCCGTCTGTCCGTCTGTCTGTTTGAACGCAAACTAGTCCCTCAATTTTAGACCTATCTCGATGAAATTTGGTATAGGGCCGCCATTTTGCATGGGATTAATCATTTGTCGGAACCAGCCAGATCGGACCGATACAAAGCATACAATCGATTGTTCCGATAAACGGGTTTTGGTCTATAAATCTTGCAATTAAAAAGCTAGGACCGCAAAATTTTGCACTTTTCGTACATATTGTATAAGTAACATGTGTAGTGAAAATGACTCAAATCGGACCAACCAAACATATAGCTCCCATATAATCGATAGTTTCGATAAATGGGTTTTGGGCTATAGATTTTGCAGTTAAGAAGCTAGGAACGTAAAATTTTGCACGTTTGATACTTATTACATATGTGATGTGTGCAGTGAAAATCATACAGATCGGACTAACATAACATATAGCTCCCATATAATCGATTGCTCCGATAACTCTGGTTTGGGCCATGTATTTTCAAACAGTTTTGAAGAGTTTGTACCAATTGTAAGTAAGGATCGGACACTTAAAAAAGTTATGCGTATTCATGAAAGGTATGAAGCCTTCGGCACAGCCGAAGACAGCCCTTTCCTTACTTGTTTTATTTTGTTTTGATGTTTCTTTTTTCAATTTTTTTTTATTGTATTTTGAAGTTTCTTTTTTCGATTTTCTTTATTGTATTTTTATGTTTTTTTCTTGATTATTTTTGATGTTTTTTTTTATTTTTTTTTATTTTTTTTTTTTTTACTTTTGATAGTTCTTTTTGATTATTTTTTATTTTAATTTGATGTTTTATTTTTATTTTACTTTGATGTTTGTTTTTTTTTTTCTGATTATTTTTTATTTTAATTTGATGTTTTATTTTTATTTTACTTTGATGTTTGTTTTTTTTTTCTGATTATTTTTGATTTTATTTTGATGTTTTTTAGCGACATAAAATAATTGTAGAAAGATGATCGCTTAAGTATTTATAGTCGATAAGAATGGCTCGATCATCTATTCTTGTTCGACACTCACAAAAGGAGTGCTGGTGTTCTCAAACAAATGGGAACATAATTCGCAAATCGAGAAAATCGTATCTGACTATCCCAAAATCCAATTAACGCTTTCTAAATTCCAAAATCCACTTCACCCTTTTCTAAAATAAAACTGGAAATGGTGTAAAAATCGACCCATGATTCACATAAAAATTTCATTCCATTAGAATTTGACTGGATCCTTTTCGCAAAATTTCTAAGGAATTGGGGATTATATTTCTGGGGATTTCATTAACAACCCAATATTTTGTGCTTTCGTATTTATTGAACTTTCCTCCTATTTTTGTTTTTATATTTTATAGCGCTGCAGGTCCGATGGGCATGTCTCAGATGAGTCACGAAAGTCAGGCTCGATTGAAGCAGCATAACGCGCAGCAACATCATCATCATCAGCAGCAGCAGCAACAACTTCAACAGCAGCAACAGCTACTAAAAGCTAACAACAAGGATGTGAATTTAGGTAAAATATTTTCACGAAACTTTTGATTTTTAAGAAGGTATTTTGCCGGAGCTACCGGCTTTATGTTTAGGCACGGTCTTTCTTTTCCAAAGTGTATTTCATATCACTGTGTTCGAGTTTTATCCAAAGTACTCGTATCGACTAACCTTGCGTCGGGTCATCTTTAAGAAGGCCTTTTATTCTAAGAAAGTGGCAAAATAAAATCAAAAATGTCCGCCCTCAATCGGATAGTGGGGAATTAAAGGTACAATGTTGATTCTCTCATTTGAAGAATTAACTCATCGGACTCCTCAAACACATCCCAGATGTAAACGTCTTAAAAAAAAGTCTGGTTTTCACATTCAGTTTTCGTTTGTCCCATTAATAATAGCACACATTAACGCGACTGCAAATGTTCTACTAAACGGGGCAAGAGATCCTCTCTCCCCTACCATTTTGAGCACTCAAAGCTACTGCGTAAATCTGTCAACGCTTGCATTCAACATTGTTCATAATAAATTTGTCTCACCCCACTTTCTTTGTGCAAATCTTCTTCTTTTCAGCAGCGGCTGAATTGGAAAATCATCAGAATGCAATGATCTCGGCACATGTGATTCAATCGGTAAGCGGTGGCACAACAAATACACCAACCAATACAACACCAGAGCTGTTAGGCTACCAGCAATGTATAGCTCAAGGTAGTAGCAACAACAACAACATCAATGGTAGTGGGTTATTGCCAACAGCGGCACATGTACATCAAAATCAACACCACCAACATCCGCAACATAACCATCAACAACATGATCAACACAATATCTCACCAAAACTAGAGCATGGAGTTGTAAGCACAGCAGCTCCAAGCAGCACCACCGTAGCCAGCAACGTTCCCAGTCCTTACACACACAACGCTAGCGGTGGCAACAATGCACCCAACCTAATGCCACCTCATTCACACGCCCATACACATCATCCACATTTGAATATGAATCTGAGTTCAGTCGCCGCTCAAAATCAAATAATGCCAACGTCTGTGGGCACACAATCTCATGTCACACACTCACAAGCGATGGCAGCGAATATTTACTCCACAATCGGTCAACCGTATGCGAGTGAGAATAGTAACTTTGGCGCCATCTATCATCATCAGCATTATCACAGTGGTTATGGAAATCCTTATGATAAGCTCAAAGTGTCGAGTCATATGCGTCCAAACTCAGCTACAGCGGCTAATAGTCCAACAGCAATGGCTTCAGCGGCAGCAAGTGCTTATGGCATTAGTAGCTATCAAACGTTCTATGGTTCGCCACATCAAATGATGCGCCCCAATAGCTATATTGATTTGGTGCCGAGGTAGATTTGCGGTCTAAATAAGGAAATGAGTGCGGAGGAAAGTGAACCAGTGAAATATTGCAATAAAAAATAAATTAATCGAAGTCGTAATCAGGGCCGCATCTACAGGGGGACAGGGTTCGAGTCCAGCCTCCACTCGGAATCCAAAAAGTCATAATTGGAAATATGGATGAATGATGTCCTCGAAATTTCATTAAAAAAATTTGGATCATCCCCCTTCCCAAAATCCTGGATCCGCCACTGGTCGTAACAAATATATTTGTTGAAAGTATTAACTTTTTAGTCATTTATTAGTTAAGATCATTAGGCATACATATATATGTATGTATATATGTATATCTTGCTAAAATGTATGAATAACTGTTTTTAGTCAATCAAGCAAATATAAATAATTAATTGTATGTAAAATTATAGTAATTGTATTAATGTTTTAATTTATAATTTGTGTTTAATTAGCTAATTTATTCAATTTTTTTTTGCTTATGGTTTTTTAATTTATTTTTATTTATTTCATTTTACACTACATAACTGTTTAATCTCATTCGTGGACTAGAAATTACTGCTTGTTTGTAATGCATTACATTACATTAATTAAAAATGTAAAAAAGTATTTAAATATGAAATAAAACAATTATTCTTACGTACGAGTACTTTTAACCTCAATTTTTGAAATATCATAATATTCAACTAACGGTTAAGGGAGTTTTAAGGAAGGTACAGTTCTTTGCCGGATATCAAACTTTAGAAAACTTAGCACCCTCATGTTTAGAACACGGGGGTTACCACAATTCAGGTACGTGAGCACCCTTTATAGCTAAAATATACCAGCTTTGTTGTTCGACAAAGCTTCTGCTAAAAGATGTTGGTCCAAGGTAGTAGGAATTCTGAAAGATGGCTGGAACCATGTCAGATAGGTTGGTAATGGTTATTTATGATGGAACTTCGTCCAAAATATTATCTTACTACTACCCACATGAAATCAACCTCTTACCATCGATTGAGAAAACATTATTGAACGAAGTTAAGAACTGGTCACACGAAACCATCGGACCTTGGTGTGTGCTGGAAAGACTAAAATGGAAGAATTTGCAAATTACAATATTCTGGTACCCCATTCCTAAATGGAGTGAGACTTAAACTATCGTCCGATGTCGAATACCACGGCATGACTCTTCATAGTAAACTAAGTAGGTATTGAGAAGTCCAGAAAGTATACTACCACCCTCATTGACACATTGCAGCCGTTAGTAAAAGTTTAGGCTATAAGCACCTACATATATCTTGCTGGTACTAGTAATAAAAAACAAATGCGCCATCCGAAAGCAGAATTTACGTCATAGCAGTTCCGCTTTCGTTTTATATTTTCTCGGGCCAGTTACCTTTTGCATTTCCATTTCAGCGCCATTTTACTTTCTCAGAACTCAGAATTTACACCAAATTTAATGCCAACAAAAATGGCTGGAGCTATAGTCTTGATTGGCGGTTTCTACTTTGAATAAACAAATTTGAAAACAGTTCGAAAATTAATGGTTATTTTTATGGCAGAGTTTACCTTATCCTCTTGTTTATAATTACAAATAAAGAAAACTAAAAAAAATGTTGGGCTGCAGGTGCATCATGGGATACACATATGTACATATGTATGTACATTAGACTGGGCCAAAGAAAACATTTTTGTTTACTAAATATTGATATTTTTCAAAATTCTTTAAAAGTTACAGTTTTGTTCTTTATAAAAGGAACTATCATGGACAACTTTAAAAACTACTTTTTCTACCAGAAAATGTCAATACTACATAAACATGCTTATGACTCAAATTATATAATAACAATGAGTTGTTCCTTGCTCATCAGAGTATATTTTTAAATGATTTAATGTACGAGTAAATCGATTGTTTCCACTATGTAAACGTGTCTAGGAAGTACAAGAACCACCAATCTTGCAATGGCGTGACATCTCAAAAAGTGACAGCTAAATCATTAGTAACGGCATTTTTTTTAGGTATGTATAGGTAGTCATATGTCAAAAGAGAGCAGACAAGCGAGAAAGTGACGGTTATTTAAAGGAGAATATGTTCTGAAATATTTTTTTTTTTTGTATTTTTAAATAAATAATGATATGTAGTTCACATATTAAACTTATAAAGATTAATTTATTGCATTTTTTGTGAGTTTAGAAAATTATTGCTGCACCGACACAGCTGGCCGATGCATTTTGCAGTGAACTTAAGAAAAAGACAAAGCTGAGTACTTAAATTTAACTAAAATCAACAACAAAAATTATTTATTGCTTTAGCTTCCTAATGTTTGTGTGCGGTTGTCGGCAAATACAAAAAAAAAAAAAAAATGTCCACATATCCGCCGATATATTTCAAACTGCTTAAATAAACAAAAATTAATGCCAAAATTTAAATCAACATTTACACAAACTCAAAATAAATTGAAAATCGAACGATGAGACAGACAAAAGTTAAAAGGCTCAATGGATGTATGTACATACATAGCTAGAGTATGCTATATTTATCTATAGTTAGCCATAAATCGCAATTCGAGTGTAAACAGATTTGTTTGTTTTACCGCGTCTCATTTGTCGCACGAATAACGCTTTGGTATCAGATTCAAAAAATGACAAAACAGAAAAGTAAAAAGGGTCCAACTCAAAATTGAAACTATAATCACAAAAACTACTTTCCCGTTCAGCTAATAACTATGGAGCATCTTTCAAGTGTCACAGATCACTTGAACCACTTGAATTACGCACACGCTCTGTCACGCAGGCACATATCTACAAACAAATGCAGATAAAACACCCAATAAACCAGTGGGGACCGAGATGTAAGTGATTGAAACTGATCAAGAAGTGAAGGTAGTCGAAGGTTGCACTGGTCATAAGAAATTGTTCCCGCGACAATTGGGCTAGTCCCGGGTCCATATCTGCCAAATGATATCACGTCGGTAACACTCCATTCTCCAGCAAAAGGGAACATTTTTGATATGAAAATATTCTCATTTCCCCACTTGAAAAACTAGTGGGTTCCGTCTTCCTTTCCATCAATATATTTAAGCTTAATTCAAGCCTCTTATTTTATGCAATGCATTTCAATAATTATTAAACCACAACGTGCAATATAATATAATATTATAAATACTACCTTTTGTCACATAAATATATACATTTTTTAGTTTTTTTTAAGTTTTAGCAAAAATGTTGGCAGTTTTTTCATTTGGCCACGAGTTTTCATTAATTTTTGATGTCAGATATGACAGGAAATACGAGTGCTGCCATATGTAAAAATTGCAGGTGCACTTTCAAAATTTTGTCACTCCAGTGGCTTGCAAACTGTGGGAAAGGTGTTTAACCCATGCTATAGTTAGTAAATAAGCAAACCGATTGAAAGCAAGTTTTATAGTTTAGAGGAAATTAAAATGAAAAAAATCGAATCAGCTGTTGAGATAATATTACCTGTATACATACTACTTAAAAAATCACTTGAAAATTTTAGACGAAGTGTTCCGTGTTTGGTTGCTTGGGTGTGCTATTTTGCTATGATTTGTCACCGTATTTGTTGCTTTTGTTGGCGCTGGATCTCTCAGAGCCCTGTGAATTTCAGCGCCAACAATATGCTGCTGCCTACTGTCACTGTATCAAAATATACAAAAACTGTGCGGTAGGTCCCACATTTTAAAAAATTATTGAATATTTTATCTATGTAATCGAAATGAATTGGACTCGTAAACCGTAAATCTTATCAGCTGTGCGTGTGCTTTTGTCAAAAAAAGGTCCTTCTGGTAGTTTCACATTCGCACACACACACACAACCACGAGAGGTGTCGAATTGCCTCGACGTTTGACGTTTGGTGGTGAACCGTTTTTTATGTGATTATACGGTACATTTGAGTGAAGGAGTTTGCACTTGTAAGGCGATGTTACGATGTTCGCAGAGCGAGTCCCTTCCTACAGTGCAAGGCATATTTAAGGCATTGAACTGAAACAAGTACTGTCGTGTATGCTAGCTCTGAGCTAGTCGAGCTCGCTGCCGATTAAATTAGTCAAACCATTAACTATTTTCGATCATCCAATTTTTTTCTGTTTGACAGCCATAGAGACAACATAAAAAACAGATTTTCGTTTCTATTTCAAGTTCAAGTGGCCGTTACAATCTTTGATGTCGTTTCGTTGAGTCGAGCGTAGCACCCCTTTAACGCTAAGCGACAAAGTGTGTTTGCTGTTAAAAAAAAAAAAGTTTGTGGTAGATGGAGGCCATGCGTGGTTTTATGGTTCAATACGCGTGTGCAAGGCATTTTGATGCTTCCTCCTCCAATTTAACATTGTAAACACAAAGTGTTGTTTAGCTTCATAGCTACCTGATAGGAGTGCTAAGGAGCCTCGATTCCGATTTGGAAACACATGCAATAAGCTTCAAACGGTTGTAAAGTATGTATTTTCGATAGGAAAATTTTTCTTATTCACCACGATAAATGACAGTATTTTTCTACGCTCTGCCAAAATTTATATTTTCCAATCCAAAAGCTCTATACAAAATGCATAAAAAATATAAATTTTGATCGTGATGGAAAATTCTGAACGCATTTTGACATTTGATTGACAGAGAGAGCTACAAATTTTTAGCGTGGAAATTTCACTCAGTAAAAGGTCTGTTCCTTGAAATCTCCAGCAAAGAACTGTCAGCAGAAGAGAGTCTCGTAAAAAGCTGTCAAAATCTCATTTCTGCTAGTTTTATATCTCTTCTGCTGGTTTTTCACCGAACAGGAGCCAGCAGAAATTCTGTGCTTACTTCATTTGCTGGTAAATAACTCATAGTTTTAAAAATATTCGTAATAAATTTTAAATTTCACAGAAATATGCAATCAATTTTGATTTTGGCATTTGTCACAATCAGCTGTTTATTACTTGCTAGTTATTGCTGGACGAAAAATCTCCAGCAATCCCCAGCAGCGAACTTGCAGCGAATTGGCGCTCGTTCTCTCAATTAAATGTCAAAAAGCTGCTGGATTCCCTGCTAGTTTTTTCAAAGAACACTTTTTAGGAATAATTATTCATAATTAGCAGTCAAGAAACAGACCTAAAGCTTGTAAGTAAAAAACAGCTGATCGTGACAAAAGTTTTAAAATTTGAACTATGTATTTACCAATCAAAGTGGCAACAGCTGTTTTGGTTGCAAGTTTTTACTCCTGTTCGGTTGAAACTTTTTGCGTTTCGAGAGAATTTTACGCCATCGGTCAGAAAATCGACTTGCCATGAGCTGTCGGCATATTCGATATGTGACCTTTTTAAGCTGCTTTAACTTCCGATTTCGATACTCATTCCTATTAAGAAAATTAAAAAAATCTGATTCTTCGTTACATCCCTACTCCGTACTATGTAGTACACAGTCGTACCTACTAATAAAAATACCTTGTTGTGATCATGTTAAAGGGCGTCTGCACAAGTGAATGTGTTGGACACGCCTACATTGAACGAGAAGTTATTAGTTGTTTTTTGTTTATTTATTCCTCTCTGCACTCAGTTGCAACTGTGCTGTAAAGGGGCCATTGGCTATGAATTTCAAATGTTTGAGGTGGCGGGAGTTCAGCTTTTCATACAAACCAGAGTTCTGCCCTTTACAACTTGCGACCAGGGTCTGCTCTAGTTCAGCTCTAGTTCTAGTACCTTCACCATTATTCCACCAGCAGAGATTTTGATGAAGCTCAACAGATCTTGTCCATTTTAGTATATGTATGCACATAAACATATGAATATGTGGATATCTACGAGTATCCAAGGATATTTATTTGTTTGCCTGCTGTGGCACTCGATGACAAATATTGCTGCTACTGTCACAACTACTTACAACAAAATTAAATGGCATTCTTTACGAGGCGTGAACAGCATATTACGAAATTTATGCATTTTTATTGCGAAAAATGGAAACATTTGTAAATACATAAATTCATTTACCCAGCAGTCACACCAACAAGTTGTAAATCGCTTGAGCAGTCTATACTTTTGGACTTCTGTCTTGTCAATAAGTTTTCCAATAATAACTTCTATGATCTCTGAGGAACTCATTTCGAGCGTTACGCCTTCCAGCTACTCTAAATTATTTACAGGGCGATTCTGAGAACAGTCTTTCATAAAATGAAAACCTGGACGGCAGCATCTTTCAAATCGTCTCAGTTGTGCGACTTTTTTTTTTGGGTGTCGTCTATCTCTCTCTCTAGCTCATTTCTTATTAAGTGTTGCTGACTCAAAATTTCAGCAACATTTATTTTATATGCGAAATCTTTACAAGTGCAAATAAATTGTATATTTTTGTTGTGAATTGTTTTAACAATTTATCAACGTACTTGTACCATATTATTACGATGTATGCATTAGGGATGCCACGAAGCTACTATTACTATTTCGAAATTATCGAAGACGATTTCGGATCCGACTATTCAAAATCGAAGCAATGACTGGAATGCTCGATCAGAGCAAACGGTCTGTGTCAAATTAAATTAGTTGGAAATTTTTGACAGTGATGAAGTGAATATAGTTTCACGTCAGAAGTAATCATAAGATGTCAGAGATAGTGATAGAATACAGGAAATCTATTCCGCACTCGGTTAAAAATGTTGTCTCTGAATCAGAAGTTACGAGTTTTATTCAGAACATGGGCTTGTTCGATTTGCAATACTGACTCAGTACTGCCAAAGAAGTATGACATTTTCTGGTAAATCTGTCAAACGATCAGCTGTTTTTCGTTTAACAACTAATAAAGCTAAACTACGTTTCGAATATAAATATTGTGATCCCTCATTAGTCAGAAGCTATGAAAAAACACTCTCGTGCTCGGTACTTTGACTACCGAGAGCACAAAAATGATAGTAAATATGTTTGAAAAGTTGCAAGTTTAAGTGAGTTGACTACTTCTAGTAAATCTGTCAAACAAAAATCTTAAGATTTCAGCTTTAGAAGCGCCCGGGGAAGAATTTCGTTGAAATTGTTTTACTTGAAATCTACCAATTTCCCGGCATTTGTAATTAACCCAATGAATTTGACAGACGGCTACATTTTTCACTAAAAATAAATCCCGAAATCTAGAAAATCCGATTTCGATTCCGTTTCAGTTAAATTCACGTCACCAATCCCTCACCACAAAGTCGAAGAATGCGAAACAAATTGCGGCCACCGTTCATTTATTTGGGCTCATCAATTAGCGCTGTACGCACGATGGCATGCGCCAACACGCCAACACCGCATCAAAACACCAACCACAACAACATCAAACTGCCGCTGGTTGATGTTTGGTGGTGGCAAGCTTTAGTGGCCGCATCCGCATCACATCATCGAATGCCAGGCAACTCGCATCGTCTTGATTCATTGGAAATTGAGCGGATAATTCGAAATCAAGCAAACAGCGAAGATAAACGACAATGGCGATACCAACAAAAATTTATATTTAATCACATCACCAATGCTCACAAGACAGCAGCTCCTTGTAAAACCAACCCTGGATGCGAAGTTAAAGCAATTAAAATTTGGAGGCCCACTGGCTGCTTCTGGTAGCTCCATCAAATGCAGCGCCGTTTATTTTTGTCATTTGAATGCAGCTGAATTTTGTAAGTAAGTAAATCAAATATACACATGGAATCCCTACTCTCTGGGTAATATAAAAGTGCTACCTTCATTGGTTCAATTCTGTCCCTTTGTTGTTACTATGAAAGTGATGAAATGTTTGAATATTAATGCCATTGATGACGTGAATGAAATGCTTTTTTGTTGTTATTTCATTTTTAATTTGTAGGCACATGCAAGTCATAAAAGCAGAGCAACTCGAGTTGGATCCAAATGCACAGACATGCATACATATGTACGTGTGTAGTATGGATATATGGAGTCTACGCAATTACATACATATATTTGATTGTCAGTGGATCTTACACTCACTCATCTTCTGTTCGAAAAGTCTGTGAACTATGTCGTCGGTTAGAAGAGTCGCGAACTACATACATATGGGTGTTTCCACGGTCGCTAACAGTACGTTCGTACGCTTTTGTGGGCCAAAAAATAAAGTAAACATAAGCTTTTGTTGTTTTTTGTTTGCTACTTCGATAGCATTTTGGAAGGTCAATTTTAGGTACAAGAGGCAGGTTTGTTCGATTTTTAGTTTAGACTGTGGGGGCAATAAACATGTGGTCGCGAACGTACGCAAAATGGAAGTGACTTGTTTGTGCAACTGGGAAAATTCAAAATTCAGCGAAATGGAATGGATTTTTTCAAAACGGTTGATAACATATTGAAGTGGCATAAAGTGACTTTCTTTACGTTTATTTCGCGTTAAGATATCTTCAGTACATTTTTATATATGTACGATTTTTCCATACACTTTTTTTCCTATTTTCGGCATAATGTTTTACAAATTATATGAATTGGAACACTTAATTCACAAGTTTAAATCTTATATGTTGTATTTATAAAGAAAGAAGATAGCATAAATTATTAGACTCTATTGAAATCCCGCGGCTCACACCGAAAGGCTCGAAAGTGGCTTGCATAATATAAAGTATACTCACTATAATGTATGGTTGTAAAATTTATGAATTACTTCATTAAAGTTATTCAAAACCCTATGATCCATTATTAACCATGGAAATAAAGTATATTAACAACCTCTTTTTTTCTTGCTTCAGTTTTTGGTAGGCAAAAATATATCAAAATGCAAAACGGTCGCGAACGTACGCAACTTTGAGAATAAAAAACAAGGTTTGGTAAACCCTTCAAGAGAAGTACATAGTTTTGTTTTTCAATTAAGTGCACTCAACTGACTTTAGCAATGTAGTTCTAGACATTTCCTTACACTCCTTGTGAAGTGGTAACAAAAAATGTATTTTTTTGGTCGCGAGCGTACGACCCAGGCAGAGGTAAAAGTTTCAATAAAAATGTACCGTTAATACATCGTCGTTCACTCTTCTTTCATTTTTATAGTCTTAATTGATATTTATGGGGGTAATTTGTTGCAAAAAATTATCGCTATTATAAGTCGTACATGTGAAAAAATTGAAAAGAAACAAGCCTGGAAATGAACAATTTTTTTTTTCAGGTTTCAAGCCAAATTTTTCATAAAAAAAATTTAAATTAACTTCCAAACCTTTATTTTTATAAAAATTTGGGTAATTTTGTATAACAGAATTTATTTTTATTAACATTTAAAATTTTTGCTCTGGTTAACCATTCTACGGAAATGCTCATATACCGTTTCATTGACTAAACTACTTTTACTTGAACTGATTATTTTGCTGTGCCCACGTAGCATTGGCCTAATATCGGGTGCTACCTCGGTTGATGAATGAAATCTTGACAAGAGAAAAACTTAGCGCAGCTCCATTAGGTTAGCGAAGAGAGCTTACCTTTAAGGCTTACATTCTGTCGACAAGTCCCGGTAGAAAGTAGAAGGCATGTCCTGGGTTTTGTATATTTAATCTTCAACATAACAATATCGTCAGAAATCTTGCTACCCAATCATGCAGTTTTAAATATTTTCTTTTACTTTTAGTACAGAATATACAACGGATCGCAACTCATATGCAGTGACGTTTGTTTTGTTTAGCCCCAAACTAGAACTGTAGAGTCCAACACACAAACACACATAAAAGGGACATCAGAAATTATGAGAATATTATTGCCAACTGTTAACAGATTTGTGAGACGTTTCGATACTCACACGTATACATACAAACATACAATTTCTGCTTACGGAACTCACAACCAATTTCCTTCCTGTTGCTCTGCTATTGTTATGCTGAAGTTGACATAATGTTCGTGATATTGAAGCATTGAAAGTTATACGATCGCAGCCCATTGCAGCGGCTTTATATTCATCCCAAGCAAAGAGCAGAATTTGTCTTGAGAAATTGAGTAAAACACTGTCTGAATTTATTGTTTCGAGAATACTGTTGTGACATTGAAAACTTGAAAACTCATAAAACTTGCTGTGTGTTATAAATTAAAAGACTTCACCCCGATGGGACATTTTCGCCAGATCGGAGCACTGTTTTTCCCATTACACGGCGTGGTATTGATAGTATGCTTGATACATGCCATAAAGTATCCCAAAGGGGTTGTCTGATGGACTACAACATAGCACATGTCTACAAATGAAAGAGTCTTCGAAACACTACAAGAGTTTATTAAATTGATATCGGTTAACTTTTCGATGGTAAATGGAAAATTCCTTCAAGTGAGGACGATATAATAAGACCAATCGATGAGAGAGTAGCAAAACAAATAATTGGAACAAAAAGTAAGTAAAAAAGTCACGGTTACCCGAGTTCATCACCTCAAAACGCCCATTTTAATAAGGCTGCCATGGTAAAGGTGAATGCACTGTAATCTGATTCGTTGCTTTCATATTCGACACTGAAAATGATACATAGCTCCCTAAGATATCCGATTTGTTGTTGTTGTTGTTTTAACAACAAAATCACTCCCCGAAGGTTTTGGGGAGTGTTGTCGAAATAACAGTCCTTGGCCGGATATGAATCCGGTACGCTCCGGTACTCCCTTGCGGTACTGCCCGACTGTCGTGGGAGCGATTTGGTATGACCAGTGCAACCTTCTAGGTCATGTCATCCCTCCTTCCGAAAGGAAAGAGAAGATGGGTAATGAGAGGTGGGAGGCATCATATCCGTAGGTCAACCATCGAGTTGCACATCATTACCTTTGTGCATATTGGTCGCCTCTTACGACCGGTATGCCTACCGCGGGCATATTCTAGGCCCCCAACCAGCAGGGGCATCCGATTTGACTTCGGTCCATTTCTTACAGAGCAGTCGGGTATAGAAAGCTCGTCTGAACTTCCAAGCAAGTTTTGGCCCTGCACGTCAGACCATAGGATCCGCATATTAGGAACCACATGGTAAACACGTTCATTCACAACAACAACAACAAGCGGGGTCTTGCTAAAAGCTTCTTTGTTTTGAAAAACTTCAGTAGGCCCAGAGAGCCCAACTCAGTTTTACCGCCAAATTAATCAAGCAACTACATTTCCGTCAATTATTTTCAATGCGGCCAAGCAGTATTAATATTCCACTTCCGTTCCACAAAACAGCTGAAGTGAAAAGTTGGCAGCACTTAAAATGTCAAAATCAGCTGTCATCACTGTCACTACTTGTGAAATATTTTATATTTTGTTGACACGCCAATTAAATTAAAATAAATGGAATACGTTAGATTGTAATAAAGGAAACTACCTCATTTATTCGCAGCAAGAAAACAAGAGAGATGAGTGAACCAACTACACCAAGCACGCCCGGGAGCCAAGCGCTCGTAAATATAAAAGAGCGCGACAAATCCTTACAAGGCTTTAAAGTGCCCGCAGCAGGAGCTGGGCGCAAGAAAATTAAACAGAAAATACTGACCGAAGAAATGTACATTGAGGAGATGGGAAAAATAATACAACGGGACTTCTTTCCACACTTGGCCAAGTTGCGCGCACAAAATGACTACCTCGATGCACTAGACCGTAAAGATTACGCACAAATGGAAGCGATACGTGCCAAATATAGTGGGCGTAGACCCACTGATAGAAGTGGTGAGTGATTAAACGATGATGTATAACTTGGAAATATATTTGTGTAGACACATTGCTCTTACTAACATTTGTATATATGTACTTCTTATTTCTACTTAGCCATGTCACCTGCAACCTTTGAGACGCCAGCCAGCTTGAATGCCAACGATACACCACGTAATGGCGGCTTGGGAACTGCTTCAGATACGCCAAAGTCCACTTTTTCAAGTTGCTCTAAAGCTTCCGGAGCTACATCAACGGATAAAGTATCCGATAAACATTCGTTAGATTCATTTCTGCAGCATTACACCAGCGAAGATAATCACAGCTTTCAAGAAATCATCGATACTGCCGATCGTAAATTGAGACAAAAGTTTGCCGTGTTGTATAATGAAGAAAAACTGTCAGCGGAAAAGTTAGCACGAGCTTTAACTTTGCCTACGATTGAAAAGCAATTCGAGCAGCCAGATCCACTGCGAAAGGTATATAAACAAGAAACTGTACTATCCAACTTTCGCCGCTACCAAACAGACCAGATAAAAGTATCGCTAATAAAAATAAATATTTTCTTTCTTTTAGATCGAATCGTGGACTTACACGAACAAAAACTCTGTTATGTACATACCCGATGGAGTAGAAGCTACTGAACAAGAACGTGTGGAAGCAGCAAAAAACGCAAAAATAATACAACACAATGCAACACGCCTCCACATAAACCCTTTTGTTGAATCCACAAATGCAAAATCAAACAATGAGCTAGCTAAAACCCAATTCCAAGCTTTAACCAATAAAATCGGTTTAGATGGTAATGTCATAAAACCCGGCAACGATGGTGATGAAGGTCCTCTGGTGCGTGGTTTTAATTTAGTTAAAACACCATCACCACGGCCAGGTGAAGCATTCTCACCAATTATGACATGGGGTGAAATTGAAGGTACACCTTTTCTTCTTGATGGCTCGGACACACCAGTACGTCCAAATGTGGGACCAGCATTCACAATTACCGAAAATTCACGTCGCGAGAATATAGCAATTGCATTAGCAGAAAAAGTTGGTGAAAAGATGCGTGCCCAAAAACAACGAGCCGCCGATACGGCGCATAAAAATATTCATTCGCCATTTGCACGTTCAAATATGGATCGTTTGGCTTCAATTTCACCAGCAGCAAGACGATTGGCAACATCTACGTTAAGGATTGGCACAACACCGTTTATGCCAACACCACAGCGTACACCTGGTGCATCCGGTACCCGAAGACCTAAACTAACACCGAAATCTGCAAATAGACGTAAAACACCTGGTGGAGGTATAGAAAGAGCAGGCAGCTCTGCGCCAAATACACCGAAACAAATTAGTAGCGGTAGATCAACGTTGACTGATGATTTGCTAAAAATTCCAACAAAACGATTGCGAGCTTCAGATTTCTTTTAAGCGAATGGAAAGGTGAGGAAGTAGATATTGTACAATAAACAATTTTTAACATTTGTATTTAGTATGCCTACTTTATTGTACTGTATATAAATGCTGGTTCAACCAAGCTCCAACTGGATATAGTTGTATTTGTAGTGGTATTTCTTTTGAAAATATTTACTAGTACTAAGGGGATGAGAAGTTAAAAAAACACGCGATTATATGCTAAGAAAACCCCAACAAATGATTTCAAATATTTTTAGACAAGGTAATGAAGAAGCGTTGACAGGTAGATAGACTTGGTTACGCTGCTTATTTGCCCAAACGAGCGATATTTCAGCGACAGCATAGATACGGCTGCATGGCTATTGGTGCTGGATTCTGACCATCACCACCTAGAGATGCTTGTTGATGTTCCACTCCACATTTGAAAAGGTGGCTTTCGCATGCGGCTTATACTTCCCGCAAGTCGGAACCTACTTTGGATACGTACCAGTTTAACGTATTATAGCAGTCAAATCGAAGTTGTGCAAGTCATTTGAACCGAGTTACCCGCCCACATACTTTGTGTAAGCTGCTCGCTAAGTCATTATCTTTTGTTGTTGTTGTTGTTTTAACAACAAAATCACTCCCCGAAGGTTTTGGGGAGTGTTGTCGAAATAACAGTCCTTGGCCGGATATGAATCCGGTACGCTCCGGTACTCCCTTGCGGTACTGCCCGACTGTCGTGGGAGCGATTTGGTATGACCAGTGCAACCTTCTAGGTCATGTCATCCCTCCTTCCGAAAGGAAAGAGAAGATGGGTAATGAGAGGTGGGAGGCATCATATCCGTAGATCAACCATCGAGTTGCACATCATTACCTTTGTGCATATTGGTATGCCTACCGCGGGCATGCCTACCGCGGGCATATTCTAAGCCCCAACCCGCAGGGGGGCGGTATTAGTGTACTTACTGTCTGATTATCTCGCTAGGGTTTATGGGAAGCAAAGAACAGTAATAGATAAACAATAAGATATATAATTTCTTCATTTATACTTTGCAACAACACAAGGTAACAAGATAAGTACATTTATTTATTTAAGTGTATATTTACTAATTTTGAGAAAATTTGAGACTCCGACATGATTAGCACCGTCGTTCATTACTTTCGTATATAACCACAAACACATAAGCGCGTATACATCATTCCAACGTGTAGGCTTACTCATCCCAATAATCAACATGGTCACCGGACTTGAATTTTTTTTCTTCCAGCACCTGTAAGAATTTATTAGTTGTTTGTTCTGTTGTTAGCATAGTTTTGGTATCGCGTTGCATCTTAAAGTAATCCGCCAATTCCTTATTGATACTTTCACGCTGCAACAGCACAGTCATTTCCGTATCAATAGCACCGGGCGCATAACTCAACACTACCAGCTCCTCCTCATTGGGCTGTTCGGTGGCGAGCACACGAAAATACATGTCCCTAGCCGCTTTGGCAGAACAATAAAAGCTCATTGAGGCGTATGGTTCAATGCCACACTTCGAAGAGATGTTCACCACTAACTTGGGTACACCACTAAATGCACGAAAGAATTCACAATTTAGTGATACAGCGGAAAAGAGATTCATGTGATAGTATTGCTGCCAAATATTGGTGTCCGATACGTCGACTGCAGTTTTGGATACATAACCCACTGAACCGGCATTGTGTATAATGAAGGCACGTTCAAAATCGTTTGGTTTGGCTTCCTGCAGTGATTTGGCTAAAATTTCTTGGAATTGTGGTGCTGTGGCGGTGCTTAAATCAATCGGGAATGTGTAAACTTTCAAATCATTTGGCTTCAATGCTTCAATGTTGGCCTTGGTTTGTGCCAAACCCGTTTCACCGCGTGCCAAAAGTACAATGATTGAACTGGCTTTCAATTTACCAGACACTTCCACTGCCATACGTTGTCCAATCCCACGTGAAGCACCAGTCACCAGCAGATAAGTACGCTTTTCCAAATCTAAAACCATTTTTCTTCGATTCTAGCTCGTTTTGCTTTCACTAACTTTACGTGAGTAATTCAATGAAATTGTTGTTGTTTTTTACTTTGATTTAATTGTTCTTGTGGTTTGTTTTGCGCTTAGTGTTTTGTTCAAATTCAAGTCCGATGTGTGTTTGTGTATGTGCCAACACTTTTGAAACTGATACTTGTTGCACAAATTATTCCAGCCGACTGACTTGGACTGACCGCAGTTTGAAATGTGTTTGAGCTTGTTGCCACTAAACGGTGGCTAGCTGCTGAACTTCACTTTGAGATTTCACACCAACAACCTTCTCATTCACGAATCTCACTCAAAGCGCAGCTGCCAAAAAAGCGTAATCACATATGTACATAGGTACACAGTCAGGGCCGAAATTAACGCGGTGGTGATGGAGCAATGGCCGAGGGGCTCTACTAGTAAACTCGAACTTTTCTATATTAAACGCCAAAATACATCCATATTGATCCGATCAAGATAGTCAAATGGACCATAGTTCTAAAGTAAATTTCGTGTGAAATTTTAAAAGATATCTTTAGCCAAACGCATGATGTGTGTAAATGCCAAAGTACCCGGCCGACTTGCAATTTCAGGGGATTGAAGCATGGATTTTTTTTCTAATTTCTATTTAGGAGGCTTTCATTTGTATGAGGCTTTTGAGAGTTTAAACGAATTATCCATTTATTCGAATACATAAATGCAAAAAACACACAGGTTAAAATAACGGTCTTTTACCGACCAACCAATCGCATACAGCCTATATATAGTCAACGAGGCTTTCCTAAGAGGTTAGAGCGAAACGGATATACAAACGTAGTACTAATCACGAGATTTAAAAATTTCAAGGTTCCTTTGACTATTGCCGTCCGGCCTCAGATATGTATGTAAATTCGGCCCTGAATACACTCAAACAAGCACGCTAAATCATTTTGTTAATATGTATGCATGGCATATTATCACTTTCTTCTTCCCGCAACTATTAACCCAGCTAACAATTGTACTCGTTCAACAAGATTCTTCTCAAAACGTTATCGCTTTCTCGGTAAGCACAATTAGTTATCATTGCGTAACAAAACGAGAACTGACGCCAATGGGAATTAGAAATGAAGGTCAAGTCATCCCGGAATCTTTTTTCTATTCAGTAGGCGATTTCCCGTTCCATTTCCACTAAAATAGGGTGTCATTAGGAAAACATTCTGAAACGGAGGGGTTTTGTACTTGGTACGATTTAGGTGAAAGTACTCTCTTTACCAAAATACGTTAAAATATATTTCCATTTTTACTTAAGTCAAAGTGTTAACAGACTGCATGGCTCAAACGATTTTTCATTGATATATGGAACTGCATGTCTTAATCAGCTCATTGATGCCGTTACAAATCGCCCAAAAAAATTACCCGTGGAACTTTTTCCCTATTCTTATTTTTCGCAATTTTTATTTTAAATTTCGTTTACAAAATTGCGCATTTTAAGAAAGTGGAAATCAAATAGTGTCAAGGACCTGATAAAGATCACAAAAAAGCAATAAGAAATATTTGAAAGAATGGGGGATGTAGTCAAGGTGAAAGACGGATTTTTAAATAATGCCAAGTTGTTTAAAGCAGGGACCGTTAAGGCTATATTTTTTTTAATGCATTTGGTTTTAGAAATCAGTTTGAAGCTACAGCAAATCACTCTCGCACTGGTTTCTTTGACTACAGGGAGAACAAATATGAGAGTAAATATGATCTTTGAGTTTTAAGAAGACCACTTACTGTCTTGCATGCTTTTAAAAATGACCTGGCAACAATTATTTAAAATTGTTTAATCATTTTTATGATTTTATTGCATTTTGTTGTATTTATCAATACATTTGTAAATATGAATTTAAAGTGAACTGCATTTGAATGTTACTAACCAGCGAATATTTAATTTTTGACAATTTTACTAGCTTTAGTTCCCAAAATTCGAGAAAAATGTAGCAATCATCCAAGCTGTACTTCCCGTGAGCTCGTGGTGGTTCCATTTGACAGAGAGAACAAACGGTGTGTGGGCTTCATCGGACGGCCAAAATCGTTTATGCGGTGAAGCGTTATTTAAAGAAAGCCGAAGAGGCCAATTTATTCAATGTGTGAAGCTGTGGATGATTCCTTACTTTCAGATTTTTTTGGTGAACCCTGGTTTAAACTGATTACACACACTTGTTGTTTTGAAAAAATTTTACTAAATATTGATGTGCAAAAATTAATCTTTAATTGAGAAAAATATGAATTAATCACAAATGACTGACCTTAATACATTTTTCATAAAGCAATTGAAACTGTACGAAACTATATGAACTATTTTTTAGCAAGAACTCATGTATGTATATATGTATGTTGCATACACGTGTGATGATGAAACTATCATCGCAATATTTGCAGAGAGGAGAGAGCGCATTTTGAATTTCTTAGCTAACATTATTTCGATGTCAATGCTGCTCCCCATTGGGACTTTCCGCATAAGTGCGTTCTATAGAAATTTGTCCAGCTCTTTAAACTTTCCATCATCCGTATTTTTATTTATAGCATTTTTGGGCATTGTTCCTCGGAGAAGGCATCCCAATCAGGCCACACCTGCTGCCAAGGGAAGACAATTTTTTTTTTTTTAATTTTTACATTTTTCGGAATTCGAGCTTGGTAGCTTCGATATGGTAGACAAGCTCACAACTCAGTGTTAGATGTAGTCTTATCACTCAATTGTTGATTTTATATTTACTGCCTAACAACACAAAAAAGGGAATCTTTATTTTGCTTTAAAATATTAAAGTCCACATGTTTAAACGGTACAGCAATCTTAACATGAGAAAAGGCTTATGATAAGAACAGGAAACTCTTAATCAGAGGTGATTTAAATAGATGAGAAACCACGCGATTAAACCCAAATATGTACAATTAAACTATGTTTGTATGCATGTATGTATGTATGTACATTAGAGTGTATCACGGTGTAAGAAGGAAAAAAAGTTGAAAATTCCCCCCCAGTTTGAACACTTAGCTTATGAGGTTTTAAAAAAAAATTTTTAATTTTTTTCCACCCTGTAAAAACAGCGAAATTTGTTTATTTTCTATAATTTCTATATTTCTCGTTCTATTTTCAAAAGTGATACATTCAGCTCAGCTTTTATTTGAAAAAGAAAAAATTGTTTACTGAAAATTAAGTAAAAAAAAGAATATTTACCTGCATATGTACATACATACATATGTATATGCAATGAGGAAATAAATGTAATGCACTTATGCTAAATCTTTCCTTGACGGCTTAAAACCTTTACAACAATATATTGCTCGTTGAAATCAAAGACCAAATAGAAAAGTTATAAGCAAATAACGACTTTCGCTGTTTTTACAGGGTGCCGAAAAAAATTTTTTTTACCATTTTTGGAATCTCCAACAAGTAAACATTCGAACCAGGGGGGAACATTTTAAACATTTTTTGGCGATACGCTTTAATGTACAAGCCTAAGACGCTTCTGTTAGACAACTCATGGCACCGAGACCTATATATCTACCTAGTACGCAGTGGCGGATGCAGGTTTTTGGCAGCGGGGGGGAGGCCCAAATTGTTTTTATAAAATTTCGAGGACATCTTTTATCCACAGTTCCTGAAACATATGACTTTTTGGATTCCAAAGGGTGTGTTACGTCTGACTAAGGATTTCTTTTGAGAGTTTGGTAAGTGCCAGGTCTCTGCCTTTCCTTGCTTGGATGAACTTTGCAATGAAAAGAAATAACGGACAGCCTAATGTAGTATTTTTGCGTGGATTCCAGCAACCCCATAAAGCCTATACAATATTGTTATTTGCTATTGTTTTGCAAGTGACACTACAAAGACGAACCGCAGCTTCAAGCCTAGAATACACCAAATACGCTTATCAGTAACATGCCGTAGCTTATCTGCGAGCGCCGAGATTTGCTCAGCAACACGCTTAATTTCCTATGAGTATGTATGTATGTTTATGTTTTGACTAAAGCTGATCAGCGTCCAGACTATCTCTAATTTAAAAAGCTTAAGCGCCTGAATGCCTGATCTCAGTTCATCTGCGCAGTCTAGATTGCTAGAACACATCACAAATAAGTGGCTTTAAAATAAAATAAAATAAAGTTGATTTCAACTCCTGTACAAAGGACATTCAAAGTGAAACAGTGCAAGGCTACAAAAATAAAAAAAAACCTAACCTAAAATATTTTCACAAATATATAATAAAGACAATTCAACAAAATAGGTAATCATGTCCTCAAAAAGAGCGGATTTAAGTAAACGCATATTCTTTATACAAAGCGGTGTATCCAATGGATTGAGCAAATCATTGGCCATCGAAATGTGCCGCAATTTTGGTGAAGGTAGCGTTGTGCTACTCATCGATCGTTGTGAAGAGAATTTACAAGAAGTGAAAAAGGAAATTGAACATCTTGAACGTGACATCAATGTGATTTGTTGGTCTGTGAGTTCATGGCAAGAGGCCAACAACAACTACTTTCGTCAAGGACTTGCCACTATTTTTAACAAATATACAAACACCAAATGTGATTTTGAACTCGCTTTTATACTACACAACGAAGGAAATATGGCAACTAATAAGCTGATGGAACCACAATCAGTCACCGATTGGTTGTACTTTGTACAGAAACATCTTTATGCACCCGTTGCACTCAATCAGGCCTTCTTAAGTGCAACGCAATTTGCAAAAACTCCAAAATTAGTCGTCAACATTACGAGCACTCTAATGATACGTCCATTTGTTTATAGTTCGTTGATTTGTTCGTGCATGAAATCGCGTGATATGTACTTCCGTTCTATGGCTAACGAACAAAATCGCAATGCTGTCAACGTAATAAGCTATTCGCCGGGTATAATGGAAACGCATAAGCCACAATTGGATTTGAATAACAATGTGATCGATTTGTTGGATTTGAATGTAAATGAAAAAGTGTTGAATTGGCCACGTGTTGGAGCGCAACAATCTTCGCTCAAACTAATTAATATACTTCAGAAAATGTCCTTTATCTCGGGGCATGATGTCGACTATTACGACACTTTCAACTTATGAGTAGCACTTTTGAAATATTATCTCAAATACTACGTTATTCAAAAAGTATTGTGTGATAATGTTTCAATGAAATTTATTGCCAATTTGATTACGCTGATTATAGAGATATTGATGACTATCCTAACTTGGGAAGATATTGTTGAGAACAATATTGAATTTATTAAAATTAAAGAAATGCTTTCGGCAGACATCGACAACTGTCAAAACGAAGAAGAAAATGAAATGTTTTGTTGTTTTATTAATGTTTGTTTTGTTTGCAGTAGTGTTGGGGGTCAATAGCATGCATTGGCGTGTTAACTGTAATTCCGTAAGAGTCAGAAACACTTATTTTTAGCGAAATGATCAACAGCTGATCGTTTGACAGATTTACCAGTGGTGGAATTCACTAACTTATAACGATGCGATTCGGTGCGATTTTTCGAAATTTTCCATAACGATACTTGCACTATCAAGTATGCTATTCACTCTTTTATATATAACGATTCGGGCTAAAGATTCCTTATCAAGCGATAAAACATACGCTAAGTACTCAAATGCTATTGTTTTTAATAATAATAATATCAATATAATATTATTATTTAAATTTTTAATAAAAATTCAAATTATGTGCTATTTATTTAACGACACAAATAACAACCCGGAATTGTGTGTTGTTTACTTAACGACACAGCTGATCGCAAATAAACGATTATCGTTAAACAAAAGTTAGTGAATACCGATATCGTTATAATATCATTATATTTAGTCATCGTTACGAAAAAATTGCGATTGCGAATTTCGCTGTGGAAGTTAGTGCATTCCACCAAAGGCCATGAAAATGCTCTGACTAAAGTTTTCAACATCTGACTGAGAGAGAACCCTATTTTCTGTCCTTTCTGTGCTCTCAGTAGTCAATGAACTGAGTATGCGAGTGATTTCTAGTAACTTCTGAATATTTCTCACTTGTAAGAAGTCAAGGTTTTATTGGTTTTACTGTGTTGAAATTCCGTTCCACTTGCCACTAACAGCTGATTCTTGAGTCGAACTTCAAATTTTCAGTGCTTCCATGTACAGTGGCAGACATAAGTGTACATACAGTCGTTTTGTGAGATTATTCGCCCTTAAAAAAATTATTTTAACAAAGCCTATATAAAAACATGTCTAAAGTTCTATAAATCTTGTTTTAAATATGTACCCAAACTCGATAAAATTGTATCAAAATTTCGAATTTTTTTCACAGAATTTTTTGGAGTATGCAATTTTGTAGCCCATTAAATTTTAGTATACTTAACCCCGGATTCTGTGTTCTTGATAAATTGTCAATCTTGATAAAATATCAAGAAATAAATATTTGAATCAAGTGTTCTGAGTTCTGCTTCAAAAAATTTATTGATTTTGCTCGTTTTGGAGTAAAATTCAAAAAACATGATAAAAATATTTTTCTTTTGATTTTTTTTCAAGATTGACAATTTATCAAGAGCACAGAATCGGGGGGTTAGTCTTAAGTTCGTTACACATTTTTCTGGTTTTGGAAAATTTTTTTTCTTGAAGACGTCTGTATTTTCCGCCATACAAGCTTTTTATATGAAAGAAACCACTTTAAGTTGTCGGAAAAAAATTGTCAAAAATCAATTTACTTTAATGGGCTTACAAAACTGCTTTGATATTCGCAGAGGCATGCTATATATTTTCTGCTGAGCCACGCTTTCTCGGCATCGAACATGTGGCTTTACAAAGTCTATTATCTCCATGATCAACTTGAGCTGCACACAGGGGAGTGATTATGCGGCGAGGGAGTGGTCGTCACTCTGGTAGTCAACTGCAAGGAATTCAAAATTTCTTCAAAAAATCTTCCAAATTTGCAAGCAAATCAATACATTTTAGTCACGTCTTCCATTGTTTTTATTTCCTGTCTCGCACTTTCATCACCTCAGTCAGTACTTTGAACTTAAAAGAGATAATGTAATCGTGTCACATTTCCTACAAATTTATGATTGTTTATTCGAAAATCATATTTTGCACTACCTTCTGGTAGAAACTCGTTTAATTGGCTATCTAGCATTAACTGAAAAAATCCAATTCGAGCTAACGCATAAGCTTTAAGAAGTGAAAAAACCGATCGTAAGTACAGTCAATTTGACGAAACAAAATGCAGCCTCACATTTGGGGTGCGCCAATCACAGAGATTAAATATATTCTTGTGCTAAATATAAAATATGCAATCAACAACCGTTAGTAGGAGCTTAATTGAAAATTTATACCGTCACTTTGATGTCTTATATTTATTTTCGTATGGCCTGAGCGGAAGATCGAGCTTGTCTAAATATAAAACATATAAGAGGTTACGGACTCATTGCTGTCAGGAAGAGATAACATACATATGTAGCTTGGGAAGCATTTTAAAAACATGTTTGGGTTTTATTAATATTTTCGGGTATATATTGATAGCTAGAAATACAGAAAACCAACAGACATATCAAAATCCCAAAAAACTTTTGTTTTGTATTGTAATCATAACCCCACTTTGTTCTTGCTTCCCTTATGTAAATTTCTAACTTTATTTCAAGGACAGCCAGTTTAAACAAAAATTGCTTGATCACTGTCACGTATTTGTTTTGCTACGTTGTTTTAGACGAAAAACTTTTCATTCTTAATTTTTATGATTTCTATTTTTGGTAACCCTGCAGCCAGATCCATATTTTTATATTAATTGTTACTCATTTTTATTTGAGAAAAGACATCACACTAAGCCATCTTCATGCAATGCCACACAGCAAAAAAAACTAGTGATGTGCGGTTGCGAGTATTCCTATGGAGTGCGGCTTCAGCTAGAACCGGTTATTTGATCGGTGCAAGTTTGACATTAAATTTTAGTCAAGGTATTGCCACGGTCAGTTTTGGAAATAGTTAAGTTAGCGTAATGAGTTACAGACGGTATTTTACCATAAAAATATTAAATTAAGTTTTTGAGTTTCAGATTTTTTAAAGTCATTATATTCATATTTTTATTTAAATTTTACATATATGAAAAATATGAGCGCTTAACTTCGCTTATCAACAAACATTTGGGTTGGTTCTGTCTACCATTGTAACATCTTAGGGGTCTTCAATTCGAAACATTAAATAAATAAATCGAAACTGAATAAAATACATACAATCGCGTAGAACACAAGAAAAATTCCGATCTGAAATGGGTTAAGTTGGCAATTTACTAACTTTAATATAAAAAGTCTTGTTAAAAATCAATAAAATACATTTTTTTTGGAAAATTTGTTTTTTAATTTTTAGTTTTGAAAGTCATTTTTCCGATGAAATGCATCAACACTGTTAAAAAAATCAAAAATCACAACAAAAAAATGTTTGTCTCCAAATTTTTGGGTTTTCTAGATTTTTGCAGGATTAATTTTTTTTTTTCAGTAATACAATGTAAAAAGCCTTACAAATTTTTACATGTTGTAACATGTAGGACATTTTCGAAACAAATACTGAGGCAAAATTTTTTACCAACTATTTTTGAGGTATTGATTTCCGATAATTGAATAATAGGGGCCACCGATGTCAAAACTTCGAACCGGGAGTGAATTATGCCCTTTTTACAGCTAGTTTTCAATATAATTTCGGTTCGCCTATTATTAAAGTAACCGGTTCTCTGGACCCGATTCCCCATTTATACGCATCACTAATATTGACCACCCCACTCGCATTTCCGCTGCCAATGAGTAGTTTCACTCAAAAGTGAATTCATTCGCCAAAGATTTTGTGCTACCAGCAAAGTTGTTGGCTTTTATCTAATTTAAAGAGAATTCAAAGCACGCAATTTTGCACGAAGCAGACGGCGAATGGATGAAGATGCAGTTACAAAAGATTTAGATATCACAAATATGGTATGGATATATAAACAACAGTTTCAAATAAAAGAGTTTTAAAAATAAAATCACGGTGAACTATGCAACAACGAAGTGAAGAACTAGAGCAAAAGTGTTGGAAGTGAATACGAATGGATTTTTATAAAAAAAAAAGATAACAACAAAAGTATTTGTTAAGGAAAAAGAAAGTGTAGAAAAATTGGTGTTTTCAAATTTTTAATATTTAAATTTAAAAAATAAAATTGATTTGAGTCCATAGACTGCATTTATTATAAAAACTCGTGTGGAGAAAAGTTGTATGTGTTCGTAATTCAAATTTCTTGTCGTTCTTACAAAAAATGCTTGTGAAAATGTCCGCCAAATTCGTTTGCAGTGCGCTTTTGTGTATTTTATTGTTTACGATTTCGGTGAGTGTTTTTTTTTTGATGTTTCTGTTGTTTGTAATTCATGAAAAAATGTTGTGTTTGCAAAAATAAAACAAAATCATTATTCTTCCCAGGTGCATGCCGGCTGTATTTGCAATGCGAAAGGCGTCGATTATTGCAACAAATGCAAACCACCAACATTTGTACGCCCCAAACCACGTCCAGCCTCCTATGCCAATCCGGAGCTTGCTCTCAAGCCTATCGGTGATACATGTTCCTGTAATAAAATCTTCGTTGAACCGGCCCCATTGCCTAAACCATGCAATAAAGTAGGTGATAATAAATTTGATTGGTTTTGGACATGGAATAATTTAATGCAACGCAAATGGCTCGAAACTATGATTAACGTCAAGCATGAATGCATTAATCGCTTACATAAACGTCTTACTAATCTAGAAAATGTTGAAACAAAATATTTACCCATAAGCACATATTAAATGATGGTGTCTCGTACTTGATGAGTAAATATTTAGATATTCCACGGCATTAATTATCATAATTCACATTTTCATACATACATTAATATCTCACAAACAAACAAAAAAAAAAAAATTCGCGCGCTGCTTTGCAGTACAGTTGCTCACAAAACTGTTCATGATATTAATTGTAAATATTTCATCATCGCATATGTCATCATTTATGCGTTCTGCTATCGTTGGCTCCATGTGTGTGTGTGTGTTTGTATTTGTTTTAAGTGTTCCATTTCGTCGTCAACATCATTATCATATTTATTCGAAAGCCCATTATCAATACTTCTACAATAAAAACAACATCGAAATCATCAAATCATTCGTTAAACGTGAGCTTTAAGTCAACAAAAATAGTTTGCTTAAGTTTATACATACATACATACATATGTATATATATGATGGTCAATCAATCGCACGCGTTTGACGCGCGTAAGCGTGAACTCCACTCTAGGCGGCGGGGCCATTACTTTAGTAGTGCTGTGTGGTAGCGCCAATTTATGAGCGCTGTTGTCATGAATATAACGCTGTGACCGATATCAACGCAATGGCGACAATCGAATGATGTGCGCTGTTCGCTATTATTTTTGGCTTATGAAGACCTCAGTAATTGGCAATAAATTTTTAGTGGGGAATTCAAAGACTTATACTATTCATACTTATTTAAAAATTATGCGTAAAAATCTTTTCCACCTGTGGTACTTTTCCACTTTCGGTATACATATGTACTTCGTTCATGTCAAAACACCGAATTTTCTCCTTGGTTGTAGCCCACTTCGAAACTAATTATCCCAGCTCACAAGATTTCTCATTACACCCCTTTTCTTTATGACGTCGTGAGCTTAAATGACGAAGAAATATTCAAAAACTTCTAGTAAATTTTGCTTAAATATGGGTCTTTAGATACACTGCTCCAAAATATTTACTAAATTTTCGGTATTTGTCAGAAAATCCGCCAACCAAAATATTGTGTGCCGTTTGCTTGCCTTAGAGAAGTCAGTCACAAAAAAAAGGTCACTTGCCAGCCTCAGCAACAGCGCATTAGCGCACCGCCTAACAGCTTAACACAGCACTACATTGCAGTTGTTTTCGAGTTTCACCTCATTTGGCAGTTATGTATTTTATTTACGAAGCGATCAAGAAAGTTGAAATTCTAAGACAACTAAAATACTCTAGCCGCCTGCTGTGGACTTCAAGCTTTACACATTTTTCATAATTTTATTTGTTTATAATGACCGATTTTTATTTCGTCTACAGTCTGCACCAAAACCTACGCCATGTACGTCTTGTAAAAAATGTGCATCTGCACCTTTAAGCTACTATTCACCCGCACCGCTACCGCCACCAGTACCAGCGCCACCCAAATCATGCGGTTGTGGAACGGCACCAGCATTTCCTTCATATCCTTTGCCAGCGTAAGTACCAGCGTACCACAAATTAGTTTAACCGTTAATCATTATCCTTTTTAGTGCCGTCTATGCTACACCACAAGATAACGCCATACCCGCCGATCCGATAAGCATAAGTTTAGCTTTACAAGCTACCAAAGCGGTAGCGGTACCTGAAGCAAAGTTAGCTTATGGTTTTGTAAAATTACCAATTGATAGTATGAAGAAGATCACCTTCTCCAATGTACCCGAGGAGAATCTTTACAAATTGAAAAGTGAAGTAATAACATTCAAAAAGCCAGCTTTAACACCACCTGCACCTGAAGAAGAGGAAGAAGAACCATATGAGGAAGAACAAGTGGAAGCAGCTGAACCACCCACACTCACATATTCACAATTAGGCTATGTAGCCGAAAAGTTCAAAAATCCAAAATTCCGCAAAGTCGCTGCTTGTGCGCATGATTACAGTTCAAGTGAAGCTTATGCGTTACCCGATAAAGTTCAAGTGGATTGTGGTTATCGACCTGGACGTATTGCCGCTTATGTTAAAGTAAAACCAAAAACTGCACAAACTGTATATTACTAGTAGATTTAAAGTGAATTTGGAATTGTTTTATACATATATCGATTACTGTCTCTCGTATAGTAAATATGTGGAATATTTTTTAAGATTGATCGTTAGAGAGGTGTATAGTTATTTTGTGTGTCTATTAATACATTTTTTTATATTTTAAAAACTGTCGATAGTTTAATTTAGTTATCGATTATCTCCGATAATTTCTTTGAATAGATTTATAAATTCATTTTTTTATAAGAAATTACAAAATATGTATTTAAAATTTGCAATGCTACCATCATTATTTATTTCATAATTTTTCAAAAACATCCTATCTCAGAATTTGTTCCAATGACGCCCTATCTCAAGATGATTATCAAAAACGATGCAGCTGAACTGAAATCCAATACATTTTTAACTGAGATAGGACGTTTTTCAGCTTAACTCTTAAATGGGTGCTATTGAACCAAATTCTGAGCGTGGAGTTCTTTAAACAAATTATCAGATAGGGTGTTTTAGAAAAATATTTTGAAATAGGGTCTTCATCCACCGAGCTATCGATTGCTTCTTATCGTCCTCAAAAAAAAAAAAAACAAAAACATGACATACAATAGCTTCAAGCAGGGATTGTCTAAGATCGATAGTTTTTATAGTCTCAAGGACTCAATCAATGCTATCGATAGTGACAGGAAGCAAATTATTATTGCTAACTACTTTGATTTAGCTGTCACAAGCGTCAGTAATGAAAGGCTTTATAAAACTTCATATCATCGGTTTTAATGACTAGATGGACCCGTGCGCGCCTTGCGCAAAGAATTTCACCACTACGCTCAGCGACATCTAAAACCCAGTAGAAAAGTCTCTGATTCACAATGGCGTTGCAGTACAAATTGATTATTTTGTGCATTCACAATGGTTTATTTAAACAAATTAATTTTTATAAAATACGCTTAAACAAAAGCACTGCTGTAATTAATAAATGATTTCGCATGTAGAGGTAACCCACACCTTTAAAACGATACCTTATTGATTAACATTGGTTCGAAATGAGAGCAGAAAATTAGGAACAAACACAAAAAGACCTTACAGAAATAATATATATGATAGCTTTTTCTTTTAAAAACCAGCGACTATATTTTGACACCTTTAAACCTCCTAAATTTTTTTAATATAACTTATTTTGAATAAAGGGTTTGTTAAATAAATAGCCTTTCTTCATTTTGTTTTGTAAGCATTTTTATTGACAGGTTTTATGTATAGTTTTATATTTTTTATTTCATCAAGAATTATTTCAAGGCCACAAATAATGAAACTAACAAATTGTTGGTCTAAGAAAAACAAAATAACAAACAAAAAAAACAAACAAACAAACTATGAATAGTGGGCTTGAGTTCATTCATAATATCTAAATATTGACACTTAACAATAATATTTGCTCTTCAGTTAGAACCATTGCGTGCAAGTGTGATATGTTATCTGTCAAACGTTTGACAGGCAATTCAAAATAAAGGTATTTGATTACGTCTGAGACACTTCAATATAGTGACGCATATAAAAAAACAGGTGTTAAATTTTCTCAAAATTTTGACGTCTATGCTTAAGATATCACACTTGATATGGTACACAATGGTTAGAACCATGGCATACTCATACAGGTAATATCGGCGCTGTCAACTAAAAATCGCTTCCGCTAAAACGTCAAAACAGTCATTAGCAAATACAAAATATGGAAGCGCATGCTTCACAAAGTTTGACAGTTTAGAGAAAATTAAAATGAAAAAAATCTAATCAGCTGCTGAGTTTATATTTCCTGTATACGTATGCCATGGTTAGAACTATAAAAATAGCAGCTGAAAACTCAGATAATTTAAGATATTTTGGTAAACAAACAAAAAAAAAACACTTGATCACATAATCAAAAACTGTCTATGGCCATGTCGTTAATGTTTATGATGAAGTAAACTGTATATGGAGTTCAGATGACAAAATATCTCTTATGAGTGAAGTCTAGAAATGGATCTTTAAGAAAAGTTATGGCGGTTGTCTCAAAGATTTTCCTGTTCTATTCAATTAAAAACGTTTGATAATTAAATAAATTATCAAAAAAAAAAAAAATATTTCTTAGGCAACGAACTTATCGACCGACCCTTATACATGGATTCAATCAGTTCAGTTAACATTAAATTTTTTTAGATGAGCATACTTTTAGGCATTAAACCTATATGCATATGTGCATATATGTATATATCAGCAATAGAGATTTCAGTACATTACGAACGTTCACACGAACGTTGAATTTGAGAAAAATTACATTGTTGGTAGAGCTGCAAAACAATCGATGGTATTATCGATATACCGAATAATTTAGTTAACACTATCGAACTGTATTTCTGAAGTGGGGGAATAACTTTACAGAGATCTACTCGAAAAAAAGTGGGAAATTTCGATTCTGTTGGTGAGAATTTTTTTTCCCGATACTATCGATTGTTTTGGTTTGAACAATCGAAACTATTGAATGATATGGTGGAAACTATCGAAAACTTCGAATCAGGCAACCCTCGACAGTTTTGCAGCTCTAATGGTTGAGTGTCAGCTGGTTGCCACCGCACACGGCTAACAAAAGTAAGCGCGTAAGAGTTAGCATTTTATTTTCCGATTACAAACAACTTGTTGCGTTTTTCAGGTCTATTTTATAGCCATGTATTTATATAAATTATAGTAAAAATTAGAAACAAAAGTAAAAAAAATTGTTGTTTTTTTTTGGAAAAAAGGCAACCGTATGTCAAAATCACCTATTTTTAAATCAGCTGACTTCAAACTTTTACTGGTCGAAGAACTTCTAACTTCCCAGTTACAATCTTTGTTGACATTACGTTAGCACTAACCGACTTGTATGAGAACGGCCAAGAGTTAGCAAATATTTTCTCAAAGCTGGCAGCTATAGCATGCCAGACGTCGCGGATTCAAAACCCACTCAACGAGAAAAGTTGAAGCTAAAAGCAATCGGTCTTTCAAATTCACCAATGGTGCAGAAGTTTCCCGGAAGTGTGGCCTTATAACTAGGTAAACTTAAGACGGCAGCCAACAAAGCTTCAGTCATTCAACTCGACGCACAGTTTTTGGCACATCATGAGCTAACGTAACAGCGGAGCGCAAATGAAGATGTGCAGCATTTTACCAAATCACATCTCTTTTCAATTTTATTTGCGCACAACACAACGTGCACATTTTCAAAACTTTTCTGTTGCGAATTCAAGCAACTGGGAAAGGTCAAACCGAATTGGAAGTAACAAGCTGGAAGACATAAGCACGTCGAGTTCAAGTTCACAATATATTTACTATATTTAAAGAATTAAATAAAATCACTTCCATCACAAATAGCTCGTTCTGTTTTTATATAAAGATGAATTTCTCGGCTCGCCAGCAGTTAGTACGTGAAAGTTCCGGTTCAATTGCAGATCAAAACCATACAATCTCTCAAAGCAAAATGAGTTCACACGCCAAACTTGTGTCGATAGCAATATTCTTTTGTTTGGGTCTGGTAAGCTGACCGCCACCACGAACTTAAAAAACACGCACGGACTTATGGACTGTTTTATGTTTTATATTATGTGAATTATTTGTACAAATATATCTACAACAACAAAAACTTATGTATGTTGATTCGTACAATAGATTGCGCTGACCCATTGTATACCGGTCGAAGTCATCTATACCGGTGAAGGTTGTGATTGCCCAACAAAATTGGACTTTACCGTTAATGTGCCCAGTGTACCCAAAGCGAAAAAATATCGTCCCAGCGAATATGGTTATAAAATTGAAGTACCGAAACCGCGTGAAACCAAAGCGAAAGTTTCATATAGTTTTGATTTTGAAGTTGAAGAACCACGCCCACCAAAACCAGTAAAACCGGCTAAGAAAACAAATTTGTATGCCATGATCGATCGTGTGGCAATCAAAAAGGGTGGTGAGTTAACCGAGTGTACATGTGTGTGTGCCAAATATATGTACATATGTACGAGGGGGAAGACAAAAGTTCGTTAAGTTGTTTGGAAAAAAAATTATTTTTATTTTTGTAGCGGATAACGATTATCATTCATTCCGAAGCAGTACTACTCCCAAAACAATTGAGAAATTTGCCGTTTTCCAATGGGCCATGATCCAGAGCAGCATACAAAATTTTACCTGCAAATGCAGCAACAAATAATATCCGGTTCACAATTTGTTGTTGTATTTGGATGGCAAATTTTGATCCGGTTTTGGATCATTGTCCATTGGAACACAGCACTTGTCTTTCGAAAAAGAATTGCTGGATATTGAGCAAGAACTACAACTGCTATTAAATTGAAAAAAAAAAAAAAATCACAGATCTACAAAATTTTGAGGAGTCTTGAGTCTTGCATTTTATTGGGCTCTTGGGCATCATTTGAAAAGTTTTCTGGTGTATTGATTTAAATTCCCCTACCCGAATAATTTTTATACCCATATATGCTAGTTTTAAATTTTTTTTAAATGGGCGTGTCACAGGCTACTTTGGATTGAGTAAATTTTAAGAAAGGGTTATCGAAAACTAAGATATCCCTGTTCCGAAGAAAAACACATGAAATCGGTTGAATTATTTTTATAACAATTTAACGAAGTTCATCCTAACCTCTTTTTTATGTTATGAGTCGAAGATTTTGAGCTTCTCATCCACCAACCTACAACTTGAAAATAGCCTATGAGTTTGGCTTTATTTTACTCCAAACACACAGAGAGTCGTCCCCATTTTAGTTGACCCCCATTAGAATTTGTTTTTGAAAACGTTTTTTGGTAGCACCAACGAAGCGAACTCTTGTCCACACCCTAGTTTACGTATTCATTTTTTAATGACAAACGTTTCTTAAAGATTGTGAAGATGGCTACGCAGCGCCGCCGTCCACCTGCAGTTGTGGACAATGTGCCGCCGTCTCCGCTCCGCTTTATAGGTACGTATACAATCAGAAGGCTCCTCAACCACTACCACCCACTACATCCAAATGCAATTGCCAGCGCCAAAATTGCAAATGCAATCTTGGACGCATAGCGCCAACCACGCCATATTCACCAAATGCAATTTTTATGGGCAATTATATGTTGAGAGATTATATGTTGCAATCGGCTGAGGTGGTACCCACACAAACGGATGCAAAGTATGAAGAAAGCAATAATGAATACAATAACAACAACGGCGGCGGTGGTGACGGTGACGGTGATGGTGACAATGAGACGCTTGATACTCTTAACATACGACGCAAACGTGATTTACAAAGCGCCTTCTTGCGTCCACGAAAACTTTCGCAACGCAGAAGACCAAGCCGTTTTGTAAAGTTATATCGCAAGAATTTGGCTGAAGCACCCGCAACACCACAGCGTTTATTTGATTTGGAAAGTTTGATCAGTAAACAGAAGCGTCATCAACAGCAACAACACAATCTAATGAGGAAGATGAAACGTAAAGTGAAGAAGACGCCCTACGCACTACAACGTCCACGTCTGATGAAACGTGAAATTAAGGGTGAGTACGATCTGTTAGAAAAGGAGCGTGAGCAGTTGGATTTGACTTTACCTGAAATTATTCAATTCATGCCCGAAACATTGCAGCCCGATTTTAAAAGAGGTCAATGTTATTATGGTTGTGGTAGTGCAACACAGAAACCGGCAAACGCACTGGAGTCAACTGAGCATACGCCAAGTGATAGCGACAACAACCCTACCTCCAACGAAAGCAACATAATAAACAGCAAAGAGTCCGCACACAATAAACCAAATTCCGCTTTTATTACGTACATTGACGCACAGACTGAGACCGCGACTGACTTACAGAACACATTAGACGAGAACGGCAATACGAAAGACGACAACACCACTATTACCAACAACCATGACACGGACACTACGAACGAAAGCTTGCACATGGACACGAAAACGGACATAGACAAAGCTGACGCGCAGCAGAAGACAACCAACAACAATAAAGAAACAAAAATCTCATCCAGCTCTACATTTACCAAACGTCATGCAAAAAATTATCATGAAACAACTTGCACCAAATGTAGTGCGCGCACAAAAAAATCATCATCAACCACATTCAAGTCAAAGAAAAGTGCTTACAATGCACAACCAATAGCAGCGCCACCAATTTCCATTAACCCAAATTATAAAACACAACAAAATGCGAAAAATGCACCATCAGCAACATCACCAACAACACAAACATTGGCAAAAATTCCAGCATGTGAAATGAAACGCAAATGGCATTTGGAAACAAATAAACAGAATGTGAATACCGCGTTGACCTCCACAGCACGCATAAGGCGTGAGTCACATGACGACAAGCAACACGATGATCATTCAATTCCAATGCGTTATGCCAGCGAATTAGATGCATCTCAACCAATTATACGTCCACATGATTTTGTCACACCATTACATGATCACAAATATTCGATACAATTTATTGATGTTAAACATTTGGATAAAATTATTGCCGATATTGTTCACAGTCATCCGGAATTTTTATATGCCACAGCTCATTTGGGTGGTGCACTGGTGGATCCTGAGTCTTGGCAGGAGCAAGAGGCTGTGAATTATGCTAAACATTTGGTCGATGATCGTTTGAGTTTGTTGTTTGGTAAAGAAAATGATTTTAGTATACAACAACATATTCCAAGTGTACCCATACCACTGTACGGTCTCCTACCGCCGCTGTTCTAAATCGAACCCGTACACCAACAACAATACAACAATGACTTCCTTAACGATTTGGTTTAACAAATTAGACAAATTTAGAACCTAAACCACGTTATACAAATTAGTAGAGTACTAAGTTATAAACAAATGTGCAAATTCAGCGGAAATTAGTTGTAATAAATTTAAAATTAACACTTTATTATTAAGTCGCATTGTTATTTGTTAAGTTTCATATTCGTTTTTCATTTTTTTTTTACTCTCTTTCTTATAGTTACGACCAATATGGTTATTGATTGATTGATTGATATATGGCTGTGTGCGGTTTATAGAGACCAAGCTATATGAGAGATGTTCTCTTCTACTCTCTTCACTTGGAGCATTTCTAAAAAAAAAATGTTTAATAAAAAATATTTTTATATACATTTCAAATTGGTTATAGTTATTCAGAAGTTTGTTTTCATGTTCTTTATTGAAGGTAGCTTAAAAATTGCTACTCGCTTAACAAAGCTTTTGAATTGAAAGCAGCAACAAAAAACTAGCAAGCAATAAAAATTACAATTATAACCGACAAGTTCACATTTGATTTTCCAAGAAACTTTCTAATGTTTTAAAAATAATTTCAGTTTGTTATTTTATTTCTAACTCGCTAAGTGTTTACGAAAAAAAAAATCGACTTCAGTTTCTTTTCTATTAGGTTGTTTCTAAAAAACGCACAGAGAAAACCAAATATTATTCAAAATATTGGGAGTTGCAGCACTTTTGGTATAATATTCTAAGGCATGTACCTATATCATTCATCGACATGGGAAGTGATGATTCTTGGTGAAGTTTTCATATTCATGTCTACGATGACTATTATTCAATATTTATTAGCGCACTTACATATCTATGATATCTCTGAGCTCAAAAATTGTCCTGGGAATGTTTGAACTATTTCGCTCTCCCTCAATTTACCTTTGGTCCGATTAGATAACTTTGAACTGTTCATGGCGAACTATTTTCCGCTGTCTACCAGTAGCCTGCTCCGAAGGGTGTTAAAATCAGTTGAAATTGACTGGAAATGAATTGATGCAAACTGGATAGCCTTTGCTGGTGGGTGACGAGCTGGAAACATGGAATAATTTCAGCTGACCTGGCTTACTCGAAATTTCATAGCAACATATTTTCATCTCTGACGTTACTTACTAGGAATAAATTTAGTATCGATAGGCCAATTTAGAATTTTGTTGCTTCTTTACGGTTCTCTATCTGTACTTATACTCTGTATTATTTCCCTTCCTCTCCCTCTTGCCAGCACTCTTTCATTTCTCTTGCTCTATTATAGGAGGTACTGAGAAAATGGCTTGGTCTATTCAAATTCTTTTATTACCACAAACCCCTACCTCTTTTTGTCTGTCGTCTGCTCAATCGCCCTCTCAGAAATCATATAAAAACAGTGCTTATTCATTAAACGACATTTTGTTCAATCTGCCGTGTACTTAACTAGTTCAAAGAAACCTACATCACAGAAGTTGCAAAGATTTGGAACCTGTTCCTATAACAGGTGGGCATCATTTCCACAGCTATGGGCTAATCCAGACTACGCTGTCATCCGATTTTGACTACGGTTTGGATTTTACGAACATTTTCAGCTTTCTTATTTGATTTCGTAGAAAGAGTTTCAGCATCTAGTAACACATACAATTTTTGTTCGAAAAAATTACAAATGTCAATGGTTCACATGGTTGCAAAAGAAATTTAAAAATTGAAAAAAAAAAAATATGTTATTATTTTATTCCTAAGTTGCTTAAGCGTTTGTGAAAAAAACGGTTACTATCAAGTTGGTTTCACGCAAGAAATTTAAATGAAAAATGTTTTTTTTTCTTCGCATTTTATTATGACATCTGATAGGGGAAAAATTATTTTCCCATAAGAAAGTTGGGAGCACCATTGATGGAATGAGTTCTTCCGTATATACATATGTACATATGTACATATGTACATCGGCTAGTTGAAATTTATTTTAACATACATATGTATATGAGAATCGGACTAAAATTGTGGATGTGGCGGGAAGTTGAACTTCAATTGCATTTTTGAAGGCTTAAACGAAGAGCTGGAGGGGTCAAACTTTACACTTTTTAAATTTCTATTTATGTACATACAGACCTACATATATATGTATTTTTGGAAAGGTATTTTCTTTAGCTACCCGGTCTATAAAAAGGATGCTTATGACTCAAAAAAAAAATTGCGAGAAACAGCTGTTAAAGATAAACAATGCCATATGCTTACACAATGACGAAATGGAGGAAACATTTTTAGTACACTTCTAAGCAAGGTAGGACTTCCTAGTTTTCACCACGTGAAAAAGCGTCTCAAAGACTTTCGAAACCAGAAAAAAAGTGGACAATTTTTTTTTTAGTTGTAAGCCACCTTTTCATAGACCGGATCATATAAGTATGTTACGGACTGAGTCGGATTTCAATTACATACCTATTATAACTCCCATACTAGATAAGATATGAAACTTCTATTGGCTTAATAATGATCGCTCCTATGAATTTTACTTGAATATCTACAATGTACAGGCATCAACCTATTACAAATTCCAGTTATGCGGAAGTACTGATATATAAATAAAACAAAAAAATAATAATTTTGACAATGTGCGGTACCTTCATGACCAAATTTACGGAAGAATGTAAGAAAGCTCAATTTACGAGCACTAAAAAATAACAAACAAAATAATTTTTTTTTTTTTTCTTAAATTCACAAAAGCACGTCTGACTAGGTAAACTGAAACTAAAGAAAGAAAGTACCCACTCATAAACGTGGTGACAAAATAATTTGATGCAGTTGCGGGCTTGTCACACTAAGATCGAAATCATTTTCCATATTTAAGACATTATCTGATAGCGCTTTTGTTTAGTCGGAAATATGAAATTGTACTGAACGAAAATATATTTATTGGGTGCTTGATAAGATTATATGCAACATCTAGAGTGGCAAAGAAGAAATCAGAAAATATGAATACCGTGCGCTGGGAAGTGGCGTGGCGGTGCAGCATATTATTGACGTTTCTGTTGTTACATGTGGAACATGTGAGTGTGTTTACGAGATATTTATTTCTGAATTTAATGCAAACGATATGAGAAAAAAAATCAGTATTACTTATTATATAATATTTTCCAATTCAGTCCAACGCTATAAATATCAGCATTGATGGCCCATATACACCATACCGAAGTAGTGATGTTGGTTATGATTTTGTTGATGTCGCACAACAACAAAATGCAGCTAACCAACAAAAAGAAACTGGACAAACATCACAATTTTACACAACCGACGATGTGGATGAAACATTTTGGCTAAAAGAGTTGGGCGATGATTTCAAGAATGCTATACACATGCAAGTGGGTGGTGAAGAACGTCAAGATGGCGTATTTAATATGAGCGAAAATGGTGCGGCTTATAAAATGGAACACATACAACCGATAGCTAGAACAGTTGTACAAAATCAAATGCCAAAAGACAAGCAAGGGAAGCAGCGTAAGCGAAACAAGACAGAAAATAATGAGGGGAAAAGGCGTCAAAGAAAGCAGAAGCACGAAAAAAATAATGAACAAATTGAGAAAAGTATTGAACACAAGTCAAATGCCACCACACATAGTGAGGTGTTGGAAATGCGCACAGAAGAAAACTCCACACAAGCAACTGCCCAGAGTAAGGGCTTAAACGGAAATGCACAAGAAGAAGACTTAAAAAATTATAAGGAATTCCAACATATACAAATAAAATACGCGCCCAACAAATTTAATGAAGACCAACAAAAGAGGCAAATTCAACATAACCAAACATTGGCGGACCAAACAATAGTACAGTCACCAGTTGTGGTGAATTTACCGGAGACAGGTCAAGTGGTTGAATTGGAAGCGAATGATGCACCTGTGGTGGTTAAAATGCCACCTGTTATCTATCATAGCAAACCGGCGAATTTGAGTTATCCAGACCATGACGAAAATACAGACAATAGACAAACCGAAGTAGAGGAAACGAATACAAATACTGAAACTATAGCAACACAAAAAGCACAAAAAAACAATAAAGACGATATTAACATAGACAATATGCCAGACAAACAACAAACATACACACCAACTACATACGAACAACAACAAGAACAACAATACTACCAACAACACACACAATATACCTCAACACCAAATGAACAACAACAATACTCACAACCAATAGAGTACAAAAATATTCAACAGCAACAACAACAACAACAACAACACACACAATATCCAGTGCCAATACAACATACTCAATACCAAAAACAACAATCATTAACATATAATCAACACGAACAACAAGAACAATACTCACCAGCTACTACAAATTTTCATAATAATATCCCATATCATCATAATCACGGTGTTTATCCTTCATCTGACATTAGTTCAGTACCGTTGTATCCAAGCTTATCCGCTAGCGTGTTGGAACCCACCAGGGATGCTAAGCTACGTTATATGATTTCGAAACCTACAATTTTGGCGACAGCACCGGCAACCGCTTATGGTGAATATGATGCACCGCAAATGCAAGCGGCATATAATCGTGATAGGCGTTCAACTCGTCTGTTGTACAAGGAAGGCTTGTGATTCACCATTATATACTATGTTATTAAGTTTATTTATTTATTTTATATGTATGTATGTATGTATATGCTTTTGAGACTGAATAAACATGAGAATGAGAATAATGCAATTCATTCATACAGAAAAAGTAATGAATCAAATAAAAAAGCAAATCAAATAAGTGAACTATTTTTCATTCGTTTCGTAGATTGGATTTAAAAAAAAAAAAAATCGTAAGATGTTCTTTCCAAGAGATCATTCACAACTATAATGGGGCGTTAACATAATATAGGACTCTATCAGCTGTTCTGATGGTGGAAATGTAACAGAACATGAGAGAATTCAAGCGATGTAATAGGAATTCAGCAGTGAACCTCAATAAGGTCGATAGAGATCATAAAACGCTTTACAGTCATTCTCCGCCGGCAGCTCTGCCGGAAAAACTGACAGACCCCGCAAATCTCTTTTCATAATTCGTTTTGTTTTGTTGAATTTCCGACAGGGTGGAAGTTGTTGCATATTATTTTCCGTTCTGTCACCTTCAGTGCTTCGTTCACCCCTATTGCGAGTGTCGATTTGTAGTAAAATAGAATTTTGTCGACTGACTCGATCGCATTTGTTTTGGTATTGTGGAACTTCATCGAAAAAAAACTAAAAATGTTTAATTTAAATCCATTTTATAAGCATTTATTTTTATCAAATCGACACGCCAGCGACTGCAAAATTGTAGTCCATCGGTGGATAACGGAGAGAGAGAGCCGAATGGCGAAATAAATACCCCTCCACCGCCATTGCAGCCACATCTACTACCAACTTTCCTTGTGCTTTGGAATGCATGTATCAAGCACTGCAAGCATGAGGGCCAGAAGTGGCACTGTCAGATGGTCATCTTCTCACTTTAGCTCACCACCAAGTGAGTAGCAAGTGCATTTGAATTTTTTTTTTTTGAATTAGACTTTAGAATTTTTGTCTGTCTGTGTGTATGTTTGTTCGCGCATCACTCAAAACCCGCTCTATAAAATTGAATGAAATTTGCACCGATATATGGCTAGATGTCCAACTTAAATTTAATGATGCCTTTAATCATACGGGAATATTTTTTTCTTGTTGGATACAGTGGTTCCAATAAAAGCCGATTAGCAATATACATATGTATGCACAAGTGAAATTGGAATAGGACAATATACAGTCACTCACATAAATAAGTATACACCTCTTTTTGGCAGCTCTCACCATTTTTGGCTGCAACAAATTTATTTTAACTAATTTCTTTTAAGACAGTTTCTCATGATCTAACCAGACCTGTTAAATTCCCATTAGAATTGAGTAATCAATTGATTGAATAGCTTTTTCAATCATTATGTGATTATTTTAATTGTTTTCAGAAATTTCCAATTACTAATTGATTAGAATTAGAAAAAAAATCAAAAAATAATCAAAAATAATCAAAAAAAATCAAAAAAATCAAAAGTAATCAAAACAAATTTTTTTTGACTATTTTTGATTATTTTTTTTGATTGTTTTTGATTATTTTTTGATTTTTTTTGGTCTTTTTGCTGAGTATTTTTATGTAGTCTAAAAGGAATGCTTGCGACATTTTCGAAGTTAAGTGTTCACCGACGATACGTATCGGTTTGATATAATGGTTCAGCGACACAGTTTTCACAGAGTATTTTTATTTATCTTTTATTTTCTTACATAGTATACATATATGTATGTATCTACTTTCTTTGAATATAATACAATACAATTTCAATGTTTTCTAAAACTGCAAAAAAACTGTAAAATTTGTACAAAAACGAACTTTATGCATCGCTTATGCATATTTCCATCTATCAAACAATACAAAAAATAATCAAAATAATCAGAAATAATCAAAAGTAATCAAATAATCAAAAACAATCAAAACAAAATAACAAAAAAAATATTTTTGATTACTTTTGATTATTTTTGATTTTTTTTCTAAATCATAAAAAATCGTGATTGTTTTTTGATTGTTTTTTAGAATAATCATTAAAACCCGTATACAATGGGTAATCAATCATTACTATGCTTTTCCAAAAAGTAATCAATCAAAGCGGTAATCATTAGGATTATTAATCATTACTTAACAGGTCTGGATCTAACACATAATGTGTTACACATTATCGAATTTTCATAGAAATTTTCAAATTTTTTTTGTGAAGAACTTCATTGTCTTTTTCCATATAAAAAAATGACGTTCATAAATGTATATGGAGGAAAGTCCTAAAGTCTCGAGGAAAAAAAATTCCTAAAAATCAGCAGAATTTCCCACGGACATAAAACCTACACCTTATGATACTGAAATTGAAAGGGCTACAAATCTGCATACTCCAAAAAATTTTCAAATTTCCATGAAAATTCGTCGAAATTTTGAGAATTTTTCACATACTTTTAAAATATAACTTAAAGTTAATGTGTTAGATCATGAGAAACAGTCTCAAAAGAAATTAGTTAAAATAAATTTATTGAACTCAAAAATTGTGAGAGCTGCCAAAAAGCTGTGTATACTTATTTATCTGAGTGACTGTATATGTATGTATGTATATGTAGAAAAGATATTACATAAGAATGTATATGGATAGTTTTAATTAGAGCAACAGAAGCTAAAGGCACTTTTTGTTTGTTTTCCTTCACATATTGAGTTGAAAGTTGTATTTCTGAAGGTCTGTCTTGAAATTTGGGCTAATTTTCGGTTTTTTTTTCGGTGAGGTTTTTTAGCCTCCAATACATACTAACCCCCCGATTCATCAATATATCAAGAAAAAGATATTTGAATCACGTGTTCTGAATTCTTAGAAAAACATCTGGGTAGCCTTTTTAGAAATTTGACGGAAGCACCATTGCCACATAGATATGTAAGTGCAATCACATTTCATGTTGCCAACATTTTGATTGCTATCTTTGGGTTTATAAAAATGCATTTGCCAAGCAACGAGTTATCGCATGCGCCCATAACTAAACCCCAACAAAAAGAATAGATTTATTTCGATTGCATTGCCCATTGCAATTCAACTAGAAATCACGTACGACAAACCTAACGTACTTCTCATATATAAAAGCTTCAATAACAACTCCGACACAAGTAGTATTACAAGACACTTCAGTGAACAGTCCATTGGCAAAAATTCGATCAAAGAGATCATAATTAAAATGAATTGTTTCCTATTTGCAGTATTGTTTGTGGCAGCACCGGTACGTGAGACTAATCTAGAAATAGACAACAACAAAAAAAAATGATTTACAAAAACAAACACACACAAGAACAACAACAACAAAAATACTTTGACGAATTTCCGTGCAAATTAAAAACAATATTCTTTTTTTTTTTCTCTCTTTCTTTTCTTCTGCAGCTTGCGTCAGCTAATTATGGTGCGAGCTCCAGTGGTAGCCATCATAGTGCTTCCTATCTATCAGCTGCCTCATCTAGCGGACTCGATGAATTAGTACAGGCTGCTGCCGGTGGTGCACATAATTCGGGTGGTTCAATTGCTCCAGCCAATGCTGAAATACAAAATGCACCCGCCGATGCTGCACGCCTTGGACAAGTGCAAGCACAATTGCATGCACTCAACTCAAATCCCGTTTATCGTAATTTGAAGAACTCTGATGCTATTGCCGAATCTTTGGCACAAACAAAATTGGCATCGAACATACGTCATGGTAATATAAATATTGTTGCACCCAATGTTGTCGATCAGGGTGTTTATCGTTCGTTGTTGGTACCATCGGGTCAAAATAATCATCAAGTGATTGCTACACAACCCCTACCACCAATCATTGTCAATCAACCAGCTTTGCCACCCACACATATTGGTGGCGGACCAGCTGCTGTTGTTAAGGCTGCGCCAGTTATCTACAAAATCAAACCATCCGTCATTTACCAACAAGAAGTTATTAATAAGGTGCCCACTCCACTCAGTTTGAATCCAGTTTATGTGAAGGTTTACAAACCAGGCAAAAAGGTTGATGCACCACTTGTGCCCGGCGTACAGAAAACCTATCATGCACCCTCATATAGCGCTCCCTCATATAGTGCGCCATCTTATAGTGCACCAACATATTCAGCACCAGCTGCATCTTATGAAACAGCACCTGCAGCATCTTATGCTACTGCTCCATCTCATCACAGTTATGATGCTGCACCAGCTGCATCTTACAATCCTGCTTCAACATATGAAAGCGAGTCGTCTTATGGTCCCGCTCCATCGGGTAGCCCCAGTTATGGTAGTGCTCCAGCATCATCCAACTATTAAATGTGTAGCTTAAAGTGAGCTGCAACAATGTCACTACATACTTACCTAGTTTAACATTTTTTTTACATGTTTCATTTGTCCCATGGGGCGACGAAAGAATAAAAACACAATTTCCCTATGAAAATTTTCGATTTTTTTAATTTTGCTTTGGTCATTCAAGCTGCACGGTTTGTCCTCATTTGTGTTGTACAAAATCTTAACTTGGCATTCTCAGATAAGTTTTTGGTTGTGCAATATGTCAGAGGGCTAAATTCGAGTGGGATTGAATATTAAATATCCCGTCGTGGTTGGCGTGTTCTCTTACTCCCCAGAACCGTTATATACATATGCCTTGTAGCAAGTGGTGCCTCTCTATCGCAACGGAGTTTTTAATAGTTAAAATGTTAAATATTCATGTTGGCACGTTGCCACGCCCATTTTCTAAAATTCTTTAATAGATGGACTAAGTCAAAATAGATTGACTAGGTCTATAAAGCTAACATTTTACCACTTAAGCTAAATCAGAGAATGAATTATCTCATTTTATAAGTTTTTATAAATTTTCGTTATCAAAAATAGCGGGATTATGTTCCTTACCTGAAACTTCTCTACTTACCCTAAGAATTGAATACGTCAAACTCTACATCTGTCGATTGTTGTATGCCGTTACCATTGCCCTTACCATGATCCTATAATACAGGTCGGGTATTCTCTCGAATTTTGACAATCAAAATATTTTTCAGTACGATTTTGACTACCAACTCACAAATTACAAAAACAAAATACCTACATGTTTGTGTTTTTGTTTCTTTTTCGAGGTGCTGCGACCTGTTATAAGTTGGATCATGGCCGTTACAAAACTCCAAAAGGCAGGGTAGGCTTCGATTTTCGCAGAGCACATGAATACAAGGCATATCCAATAGGTAGAAGCAGGAGGAGAAATGCTGCCCTGCTATACATTTTGTTGTTGTTTGCTCATCGATAAAACATTTTTTATAATTCGTTTTTCCCGACCTTTCTGCTTCTTTGTATGTATTTTAAATCTGGCTTGATCTCAAAATACGAAAGTTTTTCAAAAACTATAAACATTTTTTTTAACCGGAAACCGGAAAACCAAAAACGCCTTTTTGCAAATCATCAAAATCTATCAAAACAATATGCAAATTACAATTTTTTATAACAATCGCCCTTTATTTTTACAATTATTTTAAGCTCATTTTTCTTTGTAAAACCGTATTTTCGATTTTTTGATATCAAGTTATCTTAGCTTTATAGAGGGCGAGTTGTATTCAGGGCTGAAAAATAACGTTACATTTATTAATAAACAAAAAAGAAAGATTTCGTTTTGTTTATCAATAATATTAACCTTAAAAGCTCAACAAAAAATATATCGTTGCGTTGAAAATCAAAAAATAATTAGCAAAACAATTCACAAAAAATATTTGAATATTTCAAAATAATATTGGTTAAGATGGGTCGCAAAAAAAAAAGGGGAATCAGTGCGGTCGTGCTTTATTTTGTAATTTTGTAATTGCAATAGACCTCTTAGGAAACAAAAAAGCCATTTGTTGCTAAACCAATTTCTTGCGCTCTCAGAACAGAATTCACCAGAAGCCGAATAGGTGCTGGAAAAAATAAATAAATTAAAAACATGAATCATGCAATCGAGCTGAATGATTTATTACCTAGTAAATATGTTTTTTCTTGTATTCCTTGATTTATTGATTATTTTTGTACTAGACAAATAAATTTAAATAACGTGGATTTCCGACTCAGCCTAATTTGCAAAATGCATAAACGTTAACGAAAAATTTTTTTTTGGTAATTGTCGAAACGAAATATCTTTTTAATACTTTTTTTTTAATAATTAACAAAACGAAATTTTTTCGTTTACATCGTTGTGCAGCCCTGGTTGTTTTTTAAGTTACTTTTAATATTTATTTTATTTTATTATTTGGCTCAGGTGTTTTTAAACCGTTTTGCTCAAATTGTATTTATTAAGTCATTTGGCTCAGGTTCTGACGACCGTGTTGTGCAAATGTTAAAAATTATTTTGTTCTTTAAAGAACGGGAGGTGCGGGACACCTGTGACACCCTGTATGTATTTGTTGGTGGCGAGCACTGTTGGCTCTGAGGCGTGATTGGCTTCCTCATTTTCGTTGTGAATAACCACGCTTTGGCTTCACAAAACATAAACTATATCTACGGAATATTTCATAAGCTGATTGCGAATTACAATGCTAATGAAATAAACGAATGAAATAACCGTAGCTTATGTCGCTTAAACACAAGTTGATTCGAGGTTTAAAATTTGTTTACTTTTTGACTTTTTTTAAGAGATTATAGACTACTAGCATACCCGGCAGACGTTGTTCTGCCTGACCAGTGACTTCCCTAGAAATACATTTTCAAATATTTTTCTTTAACTTTTAACATTCCATTTATTGCAGTGCTTTAGGATATACAATGTTTCTGGCTTTAAAGTCTTTGGTATAAACAAATAAATTTTTTGGATGTCCAACTCAAAAAACGAACCTTTTGAACTCAATGGGTATGACAAAAACCATTATGCGCTGCTGAGCAGATGTATAGTTAGTACTTATTTAATTATATCCTATATCTACCTATAATACTCTGGATATGTATGAACGGCAATAACAAACAAAAAAAATTAAGTGCTTTGATTTAGATTTAAGAACGTTAAAATGTCACTAAAGCAAATACATTCAGGGATATAACGAATTGATATATTACTTAGCTTGTGGTCTTGGAACTGCCCACTTTTCCAAAGAATTTACAAATGTAGCCTATGTATGTCGTACACAACGAAAATTTTAACGTATTGGAAAATTTTAAAACAGATCAACCATAAACTTTGGACATTATTGAAGTACAAACAAAACACAAAAAATGTGGGCGTGGCACCGCCCACTTTTCGAAAATTACATAAATCTTGACTAAAGGACACACATATCCCGAAATCATTAATTTAGACCAAATATGTTCAGAGCTATGAAGAATTTAAATTTTATATAGCCTGGGGGCCTGGCACCGCCTACTTTTCCAAAAATTGATATAGCCTAAATCGTACACAACAATCTTCTAAACCAATCTTGAAAGTTTAAAAGAGATCTACCATAAACTTTGGACATTATTGAAGTACAAACAAAACACAAAAAATGTGGGCGTGGCACCGCCCACTTTTCCAAAATTACTTAAATCTTGACCAAAGGACACAAATATCCAAAAATCATTAATTTAGACCGAATATGCTCAGAGTTATGAAGAATTGTAGTTTTATATAGCCTGGGGGCGTGGCACCGCCCACTTTTCCAAAAATTAATATAGCCTATGCTTTAACCCATGATCCCAAGAATATACTGTGAAAATTTCATTAAAATCGGTTGAGTACTTTGGACGCCCATAAAGGACACACAGACCCACAGACACACAAACACACATTCATTTTTATTTATAAGATGGGTTTGTTATTATAATTTGGGGAATCACCAAAAATTCTCTTTATATTTCTTCTCTTTTGTCGAAGGCTTATGCATCTCTTAGTCAAAATACATTTTCTCTACGCTGAGTTCATACACACACGCACATACATTTTTGTTCCGCTGTAGCTTGAGTTTGATCTACGAAAATTCTTATGCTTGGATTGTTTGAAGCTTTTATAAATTTCATCCTAGAAATAAGGGGCTTTAAGTTTTGAAAATGGAAAAAATGAAAACGCCACTTGGAGCAAGTTTTGGGAAAACTTGCTTCTTATTAAAATTTCAATAAAATTGGGCCATCACTTTTCGAGATTAGCCGTTACGAATATTTTCATATAACCAATTTTATATAATTAGTATAGATAAAACCTAGCCACGCTTCTCTGCGTCCCAAAAACTATAATCGTTTGAGTTCAATTTTGATCATCTTATCTTTAAAACTAGTTCTATTGAGCGTTTGATGAGTGACAAAAAACTGGTTCCTTTGGATTCTATTGGCTCAGTAATGATATTTTCTATATATTTTTCTTGAATAACTCCAGTGTTTAAATCACACAACAAGAATATACAATCGACTCAATAGAAAAAAGTCTGCAAATCGACACTCGCAATAGGGGTGACAGTGTCTTCAAATTTATACGCCAATTTTATAAATCGGCTTTTTGATATCTATTAACTTCTAATCAATACAAACTAATACCAGAGTATATTAAACAAAGTAGTAGTGAACTTGACAGTGGAATTCTTGAGTCAAATAAAAAAAAATATGAACCCATTATGTTTCAGGAAGGAAACATCCAGGCAGTGACGTCTAACGCCGATAAGTGTGGGGCAGTTGTAGATGAGGTTTTCTAAAGTTTCTTCCACTTTGTCGTCTTTTCAGCTGCTGCAGCAACGGCGGTAGGGGACACCCAGTCTCTCTGCATGCCTCCTTTTATCTTGGAATTATTATTCCTTCTTAGGGTATAGATTTGTCGAGATCTCTTTGGATCACTTTTTGGCCAAGTTTATTTGGATATCAAACAATCCGAGGTTATGTTATAGCACCACTAATTGATTAAATTGGTTTACATAGCTTTGATGGACCTCATCACTGCTTGTATTCAACAGAAAAAAAGTTAGTCGTGAACTATTTATTATTATTATGGCAAAAGAAGTAGGGAGCTTTGTCGGTAAATCCCGGTAAGTCGAAAGAAATTAAGAACTATTAGTATTTCTTCTTCAAAGCAGAGCTATATTGCATTAAGGAAGCTGTGAAATGGTATTAACGGGGTTTCGGAATTCCCTATACCAACACTTACAGTCTCGTCAGATCAGGCAAAGAAACGCCAGGTAGCTAGGTTCTTTTGACCCAAAATTGAAGCCAAATAATTATTATCAATTGAAAGATTTGAACTGCCCGAAGTCGCAGTAAGACTAATACAAAAATACATACATACATACATACATATGTATATTCACAAACATCGCTAACAGAGTTAATGATACAGTTGAAAACTGAGGTTTTATAGGACACTGTTAATAAGTTCACCACCACCACCTACCCATTCTAATAGCAAATGTCACTTTACCTCACATAATCAAGAGTACCTACATATTTCGATTTCGTACTCTTTAATATCAAAATGATATACATACATAGGCAATTTCACTTTGTGGTTATGTTTCATTCCTTGGACCCATGTCAGGATGTGATTTTATAACAATAACAACTACTCGGAAATGATTTCTCGCATCACAAACTCATAGAAGCAAATCTTGGAAATAGAATTTCCGAGAGATATCGGACAATCCAGAGCGAATTTTATCTAAGCGATAAACATGTCGTACAAATATCAACAACAGAAGAATCTCTTAAAAAAAACATTTTAAATTACAAAATACTGAAGATCGGCGCTAGATCGCATTGTCGCATAAATGTCACGTAATTGAAAGCGCAGCATGAGCTAAAGTCGCAAAAACATATTTAAACAAATCATGGTAAGCAATTGACCACAGTTGGCTAACGGTGTTCTTGCCTTGAGATCACAATAACACATAACGAAAAGTAGAAGAAACAAAAGACACAAGACGCGAACAAGTTCCGCATAAACGAAGTCATAACTTCCCCCCAGTACACAAACAAAAACAAACAAAAAAATGAATCGCTTTCAACACCTGCTTTGCGTCTGCTCGATCGCATTAATTGTAAGTTAAACTAATTTGGTTTGATCGATTTGATTGACATTAACTCTCGCTTTTTCTAATCACAAACCAAACAGGCGTACAGTGCGACAACTAATGCTACATACAGCTCACAAGGATCGGCTAGCAGCTATGGTAGCGGTAGCGGTGGTGCTGCTGGAGCGAGTGGTGCTGGCAGCAGTGCTGGTGCTAGTGGTGGTAGTGAAGCGTTAAGTGGTATCATTCAAGGTATAGGGCCTGGTGTTGAAGGTGATGGCAATGGTGTGCCAAGTCCATGCAATAAGGTGTATCCCGCACAAAGTATCCCCTATGCCCTGGGTCAACGTACAAATACAGTCAGCTCTTCGATTACCTATCCACAAAATAAGGGTGAAATTCTTATTCATCGTCCAGCTGCTATTATTGTTAAACGTGCACCCACTAAAGTCTTGGTACAACATCCTCCACTAGTTGTGAAACCTGCACCAGTTATCCTACACAAACCACCAGCAGTTGTATTGCGCAAGGTTTATGTTAAACATCATCCACGTCCCGTTAAGGTTGAACCCGTCTATGTTAATGTTGTCAAACCACCAGCAGAAAAATATTTTGTTAATGAGAAACAACAACAAGCTTACAATAACGGTTATGCTAGCGGTTATGGTGCTGGTGCTGGTGGTAGTGGTGGTGCTAGCGCTGCCGGTTCTGATGCTCAAGCTGCTGCCGCTGGTTACCATCTATTGCAGGGTAATCAAGGTTTGGCGGCCTTAGCTAATATTGGCAGTGAGACACATAATGCCTATGAGGGTAGTAATGCCGGATATAGCGCTGATAGCACTCCACAGCAAGGAAGCTATCAACCAGCTGCACAGTATTAAGTAAAGTTGATATTTGAATGCAATGATTTCATGTTTCCCAAGACTCAACTTCAACTTAGCTTCAACTTAGCGAAGCACGTGGAACTAAGTCATTGGCAAAAATAGTCATTCTGGAAGATCGCAAGTGAAATTTTTTTTATACCGCACACCAAAGAGTGTTAATAAAGACTTGATTTTTTATAAAAATTTAAGCTTTGGGTGTTTCTTTTCTCCAAGGTTGCCGCTAAGCCATCTAAACTATTTTATGGTTTCTAAAGCTGTCGCTAGCAAACGATTTTCGATCTGGTGGTGTTAAAAATGTTTTGAAATGTTATTGAATGTATCAAGGGATTCAGAAAACAAAAACTCAAAAGCACATTTTTTTAGAAATCTTCTTTCAGAAAGTCAAAATTCAGAAGTAAAAATTCAGAAAGTGAAATGCAGATCAAAATTCAGAAAGTAATCAGACGGCAAAAAAAATCAAATTTTGCGCAAAATTCAATTTTTTTCTGCCGTCTCATTACATTCTGAATTTTTAGATCTGAATTTCACTTTCTGAATGTTTAGATAGGCTACTTTGACAAAGAACCTTACAAATATTTATAGCAACTCCTAATTAAAGAACTTTATTTTGAATTCTAAGAAAAAAAAATTGGCCACCAAAGGGTCAATGATTATTACTTGTGTTAGGTATAACGCTAAACATACCGGCAAAAAAATTTATTTAGAAATTATAAAAATAAAATTTTAGATCACCAATGGTTAAGGCAAGGTGTTTAAAGGGTTAAAATGCTTTAACTCAACTGCTTAAGCCTATGTAAAACTATTTTGATGTGAAAAATTTTGATTTTAGAGTTAAAAGAAAACTGAGGTCGTCAATGGGTTAACGTATGGCCGCTCATGGCTTATAATTTTAAATATTTATCATTTACATAAGTGCAGCACAATCCATTCCAACCTAACCAAAAAATCATTCATAATATCGTTATAAAAAAAAAAAATGTAGATAACAAGTGGGTTAAAGCATGACCAAAAATGTGTTTCTGAATTTTTGATTATAAATTTTCGGTTTCTGAATTTTTCCTTCTGACTTTTATTTTCTGAAAAATTATTTCTGAAAAAATTTTACCGAAAAATTGTATTTCTGAATTTTTTCTGTCTGAACTAATGGTGGGCACCGGGCTCAAGGCAGTTATACATACATATATTGCGCTTATATTTCTGTCTGCTTTCTTGTTTTTTTTTTTATTGCTTTGTCAGGAAAAACTTTGTCTAGCATCGAAGTCCCGAATGAAAATTGATCGAGAATCTGGTTTGAGGCACTTTTTCATTACCTTTTCAGAAATATAGTAGTCCCGAAAAAGTCCATACCAATGCGACAACACTACCCAAAACCTTTGGGTATCAAATGTATGGGGTATATAAGAAATTCCAAGTGAACTGCTGACGCCGAATAATTGTACTAAAGTTTAGTGATCTCTATCGCATTCCGATTAAATCGAATTTACACATGATCTAGTACGATTACCCACCGACGATATTTCAAAATTTATCAGGCATGTTCTGCAATTCACTTTCACTCGTAGTTTTATGACATCTCCAAAAGGCCCAATACGAAAACTCGAAAACGGGTTATAAATTATTTTTCAGTCCCTAATAAGCTGAATGAGATATGTTTGCATATCTAATAGCTGACGATGTGACCATTCATGAACTTAATGCTCCGCCCCATTCACGCAAAATTGCATGCAACAGACAACGAAGCTTCTTCGCTAGTACACAGGTTAACAACTTTTTAATGTTCGAGTCTCAAGAATTTCTTATAAGCTAATTGGTGTATTGTGTTAAAAAAATCTTTAAAGAGGGTATCCAATAACTTTCTTTTTTTTACCTTTTTTAAATGAAAAAAATAAAAACATTTAGCCAGATAAAACCTAAGTCATTTCGAATGAAATAAATGGAAGGATAGCTGAGAAGTTGTAGTTGTTTTTAACAGTGATTCGCCCTGTCTAATCAACACGCTCACTCTAAAAATTGTGATCAGGCTCTTCTAATGGATATCCAAGGAAACGCAGTTTCAACAGGGTTGGACCCATGTGATACCGATGTTAGAAGAGTGGGTTCGATTGAACAGCTAAAGAGATTTTTAGTATCAATGGGGGGGCATATCATGGACACCAAACATCAATCTCAATTTGGTCCCACTATGTTTACTCGAACTATTATGATCTTGTTAACAATTTAGAATGGACTTGACCGCGGAGCAAGATATATTATTGAAATGGGAAATTTTCAACAAAAGTTATGCGCGAAAAAATATTCGAACTTCTTGGGCTGAGTTTCCGTAATTCCATAGCGTTATTCAAAGTATTGAGACAAAGCGTGTCGACTATCGAATTACGGAAAGACGCCCCTGTATTAAAATCTATGTTAACTTGTGTAAAACAGCAAGCAAAACAGTGCCCACAATAAATCAACAACATTCAATTTTATCAAACCCTCAAAAATCTGGGTCGAATCCGCCTTTAATAATAAAACGAACAGCAAACAAAAATGAAAATGCATTTAACGCAAAAAATTATAAAAATGCCAACACAAATATGAAAATGCGTCATGCATTCGCTTGTAATTGTAGAATTCTTAACGCGCGCCAAAAGACGCGGCAACGAATAAAATTAAACAAAAACAAATAGCAACTTTTTCGTTTGCAATAAAAGCGAAGAAGACATTGAAGTTTGTGAAAAGTGTTACAAGTTCAAAGTTGCTTCAATGGCCAAAGAAGTATAAAACCATTTGGAAACAAAAACAAAGAACTGGAACAATTGTTTTTTTTTGTTGGCGGAAGAAATGAAGTTTAATATTGCAATTGTTGCAATTTTTAGTTTGTTTGCTTTGAATGTTCTTTTCAAGGTTGGTTTATTTTCATTTTGTTGGTGACTGCAAATAACTTTCTACAATTACGTTATGTTAAAATAGCATAGTTGGTAATTTTGAAAAGAAATTAAAAATTCCAAAATTTCATACGGTGACGAATTAAGACTAGCTAGGTCTGGGTCTTTCGTTAAAAAAAATAAAAGTTCTTAATAATAAAAACACATATCATGTTTTACTTTTAGCCCATCAAAGCTGCAGTGGCTAGCGCAAGACAACAACAATTAGTCAAAGTGGAACTTGAGGAAAACCAATCGGTGCTAACGATGAATCGCAACAAACGCGAGTATATAGGAAAGACACCGAGTATCATCGACCTTGTACTCAGCATAATGAATTCATTGCCGTTTAGCAAGCCAAATTTACGCACGAAAACGTAGTATATATTTTTATTATTTTTTTTTTTGTTTCAATACATTACAAAATATTAAAAACTATCAATAAAACTATAGCTAACATAATTAGATTATGATGGTTGTGTATGTATGTATCGATAATATTGGATGATTAAACGAGTAAAAAAAGTAAGTTAGATTTGGATTTGCTTGTCGTTGAATAGGTATAATTTTAAGAACGTTGTAAATTATTAAGTATGTATGAATGTAAATAGCATACGCAAATAAGAGTATGCACACATTTTGCTGAATGATATACATAAATACAAAAAAAAATGAAATAATTTATATAAATCTAAATGAATACATGAAAATGAGCTTAATCACTATATTTAATATAATATCGGTGTCTAAATGGCTGCTGCATAGTGGGGAAATTTGAAGAAATATGAGATTTAAATCCATGGCACATTTACACACATTAGAAAGCATTTGAAAATAATCGAAGATCATCAAAAATTAATATCGAAAACGTTATTTGCTAGTGTTTAACATTATTTTAACTTGGAAATCTTTATTACAAAAGTTTCTTAGCTGCTTTCGCAAAAAGATAAAAGGAAATAAAAAAAAGTTTGAGAAATTTGCTTGATAATATCGGAGTTTTTGGGAAAAAAATCTTAACTCAGCATCTGGCAATTTCTCACGCACTTCGAAGCGAAAAAAAAATCACCGAAAACAGCAAAATTACATCTTATAAAAACGGAGTTCTTTGATTTTGGGACATGTTACTTTAAATCCCCCACCTATGTGATGGTTCGCAATACGCCAAATCTCAGATTATGGTTGAATAAATACATATCTATGCATATCAGCATTTGTTTGAGGATAACAAGATCTAAGAATATAGATGAAACACAGATTAATTCTGAATTTGGTTTATGAATTGTTGTCTTTGAATTTAATCGAAAGCAGCATAATTGACCTGTATTATATTTTTTCAACTAAATCCTTTGTTGGGATTTTCTTTAGCCAAACTCGAGATAGTGTTCTCTAATATATAAGGATGTATTCTTCTACCCAGGCAACGATGGGTCAACATTTTTATTCCTATGTGCGTGTATGTGTGTGAAAGGTTGAGATAAAAAACAAGTTTAAAGTTTTATCGATTTAAATTACTTTGTTAAAATTGTGAAGAACGGTTTGTTGATAAAACAATTTCCTCTAATTGAAATTTTTGTGTGAATCTTTTGTTTTTATATATGTATACTAAGTCTGTAATCATATATATATATATTGTTTTATATACTCGCATTAATAAATTAAAATAGTGATAGTTTTTGGGGTGTTTTTTTTTACACATAAATGAATGCTAAATGTGTATTAAAATGACAAAAACTGTTCATATGTTATACATACTATGCTATACCGATAAAAAGAGCGCTCAAAAAAATATATACTTATATATTTGCAAAGTGCTGTGGAAGATTTAACAATGTTATTACAATTTATATGATAAACGATAGAGCTATGTTTTGAAAATTGTTGCAATATACGACCGTTGCCATAACTACATACACAGTATGTTGAATGCTAACAGAAAAATTTAATTAATTTGCTATTTTAGCCTTTTTGTTTATAATAAAGCGTTTATCAACAGACATCAGTTTTATTGATCAACACTAAGTATATGAATTGTGTTAAACACAAAGTTGTTTGATATCTCACAGCTTTTATAACGAAAATAAAATAAACACTCAATAACGATTTTTTAACATATGAATGTTAATATCGTTTATTGAGATGCATATTTTGTCTTGTTATATACAATTATCTTGTAATATTTATCGCCAAGCGTACTTTTAGACTATTATTAGGTAAAATATTATCTGATAAATACCAAATATTATGTAAAATACAATTACATATATTTTTATTTGTTTTCACGTGAGCGTGTAGTTGTGTTCGAATGGGTTGCAGTGATACCGGAGTTTGATGGTGGAACACAAACGCCAGTACCGTTTGTTTGGGGCGTGGATGTGGGTAAGGGCAACAAAGCGTTTGATGGCTGGCACCAGTAACCCTATAATTATTTAATTGAAAAAAAATGAATTAACAAAAAAAATCAATCTTTTGAATTTTATACTGTAGTTTGTTTAAAGATTTTTTTTAAAAACACACCCTCTCAGCTTAAAACGTATTAAATATGTGCTGAGGTTAGCAGTTTTTAAAACAAATGATCCAATTGCCTCTTCGCCTTACTCTATTCGATGGTTGCTTAGCCAACATCATCAGTTGAACTCGCCAATGTCTCATAAGCTTAACAAGACACCTACAAAATTTACTTACTTGTGCTCCCATTGATCCAGGTCCAGCTGAAATGGTCGCATTCCCACAACCATTCACCCCATTATTAATTGGCATCCCGCCATTTGCGTAATAAAAAGGCATTTGGGGAGGCGGTGCACCAGCAGCATATGGTAAACATTGAAATTGGATTCCTCCATCACCGCCATGCGATGCACTGCCTCCCATATCTGCGTTTGTGAATTCATGTGGTGTTGCATAGAACCCGTTCGGCGGTCCATGCATAGGCATGTTCACCGCGGTAGCGGAATCCGATGGCGATTGCATATAATGCTGAGATGGCCCACCATTATGTGGTGCCGAATACGGTACTGTAGTACAAGTGGTTGTTGTTGGTGTCGGATGTATACCTATGGCATTAGGCGGTGGTGGTGGTGCGTATATACCAAATGAATTCGGTGGCGCTGTCATTGGCATATGCAGATAAATACTGCCAGCAGCTGTAGTTGGAGGTAGCATCGGCATCACTGGGTCACCACTGAACTCGCCATATTGACTATAAGTTGGCGCTTGATAGAAAGGATTTGGTGGCTACAAAAAAAAGCATAAAAATAATAGTAATACAATTTAACAAGTAATTCATATACAAATCCACTACGCCTTTCACCTGTTTCGACAGTTTTCCAGAATTGCTAGCATTGTGCTCTGCGTTTCCATTTGTTGTATTATCATAATTTCCATGCGGTGAGGGCATACCATGATCTGCTACTGATGTAACTCCATTTGTACCACCATTGGAGTTTACGGTTTTTGCATTTTGTGTCGAAGCATGACTATGCGACGAATTGGGTGTAGCACTGCGATTCGAATTGTTCTGCCCAGAGTTGTTAACTTTCAGAGCACTTGCATATTTGCTTCCACTGTTGCCACCATTGGAAACACTAGAACTATTGTTATAATCTTGGTTGTGATTGTTTGAACTCTGACTTGTGGTTATGTTTGTCATATGGTTGTTATTATTGCTGCTGTTACTTTGATTACGTAAGAAAACGGGACGTTCTTTATCTTTGTTATTGTTAAAATAACGTGCTGGATAACGTCGATGCATGTTGTGAGTACCTTTGCCAGAACTATTATGCGAGTTACCATTATGCCCGATACTATTATTGGCATGGTGTGTTTGTGAAGATGGAGTTGAATGTTGATGGGCATTTTGATTTGGTACTTGTGCATTCGCATTTAAGTTCGTCATTGAATTATTGTTAGGGTCAGATTTTGGCTTAAAAGAGAATGTTTGTATGAAACCAGATAATAGGATAACAAAATTAAATTATCTTCTGTAAACATACCTCTTGCACAACGTCTTCATTCGTTGCTTTCAAAGTCGCTTTACAACCTACAGCTTTAGTATTCTCTTCTATAAAATCAAAATCAATTAATTGAACAATATAATTTAAAAATTAAGCTCACCCCCTTCATTGCCGCCGCACTTCAAATGCATAAAATGGTACTCCAAACCTAAGTTGTAAAAATGTCGCAATGTGGCTACATCGGTTGGCAAATCCATACCACTAGCCTCAACAGATTTCTTCGCATCCCAATTAATACGGCCGCCCCGCTGCATACTTTGGTTATGTCCACAACTTCGATTACGATTGTTTGGGGTCTCGTATTGTGCTTGTGAGTGCTGTGAATTATTTTGGATACCACTAGCTTCGTTAGTGTTGGTAGTGATTGGTATAAGGCCCCCAAATGGGGTATTAGGCGTATAAAATTGGCCACCTGCAACATGAGGTGCTCCTGGATGCAGAGGTGCAGCTGTTATAAGAGGTGGTGGCAAGGGTGGTGCTGTTTGCATATAAAGATTATTTGGTGTTGGTGCAAAAGCTGTTGGCGTTGCACCTGGTGGTGGATACATATAATAACCAGCTGTCATAAGTGCTGCAGTTGGTGGATGCATGGTTGCGGGATCATAGCCGTATGCATAATACTCTTCAGGCATGCCACCATATTGTGGCGGTGCAGGATATATATAATGGAAGTCAGGAATTATAAAAGCAGGTGTTCCTATACCAGCTGTCGTTTGTTCCATCACATTTAAGTTATCAATCATTTCGCCAGGTACACCGTCACTACTACCACCCATGCGTTGCTGGCCATTAAGTTCGGTTTTTATAGACATTTCTGGTACAGTTGTGCGTGTCGCTACACTTGAGTTATTGTTATCATTGGAAGGTGTTAATGTGCCGCCACTGCCACTTTTTGTTTCTAATTCACGTTGTGTATGCTCCACAGTCAACGGCATTGCACAATATTCAACAGTTTGTGCACGGAAATTTTCAAAATGTGTATATTGTTTCAATTTGTAATAGCATCCATTGCGATGGTGAGCAGCGGCGGCGGACGTGGTAATATAATGTTGTTTTTCATTTTTATCGAGGCCATCGCCCATTATTTCAGTTAAATATTCTGATGATTTTCCATTGGATATCATGGGTGTACAGTAATCATGCGCGCTACTAAATTGGCCATTTAGTTTGAAGCGATAATTGTAATGACGGGTAAGCCGAACTGAACTATATTTCTGCATATGGCGCTGAAAACGGTAGGGCAATGTCCACGGCTTAAATTGTTCTGGTGGCAAAGGTGTCAGTGATTCATAGGGGACCTGCATATTTAAAAAAAAAAAAAAAAAAAACTCGCAGTCATTCTCAATATATTACAAACAAAATGCATGCATACATTTTAATGACTGAACCAAAAGTTTGGACAACTTCAAAATAATTAATATACATGTTTACAATACAGAAAATGGAAAAAGTAAGTTGACAAACATTATCTCAATCTTATATATTATTTTTTTTTAAATAATAAATGCTACACATTGCAATCAGGGGTCGAATCGCGACATACGATCCGTAATGCTGTCGAAAGTGTTAGTTCCAGTCCCTTGCCCTATGTGAACCCGGTTCTGCCTTGTGGTACGTGCCCGACTGCTGCGGGAGCGATTTGTTATGACCATTGCAACCCTCCTTCCGTAGATCAACCATCGAGTCGCATTTTTATACCTTTGTATATTTTAGTTGCCTGTCAAGGGCATACTCTAAACCTCTAACACGCAGGTGAAATTAAACAGTTTTATATTTTATACATATTCTGTTCTAGGTACAAATAAAAAAAGGTGCAGATAGCGGACAGATCTGCACTAAAATTTTCATAATTTGTATTTAAGTTAAGGATATTAACAACTTATGGTTCAGTTTGATTAAAATTACCGGACCCTTGATGTATTTGCATTTCTAGTCATACATAATTGGTCACAACAGTATACCAGCTGTGATTACGACAGATACAGTTAGATAGGTCAGGTAGACTAGGCTGTGTTAAGCTTGGTGACAAATACAATGCCAAGGATAAATTCATCGAAGCTCTAATAAATTTCATATTAAGTTGCTTGTAAAATGTTTGAAGGGAAGCGCTGAAGGGTTCATCAAGGGTCCATCAGCAGCGTCTGGTAGGGTTAACTTTTTCGGTACCTGCTAATTAGACCCATATCCTTAATCAAATGTGACAACGGATAAGTAACACTAACAAAAGCAACATAAAGAAACAATAATCAATAATAAATTACACGGAAGTTCCCTTTCGATAAGCATTTTAAACATACGGAAATTTGTTTGTGTTGAAGAAGAACTTTATATTGACTTGGAGTTGCGCGAATTCTGTTCTGATTTGTTCATCCGCAATACGTGGTAATTAGGGTAACTTCACTAGTTTCCGGACACTAAGCGTTTTTCTCAACTTTGACTTACATAAAAATAAAATAAAATATTTTACGAAATAAATAAACATTTCGAAAAAAATTATCTATCTATAATTTTAATTTATAACGTTCTTAATATTATTAAATTAACTGAAAATATAGGATAGACGGTTATCTTTTTGTAATCCATATTAAATCTAATAAGCTGTTATTTAGCAGCATCAAAATGGTAATTTTTAGTTTTTGTCTTCCCTTCAGTATCGGGACAGCCCGTCCGGAAACTAAAAGTCATAGCAAATTTTGGTTTTAGTATCCGGACAGTAATAATTTGTGCCAAACAGTAAAATAAATTTATTTTTTTTATTTATTATATAAAAGTATATTATATAGTAAATAAATATTAACTTTTATTGTAATATGTTAATAAATACTTGTTTAGGCACTTTTCTAAACAGTTCCCACTATTTTTGTTTTTTTTTTTACAAAAACCTGCAATTTCGCCGGATGTTAAATTTTCCAATAACACTCAGAAAACATTTATATTTCCATTAGTGTTGCTATCTGTTGCGCTGTCCGGAAACTGGTGCAGTTACCCTATTTTCTCCCAAATATTTAATATTAATAATTTTTCAAAAAATGCTTGTGTATAAATTCTGTCCCCAATTCACGCCAAAAAGAATAATGCATAACATATTGGCGCTGGTATATAAAAAGTACATAAGCAAATTTGTGTTAAAAAAGTAAGAACAATCACTTATACGCAAATTTTTGCAACATATTTATGTTAACTTAAATTTAAATAAAGATGTTCAAACTATGTCGAAAACAAAACAAGAATAAACAAAATTAAAGGATGCGAAATTTTAAAAATGTTCAACAACTTATTTTTTCCATTAGTTTATATTTTAATCAAACATTTTACTACATCTTACCAGACGTTTTTCGCCTAATTGTTCAACAAATACAATGCAGTAGCCTTTATCCACTGCGATCTCTTGTATATGACAAGTGTACAGATCATTTTCCGATTTACATAGCTTCACATGACATTTGGCTCCCACCTGGAATATTTTATGAACTCGTGTTTGCTGGCAGCGTATCAACTTCAGGTTAACAATTACACAAGCACAAACATAAAATTGGATTATGGATAGACAGGACACAACAGCAACAATAATGTACGTAGGACGAGATAAAATTGACAAGCACAAAATCGTTGATCAATATGTATGTTAGACACATAGAAGGAGCAAACTGTTAGTTCATTCATTTATGACAAGCAAACAACATGCATTCGCACGCAACTTAATCACTAAATAGTATATACCTTAAAATTTGCATCACCACTATACCAATTTTGTAATTTTTGCTCTTTGCGCTGTTCATTCCAAGAATCAAATTCAATGTTACGATACATATTAGGATCCAAAGCTTTCGCAACTTTATATGGGAATGGTGTAATGCCTAAAGTGTGTATACAATTAATATTTATTAAAATATATCAATGAAAATTATTCAATAAACCTTCTTGCAATAATTGCCGGACACATGATATATATTTATGTGGCAATAGAGATTCTGCAGTTTTACACAATGCTGATTTTTCATAATCATCACAATTAGTATGGATCTTCATTTCACGATGTAAATCATCGGATAGACGTGGAAAATTTGAAAAATGAAAATGGCATAGTTCATAATTCTCTAAGATACAATTGGTCTCATGCGGTAAATCGAACTTAAACCGACGTCCATCAACAAGTTGTATACTGGTACAGTAACCGTTTTCGTTGCTTTCGGAAGTATACTCTGTAGATTCTAATGAGGGTGAATGTAGCATGTGCTCAACAGCGAATGCAACGTCAGGTAATTTATACAAGTCCTTGTACAGAATTTCGTAACATATTGCTAAATTAAGAAAATTTATTAAATACCTATATAAAAAATACAATGTTTATCTTGCTTAACAAACCTTGGCAAATAGCTGCATCCTTAATGTAGTCGCAAGTAAAAACTGAGTCGAAATGACGTTCTGGAGTGTAAAACACACGAAATACATCATTGAAGTATGAACGTGTGCTATAAAAGTTTCCCAAATTAAACGGCTCAAATAGCAACACGTTTCGTCTGAAAGTTCAAAATTATAGATAAAAATGAAACCAAAATTAATAATTCATACACAATTCTTGAATAGAGCTCGTAAACCTTGTAAAAATGAAAGGAAAATTACATCATGAGGTTTCCTTTATTTTATTAGTAGGATATGCATAGTATTTCCATTATTAAAAGATAATTTCATGATATTACTTACTGGAACATATAACCAACTGCCTGCAGTTCAATCAAAGTCCCATAAGTTTTAGGTTTCGACATATCATCAAGATACTCATCTAAATCACGTTCGATTAGCTGTTAAAATATTATTGAATTAATGAAAGTATAATAGATATGGTTGTTTCGTGACTACTTTTATTTTACGTTGGCGGCGAAATTGTTCAAACTCAGTATAAAAAGCTGAGAAAAAATATATGTGTATGTAGGTATAGGTAGGTCAATAAATAGCCGGATCGATATCTGGAAAAGAACTGTCCATAGCGCTCCTACTCTTTTGGCGAGGTTTTTGAGGCTCGCTGTTTGTATTTGCACTGGACCGATTTTACAAAGCGAAAACAATATTTAACTTTTTACAATATATATTTTAACTACAAATAAATTGTGATTCGGCACATATTCCGCCGCCAAAGCAAAACAGTATACATATGTATATCTTACCGGCGCAAAAAAGTTTCGATGTTTACGCATATAACGTACGCACTTTTTGCGTATTGATAAATGATGTAGCTGCGTATCATACATTTGTTCAGATATAACTCGAAACAAACAGGATGCATCGCGTGCAGTGTGCTTACGATAAAAATTATTCTCCTCTAGAAATTGGTCAAAAGGATCAGGCGCTTGGCGACTGCCGGAGGTAAATTGACGTTGCATGCTTAAACACTGATTCATACAAGTAAACTTGATTGTATCTGTGAGTAAAAAATAATTTTAAATATCTACAAGAAAACAGTTAAAAATAGATTAATGTGCGTAAAAGAAAGTGGGCAACGTCAAGTGGTAATACACGTCCATCTCGAGAGAAGTATCAAAAGCCGCATCTTGGCCTCCGTAACAATAATCTGTAGGGGAAATCCGATATTTTTAGAAGTTTGCGAGATATTTGCAGTTAAAGTTCCATAATTTCCTGTCATTTTCAAGTGGTTGTTGTAATTGCACATTAGGCTGAGCCAAAAAGGTGTGCGTACCGTAGCACGATGCCACGGTTCAGGCAACCACCCGGAGTTGGAATGGCGTAGCGCAGGGTTATTTTTTAAAAGGTGTTCTGCTCATAAAAAACATGGATAGTTCCCCTATATCAGGCTTTTTCCTGAGTCATTTTTTGGTTTTTTGTTAATAACTTATCACTGAACTAAAATATTTCTTTTCCGGTTTCGGATTCTCGTTACAGAGGTCAAAACGCGTCTTTTGATACCTCTCTCGATATTTTTGGAGGTGTATTAGCAGTTACGTACGGTCGTAAAGAATTACCAAATTACGTACATAAAACAAATATAGACTACTACATTTGTCATTAGTTTATCTTACTGAAGGCACAAATATTTAGCAACAAAGTTCAATGCACGCAACTGTACAAATCCTTAATGCTCTTCACCATAGTTCTCTTCACACTGTACCTACACTGATTTTTCAAGGCTTAATTACAGTTATATATTAGCCAACACTTTTATTGAGAATTTTAATGGTACAGTTTTTACTGCAATTATATTTGTATGTATATAGATATATAAAACGAAAATATAATAATAGAACTTTTGTTCTAGCATTTAATTTTTCCTACCACTGACCTTTTTAAAAAAACTTTGAAGAACGCAAAAGCTGTAAATTTTAACTTTCAGACATTCAAATTGTTAACCCACGAAAGCGCCGTAATCAGCAAAAACACAATCACAAATTGAAACTACACTTGTTGCATTAACTCTATTTTATTTTTGTTTAATATTCGTTAAAATGTAAATTTTAAAATAATTTAAACAACGATATTTGCTTTTTCTTTGTAGAGGTTTGAAAAAACGAGTCGCTTTAAAATTCACAAACAAAATGCAAAACAAGGAAGATTGAAATTCGAAAAGGGAATAACAAAAAAAAACGGTACTTTTCGCCTAGGGTTGCTGCCGTTGCCAAAAAATATAAAACATGACAAGAAGAGGAAAGCCTTAACCGACGAACGCACGCTTCAGCAGAACGTAATTTATCTCGCTTCTGTGTAAATGGCCCATAATGTGTTTTGACTGTGCAATTTCGTAGCACAAACTGCGAAATTTTTAAATGGTTTATTTACCTTCCAAAATACTTATATTCGTTCTATAGTTATCGTAATTAATTTCTGTAAAAGACAAAACAGCTACCATAAGGGGTGATATTAGAATTGCAGTGCTCTAATGCACTGAAAGTATTGAATTCAAGTCTTCCACTCTGAGTGAAGATAGGGACTGAGTACAATCTATATGTGTAGGTGTCTCAAACTTTTCTGCACATCTCTTTCTACACCCTAGTATGCCCTTTTTTGTTTCACAGTAACATTCAAGAAATATTGATATATGTAAACTCAAATAAAAAAACAAACCAGAACGCACGCAGAACTAATACTCACGTGAAAGCGCCTTTTGACTGCAATTTTATTTTACATTATGTTGCTACACTGAACCTCGTATCCACTTATAAATCTAACAATTATTCGGAGACCTACAGTTTGAACATATTTTGCCAAAAAAAAAAATAAACATATCTATGTATATACCCTACAATCACACTGACGGTCATTTGTTACAACATCTGAGAGTCAATGTGATGTCAACAGGATAGCCTACAAAAAACGATGATGACACACTTAAGCTTCAGTTATGCTTACATAGCTTGACTTACCTGACTTGACTTGTACTTGACATCGCCACTTATAATCGATTATACTATACACAGCGCATACCGGCATATCATGCTTCAATTTGAAGTAAATTACTCACTTTTTTATTATGAAACTAAAAATTCGTCCGGCTTTCAAATAAATGTCAACATGTTAAAATAAATATCAAAATGGAATAAGAAAGCAAAAATGGCATCCCAAAAAGTAGACGTCACTTAGAACTTACGTAGAAAATCAAAATTCAACAGATTTCTAAGTCGAGTTAAGTAAACGTAGTTGTTGGGTAATCGGTTACATGCAAAACTAATTTAACAGAACGCTAAGTGACAGTTCTCAAGTCAAGTCAAGTCTAAGCTAAGTCAGCATAACTGAAGCTTTACACTCTTTATTGGCAGCAATGATAGGTTATTGGTTAATGCTGATACGTTCATAACAGGATGCTCAAAATTCATAAAGAACTAAAGCCCTCTGTAAACGATCCAGCATACACGTCATGCACTGTATATGTGTGCGTTTCGCGTGACACACGTACTTGCTTCGTGTCACACGTACTTGTTGTCGGTTCTTGCATGATGAAAATCAAAAATTTTTGATCTTTGCTTGAACGTTTCGCAGTCTGCATGACATGCAATAGTGCCTCAGTTGAGTGCTGACATTCGAGATGAATAAGTGTGCGGAAGAAAATGAATTTGTACTAAGATTTAATGAATCTATTTTACACTAAAAATCAACTTTTAACTATAAATATTAAATATATATTTAACTTAAATAAAAAATGGAATAAAATTAGTTAAAAGCTGGTTTAAAATCGAATAAAAAAAAGTGAAATCCCTAACCCGCCCCCACAAAAAATCATGTTCCGACGACGACATATTACGTGCGCACGCTACGAACACTCAATTCAAATGGCGCATGACATTCATTTGCATGAACGTTTGCGGGTAAACGTCATGCACACGAAACGCACACATATACAGTGCATGACGTGTATGCTGGATCATTTACCGAGGGTTTAAGTCACAACTTAGTCAGCCTGCCAGCTGACGTATGCTCGACTAAAGCAGCCATTATGCATACTTAGCATAGACTTGACTTGACTTGGGAACTGCCATTTAGCACTTAGAAAAATAACAAGAGAGCACACTAGCCAGTTTCAAATAAGAGTAAAAGTTTCCCATATCGAATTGTTTTTTAAAAGTAATCGTGTGATTTTTTACATGTAACTCAGTAAAAAGTACCAAAACGCATTTTCTTGGCATTAGGTTTCGATATTCTGAGCTTATCTACAATCAGTATATAGTTAATGCCAAAAAAAACTATAAATCATTTTGGGAGGAAAAAAATTTTTTTTTTAGGTTAGCCTAATTTGAATTCAATTTATTTGACAGTAAGTTTTGCGGCTGCCATATGAATAATATACATCCAAAATTTCTTATCTCTATAGAATAGTTGGAGGATTTTATTCAAAATTTAAAAAAAAAGGTATGGCATCACACAGTTCTCTCACGGCGCTCACTAAACTTAGAATTTACATAGAAAATCAAAACTCAACAGAATTCTAAGTCAAGTCAAGTAGGGTAATCGGATACATGCAAACTTCATTAAACAGAACGCTAAGTGGCAGTTCCAAGTCAAGTCAAGTCTATGCTAAGTATGCATAATGGCTGCTTAAGTCAGTGTTGCTGGCATTCGAAACCAATACGTCAGAAATGTTACTAATTTGCTTTGTGCACCGTCCCAGTTGGAAGCTTTGCCATGCATGACTTTAACGAGGTAAGCGTAGATGCACGTTAACGCTTGTTTGGAAGCATGCAACCATTACGAAACACAGTTCATTTACACACTTGCTAAATTTATACGTTTACACGCTTTATAAGGTGTTTATAAGATTTGATGAATCCCCCTACTCTTTTCCCGCCACAGTTGGCGCTTCTTCCACTTGCATCCTTATATCTTCCTTTTTCTTTCTCTGCCGACCTCTACATACTGTTACTCTTCTTTACCCTTTTCACTTTCTTTCTCTAACCCCGCCTCTATATCTTAAATTTATAATCCTACTCTCGTTCTTCTCCCATTCCCTTTGCGGATCCTAATATGTCCATAAATGCGAAGCTATGTATGTATGTTTATCGAACTAACTTTTATTTCATCCTGGTACCGCCCTCGGTTTCCGAGATTTTTTTGACATTTTAAACACATGTCGAAAAATAAAATATCATTAACTCAACCAAATATGTTCCTAGGTATACTTTTCTAAATACTTTAGGTGAAGCACAAACAAACAAACCACCAAACCAACTAAACCATTCCAAACTTCTGAAGCTATCGTGAAAGTTTCACAGAGATGGCCTCTAAACAGGCGCGTATTCAGGGGGGCTTTGGGGGTTCAAATCCCCCCCAAAATTTTCGAAAATTAAAAAATATACGTATGTACTAGAATAATTACTCTATTCACTTTTAAAACCCCTGTTAAGAAATTAGCATTAATAGCAATAATGAAAACACACTGAGAGAAGTTACTGGTAGTCGCTAACCAATTATCAGAGCAAGTCTGAGAGGTCACAACTAAATTTCTGCAACGGTTCACGCATTTGGAGCTTTAAGAAATTTGCGCAAAACTATCAGACTTTCTCTGCATAAGATCAACTTATCATCTCAACTACATAGCATGTTAACAATAGCAAGAGTGATTCGAACTCAGGTCTGTTGAAATTCAAATTAACCGCTTTTTGAGTTATGAATACAGCGGACAAAAATCGTAGAAATGAGTGTCTCTCGTTATTGTAGTCACGGTTGCCATAAGCTTAACCAAAAAAATGACCAAGATGTTAAAAAAAATTACCAAGCAGTACACAAAGCAGTCGTATTGAATTATCAGAGAAAGTAACAATTAGATTGTACTTATACTTGTCAGTTGATAGTTTGAAAAAGTTTAAAAGTAAAAGCCCGGTATGCTGTTCAAAAGAAAATGCTCAAGAAATATTTTCATTTATTTCCTGACCATGAAATAATAATTAACTTAGAATTATTATGAACTGGCCTTGAGCTCGCAAAAACTTACAAATATATTTTAAATTTTTGAAAAATTAAACGCATCTAATATTTTCAAAGTTTATATTTCAGTCAAAAGTAGTTGATTTTTTAATCAATTGTACAATTGCGGCAATAAAAAAGTAAACATCTTTTTTGTTGTGGGTAAGTTTGTCACTGATTTTTGCAAATGATTCGGTTTTGCCATATAATGAGCTGATTGCACTTCATCTTGTAAACTAAGTTTATAGTTTCCTGCAAACTCGATAAAAAAGCCTCGATTATGCAGATATTTATTTAAAATATACACAGAAACATTAAAAAAAAACCGTCACTTGTTTTAAATGGCGGTGGTGCAAAATCTTATCAAAACATTTCTGTACATGTAACCCGTTTGTGTATGTGTATGTGCTTTACCTAACCTGAATATCAGCTGAGTTGTCGCTGAGGCCTCAGATGTCTGCATGTGTTGGTGTGCATCAGGATTGTCCGGTAGGGTTTCTAATGAAATAAAAGACGACACAAAACTTACTTATGCCGACAGAAAAAACTAAAGTTACACCTGTTTTTTTTTTTCCAAATATACAGCTTTTTCGCGTCCGTATGTTTTGAAAAAATCACATACATATCTTAATTTTGAATTATACTTCAACTAGTAAATTTTAAAAGTATTTTTCTTTATCAGTATGAATGATTTTGCGACATACCAAATTCGTTCCAACTTTTGTTCAGGTTAAGCTATTATAGGAAGTTTTTACAAGACGAGGTTGAACTTTTTTTTTAAATAATCAAGAGTAGTTGAAAAGTCGCTCATATCTTGGTATGTGGTTAACCAATTGGAATAATATTTTAAAACATGAAAGATGACTTAAACCCCATTTATCGAAAGTATCGAAAGCTATATGTTATATTAGTTATATTAGTTATAATAAATTTCATCGAGATATCTCTAAAACTGAGGGACTAGTTTGCGTCTAAACAGACAGAGAGACGGACATGGCTAAATCAACTCGCCTCATCGCCCTGATCATTTCGGTATATTTATTGGTGGGTGTATTTCTTCTTCTATCCTATTTAGAGAGCTATTCGCTTTTACGAATCGAATAAAATTTTTGACGTTTTTACAAATTTTCATAGTAAATCGGTGACAACAAATTAGGTAAAAAAAATAGCGAGATTCGCCCTAATTGTATTCTATTTATTAAAGTCTTGGAATCCTCATATGCTTACACCAGCCCTCTGATGATTTGACGTTTCAACTAGTTTGTCGCTAATCTCCATTGAATCTGAAATGCTGAAAAGCATTGATTTTGACGAAGTGATTAACGAGTTAGCTCATCTGAAATGTAGAAAGGTTTCTCTTCAAATAAAATAGATCTGTAAGCACTGACCTGTAAATACTAAAATAGTTACTTTTGTTACTATATTATATTTATCGATTCGTTTCATGTGATTGTTAATAAATCAATGTTTATTCACCTTTTTTTTGTCTATTCTAACAAAATAATGTTCTGCCCAATTATTCTAATATGCTCAGGGCCTCTAGTAGGTTAAAGACGGCCCTGGGACAACCTGTGTAAACTTGCGAATTTATACATATTATAAATGTAGGCATTTGTATGTACAGCTGTTGTTAGCAAGTTTGCTAAAGGTAAATGTCTTAAGGCTTATAACCTAGTTAAGTTTAAAACGAAGTAAGGTCTGCCGGAGCCTTGGCAGCTGTTTTTTTTTTTTAGAACCAGTGTTGACATCGAAAATAATGTCAGTCCAGAAATTCAACGAGGACTAACTCTTGTTAACAAGTGCTACATTGAACGGAGCAGGCAAAAAGGTAACCAAGTCCTCTCTCGACGAACAAAGAACACTAAAAATATCAGCAAGATTTACCAGCTTTCCTGTAATGCCAATTTGGAGCCAGTCGATGAAAAGGGATGACGGGCGTGCTTTGTTACACAACGGCCAGAATCGCTTAGGCGCCAATAAAGGATAATGATGAACAAATCCAAAATACTCGTATACATACATACATATGTATATAAACATATTTTATTTTATTCAGTACATACATAATTTTTTTTATCGCAATGAGCTACTTTCAAATTAACAACCAAACTAATTAAGGCACCAACATTCCATATTTGCTCTACATTCCCATTTATGAATTAGTCTAAGGCGGCAGTTCCATTCGCATATGCTATCCGTTGGATTTCGGCATATATATTCATCTTTCTGGTTGGCATTGCTGGCGGCGAATAAGCCGATAATGAAGATTAATACAGCGAAAAATTTTACGGTATTCATATTTGCCTGATTGAGCTATTACTTTTGCATAATGATCCGTTGCCATTAATGCCCCTCTATATATACTGGCTGAAAGCTTTTAGATATGTACCTACTCTTAAAAAATTTGCTCAAAAACAAAAAAGCTTTGCGCGTGTGAACATCAAATATAAATAGTGAAAGATACAAATAAAACATAAAATATTCGGCTAACGCTTTGTTAACCCTCCAGTAGTCGCACGTTCTACAATACGAGTAGTAGAATATTAGGCCTGTTTTTTTTTACACGCATATAGTACATACATCTGCGTCTGCGACTTTAAAAAAAACGGTCATCCACAATTGCGGTTATTCCATTATCAACGCTCATACACACATACATTTCCTCTGACATTCCGGTTATTATTAAGCAGTTTGCAAAAAGAAATAGAAAGTTCTTGAAAGTACTGGGGGGTTACTCTGTATCGCGATGCGAAAGACATTTTTTTAGCATTTGCTGTCACGGCACTCTGTAACTCGGCATTTGCTACTGAAATTGACATTTTCGCAATTGCCTTTTCCCTTTCGCATTCAATTTTACCCTTTCGAAGATGTTATCAGTCACTATTTCGTAGTTGCAGATAAAGTTGTGCGCTTAGCAGTCCATACAAATATTAAGCGCAAACGCAGACGCCGATAAAAAAAACACGGCTATTATCACTTAGGGCCGCTTTCATAAAAGCCGGTAACCGCTAACCAGAGTTTAATTGACGTATTTTGTATGGTTAGCTGTCAAATTAATCACCGATTAGGCTTAACCGGCTTTTATGAAATCCGCCCTTAGTCGTGGTCAATCATGTATGAATATATTCTCATTAATCTTCTACCTATAACTATTCAACTAACATATTCAGTTTGTTTGTGATGCCCGATTCCTACACATGTCATGAAAATTTTACCCCAAAAGTGATGTTGTACAATTGTAGAACGCGCTTGACTTTTTTTGTCCGTTGCGGTCGAAATTATCTGTTGTAAGTAAATTTTTTAATGTTGTTATACATATGTAGAATTTTTGAGAAGGTTAATTGTAACTACATCGATAATTTTCTTCCATAATAATGGCTTCACGAAGTTTTTAGATGAATAGAAGAGTTAAGCCGTGTTGATGAAGATATTGTGGAGAACTTGTGATCCCATGCATAAAGAGTAAAATATCTATGGAAAGCATTCAACAATTTTTGAAAATCAACCAAAAAACTTTGTTGGGTCCAAACGCTCGCTCCGAGTTGAAACTGGGTCCAGTACGGTACAAACAACACCTGTAGTATTTGAAAACTATTCCTTCTGACGCAGGGCGCCAAAAAAGTTGACCAGGAAGCAATTTTATACATGTAGCAAATGGATTTGTTCTGATAATAAATAAACAAGTGCCTAAAGCTTCAGTTATGCTGTCTTAGCTTAGACTTGACTTGACTTGTACTTGACGTCGCCACTTATCATCGATTATACTATACTTAGCGCATACAGGCCTATTATGCTTCAATTTAAAGAAAATTACTCACTTTTTAATTATGAAACTAAAAATTCGTCCGGTACATATACTTTTTGCTTTCAAATAAATGTCAACATGTAAAAATAAATGCCAAAATGGAACAAGAAAGCAAAAATGGCTTCCCAAACAGTAGATGCCACTTAGAACTTACGTAGAAAATCAAAATTCAACAGATTTCTAAGTCGAGTTAAGTAAAGTTAGTTGTTGGGTAACCGGTTACATGCAAAACTCATTTAACAGAACGCTAAGTGACAGTTCTCAAGTCAAGTCAAGTCTAAGCTAAGTAAGCATAACTGAAGCTTAAGGGTTTAAATTTTACTCGCAAATGCAACAACAAGGAATATCCCGATCACAATTGTGATCCCATTGGAACACCACAAATACATAGCTGTTCATACAAATGCCTACATATATATACATAAATACTATATACATATGTATCTTATTCGTTGATTATCCTAAAATATTTCTTTTAACAATTTTCATGAAAAAAAAGTATTTTAACAGTTTCTAAGTAGCAATAGTAATGTTTTACATATATTAGAAGTGATCGTTGATGACACTAAAACGAAAAAAAAAACAAGTAAGGAAAGGGCTCACCACACACGTTGCAAATATAATATGTACTAAACTTGCAAAATTTTACGTTCCTAGCTTTTGAATTGCAAGAGTTATAGGCCAAAACCCATTTATCGGAACAATCGATTGTATGGGAGCTATGCCTTGTATCGGCCCGATCTTGCTGGTTCCGACAAATGATTAATCCTATGCAAAATGGCGCCTGCTTGCAAAATTTCATCGAGATATCTCTAAAACTCAGGGACTAGTTTGCGTTCAAACAGACGGACATGGCTAAATCAACTCGCCTCATGGCCCTGATCATTTCGGTATACTTAATAGTGGGTCTATCTCTTCTTCTTCTCATACTTATAAACATCGGACCAAAGTTATAATACCATTTCATGTTCATGAAAGGTATAAAAATGGTTAAAAAATTTGAAAAATTGTACCACAGCGTCATCTATCGTAAGTTTTATGTAAAAATAAAGATCAAAAATGAGTTCCTTGCCCCAAAAACCATTACTTTAGCCACTATTTTGTAATCAATTGCTTCATTTTATCAAGTTTTCCTCACTTAATACCTATACATAGGGTTAAAAGCTTTAAAGTGAAATAAAAAAAAACCAGACCTATAGGCCAAAAACCTGGTATGAGGTTTTGATACGAGAGGGATAGACCTTCAGATTTTGTTGGTTTCATCAATTACTAAAAATCTTGTTGTACAGTGTAATCGATGGCAATAGATAGGGTTAAGGGCCGCTTTCATAAAAGCCGGTAACCGCTTACCAGAGTTTAATTGACGTATTTTGTATGGTTAGCTGTCAAATTAAGCGCCGATTAGGCTTAACCGGCTTTTATGAAAGTGGCCCTAAGTATGTATATGATATGGTTGTGACTATGGATTTGTGGATAAAAAGGTTTGTCTGCAGCTTTAACTCATTGACATTTTTCGGTTCGAATAACTTTTCACTCAAATACTCTCAAAGCCGCCTTATCTTCAAAGATGGACCACTTTCGTATAAGCAGTAGTGTATGAAAATTTTCCTTTTTGAAGCATACTTATAGGCCTTAAAAGTGCCAATTAGCGTAAAGAATGAGTAGGTACTTCGGTAAACGTTCGGCTATAAATGGGTAAAATTGGTTTCTCCATAACACATGCTCAAACAAATGTGAACAGTTGACGTAGAATGGAAAGTATAACCAAAAATATTCATGATTAATCAATCAATTGTGTAGTTATTATTTTCCAAAGTAAATAGTTTTATCCATAGACATGAATGGTTGCACTTTTAATTTTCCTTTTACAAAATGTTTAATTTATTTATCTGATATATGAATATTAGAACGGGTACTCGGGTGCGCATCCCAGTGGCCTATTGAAAAGCGGGTAGTTGCCATAGCATATATCTAACTCAGGGACTAGTTTGCGTTCAAACAGACGGACATGGCTAAATCAACTCGCCTCATGGCCCTGATCATTTCGGTATACTTAATAGTGGGTCTATCACTTCTTCTTCTCATACTTATAAACATCGGACCAAAGTTATAATACCATTTCATGTTCATGAAAGGTATAAAAATGGTTAAAAAATTTGAAAAATTGTACCACAGCGTCATCTATCGTAAGTTTTATGTAAAAATAAAGATCAAAAATGAGTTCCTTGCCCCAAAAACCATTACTTTAGCCACTATTTTGTAATCAATTGCTTCATTTTATCAAGTTTTCCTCACTTAATACCTATACATAGGGTTAAAAGCTTTAAAGTGAAATAAAAAAAAACCAGACCTATAGGCCAAAAACCTGGTATGAGGTTTTGATACGAGAGGGATAGACCTTCAGATTTTGTTGGTTTCATCAATTACTAAAAATCTTGTTGTACAGTGTAATCGATGGCAATAGATAGGGTTAAGGGCCGCTTTCATAAAAGCCGGTAACCGCTTACCAGAGTTTAATTGATGTATTTTGTATGGTTAGCTGTCAAATTAAGCGCCGATTAGGCTTAACCGGCTTTTATGAAAGTGGCCCTAAGTATGTATATGATATGGTTGTGACTATGGATTTGTGGATAAAAAGGTTTGTCTGCAGCTTTAACTCATTGACATTTTTCGGTGTTGCTCAGGGGCTTATAATTCGCAGGGACCGTAACTGTTATGAGTTTTAATATAAAAATCCACATTTAATCATTATTTTCCGATTTTTTTCATAAAAATCAACAATAGCAGTTATTTTAAACTTTTATTTTTTTGATCAAAAATAAAAGTTATTTTTTGATTTTTATTTTTTTGATCAAACATAAAAGTTATTTTTTGATTTTTATTTTTTTGATCAAACATAATAGTTATTTTTGATTTTAATTTTTTTGATCAAAAATAAAAGTTATTTCTTGAGCGATATTTTATCCCTCAAGAATAAAAATTAAGTTTTGAGTTTTAACTTTTTTCGCGTATTGAAAAACTCAAATTACCGCAGCGCCTTTCTGGCAGGTTGTTGATCATAATTATTAGATGATATATCCTTGTCAGCATAAGTGCTCAATAATTTGAAACATATTTATATTTATACACATTGATATTGTATGTATGGGGCAAAATTCGCCAAGTGTACCAGGTGAAAAAATGTATGTACATAAATATAAACTATGTTGATGAGGATATACCACCCAATAATTATGATTTATTACTTGCCAAAAAGGCACAGCGGCGTTTTGAGTTTTTCAATCCGCGAAAAAAGTTAAAACTCAAAACTTAATTTTTATTCTTGAGGAATAAAATATCGCTCAAGAAATAACTTTTATTTTTGATCAAAAAAATAAAAATCAAAAATAACTATTATGTTTGATCAAAAAAATAAAAATCAAAAAATAACTTTTATGTTTGATCGAAAAAATAAAAATCATAAAATAACTTTTATGTTTGACCAAAAAAATAAAAATCAAAAATAATGATTATTTGTAATTTATATGGATTTCCCTCAAATTTTTTTAGTTTATAGAAGCTTTTTGTTGAGCATGAAGAGACGTGCATATTCATATACTTGAAACGTATCTGCGATATTGGGAAGTCTTCCATTTTTGATGCTAAAAATACAAAAATAATCGTTACGGGGGGTCCCTGATAATTCGTTCGAATAACTTTTCACTCAAATACTCTCAAAGCCGCCTTATCTTCAAAGATGGACCACTTTCGTATAAGCAGTAGTGTATGAAAATTTTCCTTTTTGAAGCATACTTATAGGCCTTAAAAGTGCCAATTAGCGTAAAGAATGAGTAGGTACTTCGGTAAACGTTCGGCTATAAATGGGTAAAATTGGTTTCTCCATAACACATGCTCAAACAAATGTGAACAGTTGACGTAGAATGGAAAGTATAACCAAAAATATTCATGATTAATCAATCAATTGTGTAGTTATTATTTTCCAAAGTAAATAGTTTTATCCATAGACATGAATGGTTGCACTTTTAATTTTCCTTTTACAAAAAGTTTAATTTATTTATCTGATATATGAATATTAGATCGGGTACTCGGGTGCGCATCCCAGTGGCCTATTGAAAAGCGGGTAGTTGCCATAGCATATATCTACTAGTAGCGCAAATAACAGCTGATACACACAAACCACACAGGGTAGATTGTATGCAATAATAAAGCAATCGCAAATTAATACTGCAATATTGAAAGTAAATACAAAAAACTCAACCCAAATTATTAAATATAAGGCAGTTTTAAAAGATGCCAAACTAGTAGGGGTAAACAATGATTTAGACAAAAGTCATGACAATTCCTAACAATTATGGATCACGAACGCATGTAATATAGGCACTTTTTTCACGAAGTTTCGTTCTCAATTTCATTTTATTCTCTATCGGGCATTTCGCGTTTTGCCAGCTCTTCCACGTACACCAGAATTGCGGTAACAGCATTACCAACGGTTACAATTTTTGGTAGCATACTATTCCAGGGTACACAAATTACCAGTCACGCTCAGAATAGACCGGTTAACGGTACATGCGCAATAAACGTCAGTAAAAAATAACATTTCTACTGCCATTAGTATCGAATATTTTATAAATCTTATGCGGAACTGTTAATGTTAATGGAGTATTTATTAAATTAAACTTAAAAACGGGATGCATTTATTACGTGCATTCAATATAAACCTGTCTGTGCACTAACTGTGTGTACGTTTTTGCATTCTCGCCTGTTTTTTCGGCATTTGTTTTCCTTGTTTGTGATATACCCGCCCGTAAAAGTTTATGAATATACACACGTACATACACTCATGTAGTGTATACGTAGTTTGACTGCGTTTGCGGCTGCGTTCCACAGATATTCAAAAAGCCGTTGGGTGGGTAGGCTGGACAAAATTTGCCTCCCAATTTTGTTGGACTTTGTGTTATTTTGCAGCAACGAACGTTGCTCAGTCAAAAATTTCAAGTCAATGAAGTCTGGAGTAAACTTCAAGTTCGCGCTGTTACCGCGACTAAAGTTGTCTGGAAGAGATGTGAGTTTTTATGGTGTTGAAATTTGCATTGTTACAAAAACAAAAAGTTACATATAGTTTTTATAATACCAAGCAATTTATTAATATAAAATAACTGCATTCGTTTCTTGAGTTTTTCGTTTATAACGTTTCGTTCGATGTGTGTTCAAAGTACATAAATCAAAATTGATAAATAGTAAAGCAAAAAAAAAAATTATTGCTTAATCATAGAGTTCAATTCGCATCAGTTGAAAGCACGCCACTGTCCACACCCACGAAACGCTGTGCTGCTAATCATTGTAGTCTGCCTCTTTGGTTGTTTTTTTCGGTTAGCGTGAAGTTATGCATACCTACATAAGTTAAAATATAATTTGCATTTTAAATATAATAAAATTATGTTATTTGCCAGCATTCAAACGATTTATTAGCAGTGAAAAGTATTCTTTAAGAGAAAGTAAGGAAAAATCATTATTGGTTATGAAATCACAAGGAAAAAGCCATCTTAGCTTTAAGCACAACAACAACTAACACGTTGCCTTTGCTGCTGCTGCTAACGCCGTTTTCGGCTGTATGGCACTGTGGGCAGTTTAAAAAAAACTCGGGATCAAAATCAAATAACTGGTCATGGAATAAAGGTAGAGTAGTATTGCTGAAACAACTACTGTAAATCGGTTAATATATCAAATAAATGTCTCTCACAATCTGTTGGAACGTATCAGGATTGTCCAGTAGGGTAGCTTAAGAAGCTAGCTAACATCTCGATGCGAGCGGGTTGAACTCTAGCTAACCTGTCAGCTATTTATATATTTGATTGTTCACTGAAAAAGCGTTTTGAAGTTTAACTGAAGTTTAAATTTATTTCGAGCTTACGCAAACTTAGTTTAAACCAATGACTGAAAAACCGGGCCATACTCCAGTTGACAAACGCATCGTGTTGGTATTACATTTTCTTTCTATGCTTTGGTGCATTGTGTAGACAGGCTTTGCTGGGGAGATATACAAGGTTTTTAAACACAATACTGTCTAATCTGCACGGCTGACTTCCTAAACATCAGTCTAACACTGCAATACAAAAAACGGAATGATGCATTGTCATGATGCTTATGCGATACATTACGTACTATGTATGTATGTACCGACATACATATATCATGATTTTCATCGGAAACGGAACTTGTATATTTTTGGTTTACTTTTCTTAATATGATAAAAAGAGCCATAAATTAATTGTTTAAATTAATTAAACAATTTACTGAGTTTCAGCTTCTCACTTGCAATAATTATGTATGTAAATATGAAAAGCATCAACAAGTTTTGTGATTCATTTCTAGAACGCGCCTAAATGTATGCAGTGGTTTTTAGAATTGCTCATCATCGACTGTATAGCTTAGGAACAGTTGACTTTGTAGTTTTGCAGAGCAACTGACGGGTAGAGGTTTAGAATATGCCCGCGGTAGGCATACCGGTTGTAAGAGGCGACTAATATGCACAAAGGTAATGATGTGCAACACGATGGTTGATCTACGGATGTGATGCCTCTCATTACCCATCTTCTCTTTCCTTTCGGAAGTAGGGATGACATGACCTATAAGGTTACACTGGTCATACCAAATCGCTACCACGACAGTCGGGCAGTACCGCAAGGGAGTACCGGAACGTACAGGATTCGTATCCGGCCAAGGACTGTTATTTCGACAACGCTCCCCAAAACTTTCGGGGAGTGATTTTTGTTGCTACAACAACAACAACAACAAGTCGGGCTATAATCAAAGACAATATACTTTTTCAAATCATCTTTTGAGATTTTTAATTTCACCCACTGTGCATAGCCAGCGTCACGCAATCAATGTGGGCACTGTTTTGTTGTTGCTTTTTTTTCTGCGCTGATTTCTGTGCGACAGCTGATTACGTTGTCTACCAGCTTACAAGTTATGGGGGTAAAATCAATATGCAAAAGCAGAAAAAGAAAAGCTAGGTAAATACAAAGCGAAATTAAGTGAATATATGTGACGTTAACCGCGATTGCAACAATAAGTATCTGTCAGTCATTACTCGATAGACTATTGCCGTTTAGATCCATTATAGTGTGGCGAATTCGATGAGTCCAGGGTTCGATCCTGTGGAGTGAACACACGCAGAATTAATGTAACAGATAACTAGTTGTATTTACTAGTATTAATCGCAATACAGATTTAAGAGTAAGGTAACCTGACAGTAGTTTACTGTACAACACAGGAAAATAAACTGATCAACCGGCCTTGCTTGGTCAATGCCTTGTATAGTCGAACAGGGTGCTAGGTTACGCACCTAGAAGTTTCTAGGTTGCTCGTTTATCGTGTTCTCGAAGGGTCGGTGCTATATATCGACATCTCCTCCACGCCTCGCATTCGCAAACACTCATGCTATCTCTCTTCCTCTTGCTTTTCTGCTTATACATGTATGAGTGACTAACACCGCTATCTCTGTTGTGTTTAAATAGAGGTGGGAGTATTATTGAGTTAGGGATGGTACATGTTTGGAATATTCGGCACAATAGTGAATAAATGAACAACCCTATTCCCCTATATTAATTATAAGTATTTGTATGTATGTATGTACTCACATATACCCTGTAAAAAACGTTGGAGTATGGGAGTACTCCAACATTTATCCTCGCTCATATAAAAAAGGTGGTCCAATTTACATGGCGATGGCCGGTAATTGGATCACCTAATCCATATCGGAGCACCCTGCTGAATAGTCTATGGAGCACCTACGTGAGAGTACTTTGAAAATGCTGGCAAAATATTACTCTATAGAGTACTTTGCAGTAAAGCGAGAGAGGGAGTATGTGTTCTTTTTGAGGACCACCTACTCCCTCTCTCGCTTTGCTGTTGAATAGTCCATAGAGTAATCCAATAGGAGTATTTTGGGAGTACTCTGTAGGTGGTCTATAGAGTATTCAAAAGCAAAGAAATGGAGTACTCCGAGTCGGATTAGGTGATCCAATTACCGGCCATCGCCATGTAAATTGGACCACCTTTTTTATATGAGCGAGGATAAGTGTTGGAGTACTCCGATACTCCTTAAGGAGTACTCTATGGAGTATGAAACGGAGGATTTCGGTTTTTTGCAGGGAAGTATCCTGCAAAAAATGTGATTAGTCTACGATCAGTCCGGGACGAGTCGGAAAGGAGGATGCGATTAATACTTATTGTGAGAACTTTGTATGGACTGAACTGTTCACATTTGTTTGAGCATGCCCTATGGAGAGGCTAATTGTAACCGTTCATACCCGAACGGGTATGAAGGGACTAATCAACTTTCCTCTCAAATGGGAATTTTAGCTCCTGTATGTATGCTACAAAAACTAAAATTTACATACACTCATATGAGCATGCTACACTAATTGAAATATAATAAACTGTAGACTAAAGGGTTCGATTCCGGATCGCTCTTTTAAGAGATTAGTTACACTATTTTTTGCAGGGCACCTACCAAGAAGTATAATTTTTTTTTTTCGAAGCGAACAAACCATTTTTGGGCTTTTTTAAATGAGGTTATGTTTGTTTACGCTTACTGTGTGATACTTTTTGTTATTTTAACAAATAGATTTAATTTATATTTTAATGAGTTCGAGACCGAGTTCCATCATATTCTAGCGGTTTTCTTTACAATTATTTTTGAAACGTCAAATAGAAAGGAATTAACTTTAAACTTAATAACCCATTTTATTGAATTTTTCAGTAGATCGCTTTGAAAGTTAAAATTGTAGTGTAAAAGTATGGAATTTGAGGTATGCGTTTTGGTCCATAAAATCCATAACTTGTGCCTTGAAAATTTGAATATAATGCTGGTATTAGGTATCTACTATTGTGTTTGGTCCAATCTTGAGTTTGGCTTTTCTCTGTTATTGCTACGGATATGGGGATACTTATGCAACGATCAATCTTTGCCGTCAGCATTGTTAAAATATCAATTACAAGAACATTCATTGAAGTTTGTATGAGTACTATACTTAGTTACCGATTTAATTCCATTTAAATTTAAGTTTTGATAAAAATGACAGCCCATAAGTCATTAGTAATAAATGACGCTTCCTGTTAGTTACTTAAAATGAAATATTTACATACGTCATACCTTTGAAGTGCCAGTAATCCATTTGTCGACTAATCGATTGGCAATAGAAATAATCGATTATTTTAAATCAACTAATGTTGGTGCTTAGTAGCAGTATTTCGTCCGCTTAATCGTCGTACCCGAAGGTACTTTAAACTACGTACACACTACAGCGTAAAACCCCTGTTTTCGTATAAAACACTTCACAAAAACCAAGGTAGCTGAGATTCTTTATAGCACTAGCAGTGTTATGACAGGGAAAAAACGATGATATATCAGTATGTATAGTTTTCGATTAGTCTCGATACATTTTAGAGCCGACACTGAATGGTAGTTGTTTTCGGTGCTGTTTTGGAATAAAGCAGGTAGTTTTCATCAGGTTTTCGTCGACAATTTTACAACGCGAAAATGAGAATGGGCTCCAAAACACGTCAGTGTGCAGCAACGATTTTTGTAGTGACCTGTTCTAGGCTTTCCTACTTTATATCAATACTAACTCTGTTGTTTAGTCGTCGGTCCATAAGTTGTTAAGCTACAAATCCACTGCTACCTTGTTAGGGATTTCAGAAATCCACGCCCTTCATTATTTGCAAATAAAATAGCTGACAAACAATATTGAACTCTGTTTATAATAAGATGCCATTTGTGGAATTATGGCTTTATGTTAGACAGGTTCTCCTTCTACCCCTATAAGTATACTACACAAATTAAAACTAACGTATTCTGACTAGCCTACTGTGTGTTTGGGCAGTTTAAATACAATCCCTACCAAAGACGACTAAACTGGTGAAACTATTAGTTGGGTTTAGCCACAAGGATTGTAAATCGAGAAATCTGACGAAATTCAGTGTTTGAAATTTTCATCCTAAATAGCCATCCCCTGTAACGAAATTTGATTACAAAGTTTTCTTAGAACTACGCTGCAAGATTAAATTTAATAAATTTTACCTTGACCATTTTCAATGGATTGCATTGAATGCTTGTATTCCTTCACGAATGTTGACATGTGCCGAGGAACATTTCTTATCTTTTCGAAAAATGGCACATTTCCTACGTTTGCGACATCTGCCAATCAGTCAATATTAACATTCTTTTTACGATCTAGGCACTACTCTTTTGTTTAGTAGGTAAATTTCAAAATTATTTTCATTAAAGCTTCTATGTATGTACGTATTTATTTCGCTATTACGATAAAATATACAGTGTAGCCCGGATATAAGTAACATTATAATTTAATTGTTAACGCCATGATCCAACTATGGAAGGTCGTGGCATGAGACAGCTGATTAAAAAGTTTTTTCTTTAATTTTGACATTATGCCCATTTTTCAGTGTAATTTTGACAGTACGCACACAAAGTACAACAACAAAATACATTACACATATTATGTACGCACGGGTGTACATATGTCACCATGCCATCACCTGTTTATTGCATCATGGTTAACGCTTGTGACCACAGATGTATTTATTGCATGGCATGATTTCAGTTTCTTTTCCACACACACACTGCTATACAAAGTTATTCCGCTCAGATTGACACAGTTCAAAATTTTTTGAAGTCTCATTTAGCTTTGGTCTCAATAGAAACTTAACGGTTCTGTCTATATAACGATTTTTTGTTCAATTATCAAAATCGGGGTAATAATTTGAATATATTTCTTGTCGTGAATCTCTTGATAGAAATGTCATAACATTGCCCATCTGATCAATTAATAGAGCATGTTTAAGTATGTATAAAGGTTTCCATAATCAATAAGAATATTTTGTAAGATCCAGGAAAAAGTTTTATTTGTTTAACAAAGTCGTATTGAGAGGTATTCAGTCAGCAATATGATATCGAAGTATCGGAGGTTTTGGTTGTCCTTTGTCCGAATAACTCCGGCCCTGCCACCCTCTAGTACATCTATCGGTAAAACGCTACCCGTCAAAGGAATTTTTAATTTTTTTTTTTTAATTTTTTTGCGCTTTTTAGCTTGACCCAAATGCCAGACATAACTGTCTTATTTTTCCTTTTTTCCTTTTCCAAAATAATGAATTATTTTTGGTATTTTTCGAATTAAATGAATTGCTTTTATTTCACCTTTCTAATTTTAAACTTATTCTTTTTTGGGATTTGTCCTAAAAACCTATCTCTGGTCATTATCATCAGATAACTATTAAATTTCCTTCCATATAGTTATACATATACATAAGTGTGTATATGCGCATCAAAATATACATATGTATATTATATCAGAAATACCCTATTTTTACTTTTAAATACGAATCAAACAATGTGGCAAGCATGTTTTTGGTCGCGCACAAATACAATGGCAAATTGTGACGGTGTTGGGTTGCCGATCACTGCTCTAGTACCCTGTAAAAAACGTTGGAGTATGGGAGTACTCCAACATTTATCCTCATTCATACAAAAAGGTGGTCCAATTTATAAGCCCATGTCCGGCGATTGGATCACCTAATCCACATCGGAGCACCCTGCTGAATAGTCTATGGAACACCTACGTGAGATTACTTTGAAAATGCTGCCAAAAGATTACTCTATAGAGTACTATGCAGTAAAGCGAGAGAGGGAGTATGTGATCTTTTTGAGGACCACCTACTCCCTCTCTCGCTTTGCTGTTGAATACTCCATAGAGTAATCCGATAGGAGTATTTTGGGAGTACTCTCATGTAGGTGATCTATAGAGTATTCAAAAGCAAAGAAATGGAGTACTCCGAGTCGGATTAGGTGATCCAATTACCGGCCATCGCCATATAAATTGGACCACCTTTTTTATATGAGCGAGGATAAGTGTTGGAGTACTCCGATACTCCTTAGGGAGTACTCTATGGACTATGGAACGGAGTATTTCGGTTTTTTGCAGGGTACTAGCCCAACTACCGCGGCAGTGATCCGTTTGACCCAACGAAAATTGGAATAGTGGATTTGTGTAAGTCGCTTTTGATGGCAGGCATAAATGTCGCGGGCATATTCTAACCCCCTTACACCCTGGGGTTCAGCCTTTTGTTCGTTGGGGGCCATGATAGCATAAAATAGCTTGTATTAACGTTGTCGGAACATTTCTTATTTGAAGTTTTTGCTTATTATGATTTTTCACAATTAAAAAAACTAGATATAATAAAAAAAAATTTCTTCGATTACTTTTGGTTATTTGAGTTGATTCTGAAAGTGCACCCCTAATTTTTACATATGGCAGCACTTGTATAAACTGACATCAAAACACGTGCGCGAACGAAAAATTGCCAAAACATTAAAAAAACAGAAGGAAATATAGCTGGACAAAAAGGTTTTTTTTATATTGTTATATTATATTGCGCATTGTGTTTTAATAACTAGTGAAATGCATAACTACCTATAAAGTAAAATGTGAGGTTAGACAAATAATGAAGTAGCTGACAGAGCGTTTAGTGGCTATGACGGCATCTTCATCTCAAGAAGATTTATTCTACCTAGTGTATGCATGTGTTATAAATACCTTACTACCTAAAATGAGTTTAAAAAATATTAAACTTCAGTTGAAAAATATTGATTGAATTCAAGTTAGAACCCAATATTTTATTTAGTGGGGAAATGCGAATATTTTCATATCAAAAATGTTACACTTTGCTGGTGCATGAACTTTTCCTCCAACTAATCGTAAGCTCAAAATCAGTTGGGAAAGTAAGTTGATCTCAAATCTATTTCCAATATATGTATATCCAACACACATGTTTATTGTGTTTCTATAGTTTGTCTAGTGCGTATAAGCGGGGAAATACTGTATGTACCACACTCTCGGTTTGTACGTATGTACATACATATATCTAGTGAATGCAACGGGTTGTAAAGATTCTCAAGTAGTTCAGTCTCAATATCAAGGGAAATTTTAATGGCAGTGATTTCTTGTTGTTAAGGCACTCGGTTGTGAAGAAGCGAAAACAAAATGTATTAAACAAGTTTAACTCTTCTTTTGTGCATTTGTAAATTCGGACTGTTTCATATCTCACTATTTATAGCAATAAACTCTCGCCCTATATCGCTTGTGCTTTTTATATTGAATCTGCAATTTGGTCCAAGTTGCACAGTGTTTAATTGTGAAGACATATCAATGTAAAAATTGTGTCTGATTGATAATATACAAAAAATACAACTGTAAGCACTTTAGTTATTAATACAAATTGAATACATAAAGCGACAGTCTTGTACCGACTTTGAACGCCAGCTTCTCGAACGTTTAGAATTTCGTGAAAACCTGGTTTCCCAATGAAAATGTGACGACCACTGACTTGGTGCACACGCGGCCAGTTATATAGCAATATTTCTCCGAAACTTAGTCGCATCTTCAACCACACTCCCCTGGCAAAAAAGAAGACTACTGATAGTTTAGTAAAATGGTGTTGACCTTTCACAAAATGTGACACTGTGTTACAGCTCAACCGGTTTTAGAACTTACCCTCAAACGTATGCTATGATAGTTGAAAGCGGTCAGTGTATATAAAAAAAAAATAGGGATGTTACGGAGTTGAGCTTACCGGATCTGAGGTCGTATTCGGAATTCGATTTACAGAATTGCAGTATGCAATATAGACTTATCTAGCTGATGCAAAGTGTTATTTGGACTGAACTAAAAGCTCTTAATTTGACTTTGTTCATGGTTTCCACATATCGAGCACTCCTTAAACACATCGATTTTATCAGATGATGCTGTACCAGTGTTTCATTTAAGGATACATTCGAGACAAAAGTTGGACCTCGTATTTCAATTTGCCTTGGAATTTTATATTGTTCAACTTTTAGTGGTCCGTAGGAGTGTTTTATGCAGAGAGTAGTTGATTAGGTTAAAATTATCGCCTGGACGAATAATAAAAACCGCAGCTTCGGTAATCAAGTTCGTAACATTTCTAACTCAAACATGCTCGTATGTACATTTGTTCTGGTGCAAAAATTAAATAAATAAAAAGTTCCTTTCAAGCTCTTTCCGCTCGCTCTTCAAATCATTTGTGTGCGTTCAGCGTTTAGTTTGTGACGTATTCAGTTCAGTGAGTTTTCAAAAAATAAATGTAAAACATGCTGCTAATATAGTACAGTTAATTGTTTAAAAAATAGTAACTAATTGTGTATGCTGCCAAGTGCTAAGTGCCGCCAAACTGGTTTCGTTTTTTTGTTTTTTTTTTTTGTTTCATATTGCAATCGCTCTCTGTTTGCCAAAACACTCAGCTGTTTGTCTGAGCGGCTAATTTAACTGGGTGCTTTTGTTATTGTTTATCGTGTTTGTGAGCTCATCTGCCTATAAAATTTCGTATTCGCCCAGATACTATTTTGAATTTATTGGCCGGGTAGTGTGATATAGTTGACATTAATAATAAGAGCACCATTGCCTGCAAATAAAAAAACATTTAATTTTGTGTCAAAGGATCAACTATTTAACAACAAATTACAAACGATGGCTGATTTACGGCGAAGACAACGAGACAAACGTAAGATTAAATTTTTATTTGGTTTTAACACAAAAATATATTTAGTAATAATGTATGTATGTATGTGCATTAGGGTGCTTAATTTTTAAAACTTTTTTTCCATTTGTTTGATTTGAAAAAAAAAAACAACTAGGTATAATTTGAAGTTTCGGAAGGGATTTGCATTCTTTATATGCCTCTTTGCAGCCTTGTAGCGTCAATATCTGGTTAGGATGGCATTAGCTGAGAAAAAGCAAATTCTATGCTCTGTAATGTTTGAGCACTATTTTTGAATGAACCAAAATTAATTTTTTCTCCAAAGAGTTTATATGAAAAATACATATATATTTTCAATGACGACAAAGAAAAAAAATTTACCTGAATTTAAAACACCCCAATGTTAAAAAAAAAATTACAAATATTTTAAGTTTATTATCTCTGCAAAAAATGGTGGCTCTTTTTTCTCACGCTTTGGAATGTATTTTCCAAATAATTTTAATTCAAACGAGCCAAAAAGGATTCAAATTTCGTCGGAATAAGAATTCGTATCACATCAGCGTAAATAATAAAATTAAAAGTATAGCTTTAAGTACTTAAACTCCACATTTGCGCAGCTTCCACAACATTAATTTTTAACGGGTACCTACAAGTTGAGTTATTTTCTACTTAGTTCGGTACCTGACATGCCTGTTTTACTGCTGGGTGAATACACTAATAGGCTTGTTTAAACAAATCATTTAATTTTACCCATTTTTTATATTCACGAACTTTTTCGCCTAACATGAAATAATGACAATTGCAATATTATTAGCACAAGTACAATGTTTAAAAAATAAATATGCCATGATACGATAAAGCAGTTTTCAAGTTAAAACATTATTGTGACTACTTGATAGTAAAAAATAAACACATTATTTAATTAATCATCACAAGTATTTATTAACCGTGAAGGTGAGGATCTGCGCAATGTGGGTACTCATGCGACGAGGTTAAAAAACCTTTACTAACTGCAAAGGGGTCCGAATGCATGCACACGAATTAGATAATTGTATTGTATTATTATTACTTTATTTACTTTATTATTATTTATTGTAAAATAGTATGTTTCTTTGTTGTACAAAAGCTGTAATCTTTCATATAAGAGTTACAAAAATAAAAGTTTCTTAAAATATTTTACTAACCATCAATCGAATGAGCACATTTTGCGCTTCTGCAAAATCGTCACCTCTCTGCCGGTCCAAGACAAATATATCTCAAAATTTTTTGTTTTACTAATTTTGAGCTTAAAGTGCCCTGAATGCTTTCTTCAGTTAACATCGCCACTATCTATGTACAAATGTTTGTGCAAATATCTACAATTAGAATGCTATTTTTATTATTATTAGTAGTACTTAATTAATTGTGCTTCGTCTACCAAATTAGCCACACAATTATATCACACAATATGAATAAAAAGAGGAGAAAACAAAAACGAAAACAAAAACAAAACAAATACAAATAATCCTTAAGTTTTGTCTGATAGTAAATCTCCATATGCGAATGGCGTGAATTCATGACCAGCTTTTTTTTTGCACATATCAAACATCATACATGCTTACACATTAGGGTGTCTCACACACCCTACAAAAAAGTTCGTTTAATTTTAAGACTTCTGCCAAATTGTTTAAATAATTTTTTTTAAAGAATATCTTAAAGTCTTAAGTACCTGAGAAAGAGCTGAAGCGCTTCATTGTCTTTTTCCATATAAAAGAAATGACCTTCATAAATCTATATGTAGGAATATCCTAAAGTCCCGACGAAAAAAATTTGCCCAAAATCAGTAGAATTTCTCACGGAGTTAAGACTTCCACCTTATGATACTGAAATTGAACGGGCTACAAATTTGCATACTCAAAAAAATTTGAAAATTTCCATGAAAACTCGTCGAAATTTTGCGAATTTTTCACATATTTTTAAAATATAATTTAAAGTTTATGTGTTAGTTCATGAGAAGCTGTCTCAAAAGAAATTAGTTAAAATAAGCTATGGTAGTTTATGGAAAAACTAATTTAATTTTTTTGTGTTGCACCCTAATGTAGATGTGTATGTACATATGTATGAAATGATCTCGGTTGCCAAGCCTTTTTTTAATTTTATTCATGCAATATACATGTACATATGAAGGTAAAAACTCAGCTAAGCAGAAATACTTCGGACGGTAACATTGAATAACTAGTTCTAATTAATCACGATTGGGACTAGTTTTATAATTGGTAGATAAGAAAAACTAAAATTAAAATAATTGTACTCAGCTTGCCACCAGTGCTGCCCAAGCCCTACATTTCAATTAATCTACAAAAACAAATACATATGTACATATGTATTTCAATTTGATTAGACGCAACCTAGCAATGTTAGCAAGTAGATGCTAAGGAGATTTTCACATTACCCCACCTATCTGAAGTTAAAAAAAATTTAAATTAAAATTAATATCAAAGCACTTCAGCATATCCATTAAATGAATATTATCACTAAAAGTGCAAAGTTTAACCCCTCTAAAGCGTCTCTGAGCCGAGAAAATTGCAAAAGAACTTTCAACTTGCCACCACATCCACCATTTTGATCGGAGTTTTATGGTTTATAATGTTCAAAAAAAAAGCGTCTGGGCCGCAACTACTACACCTTTTCCAACAGTATTTCAGAAAAACTCAAATGTATTTCAGAAAAGCTCATATGTACTTCAGAAAACTACAAATGTAATTCAGAAAAGCACAAGTGAAATTCAGAAAAACGCAAATGTATTTCAGAAAAAACCAAATGTATTTCAGAAAAACCCAAATGTATTTCAGAAAAAACCATATGTATTTCAGAAAAACCCAAATGAAATTCAGAAAAACCCAAATGTATTTCAGAAAAAACCAAATGTATTTCAGAAAAACACAAGTGCATACCATGGTTTATATTAACAGTTAAACGCCAACGGATATATCGCGCAATGCCAATGCATCTGCGAAAAAAATAGAAGCGTGCTGAATAGCACGGGCACAATCTGCCGTCGTTACTGCGTCTTTGGCTTGTTGGATAATTTCCTCCATGTATTGTAGTCGCCTTTCTATTACCCCTGGCCCCTCCGTGGGTGGAACCCGCATGTTTGTTTTTACAAACGCTTTTATTTTGGACCAAACATTCTCAATGGGGTTCAGCATCGGCGAGTAAGGCCCCAAGTGCAAAAGGGTGGGTGAATTATTATCAGCAAACACCGCCTCAAGTCCTGAATGGCATGGTGCATTATCGCAAACCAATACCAAATCAGACAGTCTGTTCCCGATTGCGGTCCATCTATTCAAAAGTCCACGGACCCATTCAGCTGCACTCTCTTTTTTAAAGGAACCGCGACGCGTTTCCATACATAATACACCTGACGTACTGATTGCCCCGATAAGGTGCACATTCGGTCAACCTGATGGCGGCAGCGTTAAAGTTGCTCGTGCGCCAGATCGTGCGCGACCCTTTGTGCGCCTACAAAATAAATTACAAAAAAAAAAAAAAAAAAAAAAATACAATTGGGGTTTTCTGAATTTCATTTGGGTTTTTCTGAAATACATTTGGGTTTTTCTGAATATCACTTGTGCTTTTCTGAATTACATTTGTAGTTTTCTGAAGTACATATGAGCTTTTCTGAAATACATTTGCGTTTTTCTGAATTTCACTTGTGCTTTTCTGAATTACATTTGTAGTTTTCTGAAGTACATATAAGCTTTTCTGAAATACATTTGAGTTTTTCTGAAATACTGTTGGAAAAGGTGTAGTCTTAGTTTCAATAAAATATTTTGCTGGGTTTATGTATTTAAATCTGTCTGTACTTAAGTATTGTACTACTTCAAAGTGTGGCTGTGTGCATGAATGGCTTTTGTATTTTGCAAAAATTACACCTTTTTAATTCTCAGCTGGTTTTGCTAGTTGACAATTTGTGACGTTCGTTTGGCCAGCAACAAGCTGCGAAGTCGTTTAAGTTCACTGTCATGGCTGGGTTTGGTGGTAGCGCTTGCGGTTACCGCCAAGCATCATTCGTTTGTATTTAACGACTTCTCACATTTGATGCAACACATTAAGAGTTTTATTATTGAATAAGAAATGTGGACAACTTTTATCTAGATCATGGTTCTATACTAAAGTTTGTCAAATATCGAGATCGCCGGGCTAGGGCCGCACCTCAAACCATTATTAAATGCCAAAATTTCCAAAGTGAAAACACAAAACCGTGCCAACGTTTAAGCCTATATAACTGTGGAATGGCCCACCAGACCAAAAATTTCCAAAACAAATTGTTTGTGGGATTTCATTTTTTACTTTAACAATTTTGGAGGTTGAGTTCAAAAATTAGATCAGTAGATCAGTAGACTAGCAGACTTTTTCACCACGCTGAATTATAATATCGAAATAATTAAAAAAAAAAATTTTTTTTCTTTGGCACAGTCTAATATATGTACATACATGCATCTGTGAGGCTGATTTAATCGCTGTTCATGCGCATACCTCACAAACTTTGCATGTTGTTGACTCACACCCACGAAGCACAACAATAAAGGTGTTAAACCGCGTATCAAACAGAATTCATTCTTAATCTTAATTTGACAAACATTACAACCAGTTCAAAGCCACATATGCGGTTTTGCACTTTCACCCACGATTTGTACTTCATACATACATAAATAGCGTACACAAAGCTTCTTAGCAGAAGCCGACCACTGAACCACAGGGCTGATGACATCGAAGTGGGTTAAGCTGTTGAAATAAATACAAACTGTGCACATTAGCGCTGGAAGTTTTCGAATTAATACAATGATTGTGAAAAGGACAGGGGGGGGGTGTTAAAATGTTGGTCAATCATAGTCATATTAAACAAAGATTTTAACTAAAATTGAAAGTAACAGGCTACAATTATGAAACAAATTATGTTGGTTGGTGGTATGAAGAAAATTTTAATGTTTTGCAAGGTCACCCTGTGTCAATTATTTTATTCACAAACCATAGCAAAGCTGTGACAATAAGCGAAAAAAGCCAAACTCAAGTTTGGAGTAAGCGTTGTGATATCGCACTACCATAGACCCAAACCATCATTTTGAAATGTTGAAATGACAACTTCGTCATTTTAAAATTAAAACTTCGTTTTAGACATAAAATTTATTTTAAGTTGACTATCACAGACATGAAATGAAGTCTAGAATCATATTTAAGTAGACGAAACTCTATTTTAACTTGACTATCATCATTAGCCATAGTTTTTCTAACTTTGACCTACAATTTTTGAGCCGCCACGAAGCGTCGAGAGAGAAATTAAAAGCCCGTGATGGAGTACTACTATACATATACAAATTTTTAAAAGTAAATAATTTATGCCTTTAAATAATTAGTTTTTGGCCCATTACTTTTGCACGAATGAAAAAAGTTATGCTCGCACTTTGGTTGTTTTTTACCCTGGCAATAATATGCGTCTTTAAATACCCCCATGCGTAATTTTTGTAACAGGTTTTGTTGGTGTTAGCATTTATTCTATGAAAAACTACAACTGAGCGAAGTCAAATTAAATACTTAGCGCAATTGCGTTAACAAATTGTAGCTGGCGCTGCCGTCATGGTATCAGCGCCAGAAAGTTTACTACAATGTCCAACCTTAACTACCATAACTATTGGCATAACTTTGAAACAAGAAATTGGACAAATGGACTTCAGCTACACTGAAATAAAAAAGTTGAAAGTGCACATTGAAAGTAACATATCAAAACCACTTTCAAGCGATTGATGGTAATACTGTAAATATTACAGTATTTACTGTAAAATTGGCAGTAAAAACATGTGATTTTTGCATAATGATATGACTCCACTTTAAAATTTACAGTAATTCATGTCAATATGATAGTATATTCGATATTACCCACTGTTGGACGAAAAATGGCAGGGTTTACTATCAATTTGACGGCCGTTTACTGTAGATTTTTTTTTCAGTGTACCAACAAAATACATATGTAGCTGAGGCTTGCTTCTCACTTCTACTTTTATCTGTTTGTTGTACTCGTACAATGACTCTATCCAAAGAATATTTTTTTCTACGATAAATGAGAATTCCTCTTTCCAATACAAATTTGTATCAGTTTGTATAAATGCGGAATTGAGGAGATAATACAAAAGTTTTTAGTAAACAATTTAGCCCTTCACCCCCCGCTTCACTAAAAATATTCTTTCCAACTACATATTTGGTGTGCCATTAATTTCAAAACTTTCGTTTTTTTACAATTTTAAAACGCACACCACTGGAGATTTGCTGACATATGCAAATACATACATATGTTTATTGTTTTCAATTGTATGAAGTACAGAAATGAGATTACAAAAAACAGCTGTGAATATAGAGCGAAAAGAAAAAGAGGTATTAAAAACAAAAAAACAATACAATAACGTGTTAAAATTGAAATTTCAAATGTAAATAAAAATATGTTGAGAAAAATAATAAATAAAAAATAAAGAAATTTAAATTATCTGCAACTCTTTCGCTTTAAATAAAAAATTCTTAAAAAGCTCAACTTAAAGCACTTTCTCAGTTGCGGCCAGAGCGCCACTTTAAAACGCAGCAGACGGATGCGTCATTAGTCGTGCGCGCGTAGTGTAATGTGACGGTTTGAAAAAACGGTATTGATGACGCCTTAACGCCCAAAGCTGGGTTAATGGATTTAGTGAAACGCGCGTATTACTCAGCGGATTCGATATCAAATAAAACCATTGGACATATACATAAATAGCTAAAGCTAGCTAAATTAAAGAAAATAACTAAAAATATAAAAAGAAATAGTTAGAATAGAGATCTCTAACTCGAGTTAAAGAATGTAACTAGCACAAGCAAATACTACATAGTTATGCATAGGGATGGGATGGTCAGACTGAAACGTTGTTGTGATCCCGACTTGTTTACATTCTCGTGGTTTGAAGTGCATTGTTATTTAAATTTATATACGAATACATATGAATGAAAACGATTAACATACATAGCTCTATAGCTTTTCCAAGCATGACGCGTTCTGATAATTCTGGTTTAATTTCCTACAACGATATGAGAAAAAAATTTTGAAATTTCGCTACTTAGGCCGTCGGCAATGGAAATTCAAAATTTCTGCGCAGTTGGTTCTTTTCTGGCATTTAAAAAATTTGTTAGTCAATACGCACGCGCCACGTTCAGAAATACCTATAAAATTATTTAAAAATCTTAACAGGCGCAGGATTCACTTATAAAACAGAAAAAATCTATCAATAGACAGATAGATACGAATTAAACAATTGCTTAAACTATAAATATAAATATATACACACTTAAAGATGTGAGCGATCAATACCGTGATCCCGAAAATTTTACAATTTACATAACTGCTTCAACCTAAATAGCTCTTTGGCTCTGTCACCGATTTTTCAGCAAGTGAGTCACTTGTAAAACATACGACCAACATTGGCTTGAATCGGGTATACTTGTTAAAATATTTGAGAATACATAGGTATTCCTTAAACCTATCTAAATCCATAACTGGTATCCCAGCTGACATGTGTCAGAAATTCTAGTTTAAAAAGACAGCGGCTTGTATTCATTCTTCCCACGTTCTGCATTGAAATTACTTTAAATCGGTATTACATTCTATTATGCTCGCGTATTTCGGGATTTTCAAAATGTTTCGGTATCACATGCGCTACTCGCTACACGCATTAAGATGATAAATACAACAACACAAAGTAATAATAGTTCATATTTGTTTATATGGTTTCCCCGGCATTAGTAAAAGCGTTCCGTTTGTTATTGGAATCAAACGTCTTATCGGCAAAAGGGATTGGTATTGCGCGTTTCACTTTTATCATTTTGTAATTAAATTTGACATTTGAAAATATGCAAAATTTTTGCAAAAATTCTTTCTTTTGTTGGTCAGAGCAGTGTTAAAGTGTATTTTGCCAAACAAAGGAAAATGTAGGCGGGCAATGTAAATTACTTAAAGAAAAGTGCAAGAGAAGAAAGAAGAAAACAGTGACAGCTGGACAAAAAGTTTTGACGTATCAAGCTTGTTATCATAAATCTTTATTCTTATCATAATATAGCGTCACGCAAAGAAATCCAGTGCCGGTGTTTTGAGGTGTAGCAATTCGAAAGTGTTTCGAAAATGAGTGCCTTTAGTAATTTCGATGTCTTCTGCCTCGGGAAGCGTTCGACGAGTGGTTATACGCCACTCAACTCAAGCGATGAAGGTAAATAAATTGTAAATAAGGGAAATGTATGTGTATTTATTTTGCATTTATAGCTTATTTAAGCCCTGCTTCCAATTATTTAAGGGAATTAATTTTTTCACGAGCTAGGTACCTACATAGTTTACCCCTCTCTGAGAGTAATGTAAAGCATTTTTGTTATCAACTGTCACTTAAATGTGCTCACGTTGATACCTTTATTTAACTTATGTTTTTGATTCTGTGGATGAAGCATGCATACATACATACTTGTATGCACATTAGACCGGTACAATTTTTTTTTTTTTTTTTTTAATTAGATGTATTCATTTTTGGTATAAAACTGCCAAATTAAGAGAGTTGTTAAGCTTTTGTATGATTTTCCGACTTTGCGTTTTCACTTTTGAAACTTTGAAAAAATCTTAAGATTACAAATTTACAAAAAATATACATATAATGATTCTTAAAGCGAAGATACTATAAATAAATATAAATTTTCCAATGTTCCAACAGCTAAAAGCCGTCTTATCAGCTCTTAATATATGTACATACATACATACGTCATCCATACGTTACATGCGTAATACGTACGTTCACACGACACATTTCAACGTTGACAACATCTTGCGACTGTTAAACTAACTAATACCACTTATGTCTAACTACATCTCTTGAATTATTTGAGTACCTAGAAAATTTAACTGGTAACTGATAATACTTAGCGATAATAGCTAAACGATTTTGCTACTGTTTCCAATCTATGAAAGCCCTATGGGCTTAGCTAAAGTAGCTAGATGATAAAGCTCAACGGTACTCATTGATATTTGAATCAGCGCCATGCTTTTCGTATTACGAAAAGTATTTGCTCATTTGCGAAAAGGCTTTTAATGTAATCGTATCGAAGTAAGTCTGAACAATAAAGCAAATACATTTTATAAAACAGAATTACCATTACAAAATATAGGGTGAAGTTCACGAAAACGGGGCTATTTTTTAACGATTTTCCTTTTCTTTTTCAGTAGTAACTAGTTACAAGTTCGCACTGATATCGCTCTATATCAAATACTCTAGGAATTAGAGGTGGAAAATTCAAGATCAAAAAATATGTGTTTGAAAATAGTCATAATTTAATTATTTTTTTTTTAGTGACTTAAAGGTAGATACGTGTCAATAGTTTTTTTTATGAAAATAACGTGGATTTTAATGTGTTTTTTTTTAGAGGTATGTAGGCAACTATCAAATGTTCTCGATTTTGAAGGTCGATTTTTTTTCGAAATAATATGTTTTCTGTTGGAAAAAAGGCCAAAAATTATAGATAGTTCAAGTCTTTTTCAATCATTATTTTGATATCGAAAATGATCGATAATATTATGGAACTTTAGTTAAAAAAAAATTTGGAGCATTTAAAAATAAATTTTTTTTGAAGCTTCCGTAATCTATTTATATTCTGGGTTGTACTTGGGCGGGATTCGGAGCTGTATAGCCCACCGGACATCGGCTACCTTAAACTAAAATTTGTTTGGGGACCGATAATATATGTATGTAAGGGACATGATCCAAGCAAGTACCGGCCACATTTCATTAACGCACCGCTTTATCTTCGGGCAATTATTTTTGCTATAACAAAAGCAAAAAAAAAAAAAAAAGTTTTTAATATAGAGATTAATGAGTCACAAAAGTTTTTGGCTAATGATGTTGCCAATGAAAAAGATATCACCGTTATATTAACATAAAGGAAATTGTGTATTGCCGCAAAGATAATCAAAACATTGCGTTAATCTAATTTTTATATACTTTTCTCCTTTTATTAGTCGAGTTTGGTGGACTTGCCCATGTGTGTAAGCACAATAATAAACACAATTGCATATTTCCCGTTTATTCAATGTTGGGAAAATCCAAAACACAAAAAAGAGTATGGGAAGTATTTTTATAGGTATACTCGACATAAAAGGACCGATTCATTCAACTGACAGTCCCCTGATAAAAATCCTGCACAAAAACCAGTAATAGCAGCCGATAATTCTTGAACACTTAACAAACTCTGCTTTGGAGGCGCCGATAAAAAAAATGTACCGAAATGTTATACATCAAATACGAGTACAATCATTTATTTATCTTATCATGAAAATATTTATTTCTGATTGAAGTGCAGATAGTTTCATATCCATTTTAGCATGATTTTTTTAACAATTTACGTCAAAACAACCACTTAAATATTTTTCACAGTTAGTATTTTCTGACAAGGTTTATATGAACTGGTTTCTTCAATATCAAGATGATGGGAATGGCATTATAATGAAAAGGTAGAGAGCGCGCGACTCAATATATTTATCGCAACCATAATCTGTATCAATTGAAAACGTTTATTTTTCTTAGTTTCTGAGGATAAAAAAACGTGTTTTGATGCATCCAGTGTTGTGACACAAAGGGCAGAATTGATGATTATGATAATACTTGCGGTAGAAAAAGTTCATATAATGAAGTAGTTTTTTCCGGAATGCGTCAAGTGTCCTCCCGTTGATAAGAACTATGATTATTCTCCATTCATAGGGTGAATATGAGTGCGATCTTAGTTCTAAAAGAGAGAACTTTATTTCTAATATAGTTTATTGAAACGATTTTCTATCATCCCGTGTCAGGTTTGGATTTGTAAGAAATCAGTTTTGGCGTTCCACCATTCTCAGTGTTTTGTTTCGTTCTTAGAACAGAAAATTTTTTCAATAAAAATAAATCAGTAGTCCTTTATGCCGTTATCTCTCTACTACTTAATACAGTTGGGTATACACGTGTATGCGATAAAATTCAGATAAAACGAGCCCGATTGGGAAGAAAGCAAAACGCCTCTTTACTCATAGCCCGCTGTGCCCCAAGCCACAAAAATTGTAGTAAATCGTCATTGTAATTGATTAGTTTTCACTTAAAGTTTTTTATTTTGTTTACTTTTAATAATAATCATCTACTTATTTTAAACATTGAAATAGATCATGTGAGCACTTAAATTGTTAGGTTTTTGTTCGTAATTACCAACGGTAAATACACAACTACCTGCAAGCAAGGAATCAAAACGAGCTCCCAAACCGTTGTTTAAATTTTGAAAAAAAAAAATAAAAAATAAAGAAATTAAATTCGTTTTCAATACCTTGCTTAGAAGATAATTTAAATTCCTTCTATGTATATAGCAAAAGTGAACGTTAAAAGACCCTGCTTGTCTGTAGTTATGGGTTAGAGTCTAACAATATACTATCAAAAGTTTTAATGTACATACATAGCTGCCGGCTGGGATGTCTTGAAAAAGAATAATCCCATGTCTCTCCAATTTTAAAGAACAAATTGAAAACGAAACAAAATTGAAACTGATTTGGAAAAAGAACAGAAAGAGCCAAAAAAGAAACAAAACCGAAACTAATTGTAAAGAAAGAAAAAACAAAAGGAAGGCGTACCCGAAACTATGTTTGAAGAACCGAAACTGGAACAAAGCCAACATTTATTAATAATAAATAATAAAAACGAAACTTCTTTTTATGAAAAAGGAACGAAACAAGAACGAAACGAATCGAAACCGGAACAAAACAGATTCTCCAGAAAAATACCGAAACCGGAACCAACCCAAAAAACTAATTTTGATGAATTCAAAACTAATTGTAAAGAAGAATAAATGGAAACGGAACAATCACGAAACCGGAAAAAACACTTTTGGTTTGAATTTTGATGAATGAAGCGAAAGTGAAACAAATCCAAAACTAATTGTGAAGAAGAATAAATGGAAACCAGAATAAATCGAAATCGGATTTTTTTTTTTTTCAAATCGGTTTAACTCCATGCTTGTACGGCACATGTTCATACAATTTGTGTTTAAATATTATATTGATTGATTTACAATTTTTCGAAAATTAGGCGTTATTCAACAAATTGCTTGTCTTAACACGATCATTATAAGATAAAACAATGTAAGTAAATCCCCGGTGTGAAAACATGTAGGTAGTTTACAAAATGAAACCGACAAAGGAAATAAAAAAATAAATAAATAATAAATAAAAATGAAGTACAAAAACTAAAACGAATCTTAATTTACGAAAGCGTTACTCACTTTTTTTTTAAATTCTAAATGCTATTAGGTACGGCCCGCTAGCGCATACTCGTATTAGGGGTGTTAATATTCGCCTACGCGTTTTGTGGTAAGAGAAAATGAGCGAGAGCGATTTGCGGCCAAAGGCAACTTATGCTACAGCGAGGTATTTAATATGCGATTTCTCTCGAGCTAAGACTTTCTTACTTCTTTGGTGGTAAGTTTAAAAATTCCATCTACCAGCCAGAAATATGTTTCGCTTAACCTTCTTATGGCTAGCATATCAGCTTGTTAGCGTAGTCTAAAGTTAAAAAAAAACCCCTCGACAGGATTTTCTAAGCACGACACATCGTCTGTACATCCCACCACATACACACCTACACAGCATGCCGTTAATATGTTCATACATATATGGACTGTAGCACCGTAAACACAACAACACCTGTTAATTATCTGTCATTCAGTAGACATGCATTTCATATTATGTAACATAATTTGATTGTACAGCTTACGGTGAATCCCGTAAGTATTCGTATAAAGGTACATTTAATCAAAAATATTACGAATATTTCCGCAAAAACAAAAAGCACTAATTTTGTGTACGCTTTGTCACATAAATGTTGTATCAATGAAGAAATAATTAAAGGAATAATAAGAGGAAATATATTTCATAAGAAATCTATCAAAACTTACACTACAAGTACTCATTCCGTTCTTTTTACCTCAGTCAATTTACAAATGTAAAATGTAAATTTGTTTTAACGTCATCAATGGTCATATTGACTTCCTTATTTAGTAATTGTCTTGTCAAGCTCAATTGCCGCTTTAGAAACTAATTATTTTTCTACACATGTTTATCTACGCTAATAAGTAAATTACTTGTGTATAATGCTTAGTCGGTGCTATGCAATTTGAAATCGATATGAGTACTTGTGTAATGATTGTTTCGTATTTAAATATTGCACGCGTTTCTGTTATCAGCAATTGAGCTTTAAGCAAAGCATTTGATAATGTTTTTCGTTGAATTCGAGACAACTTTACTGTCAAGTGAGTCATATGTGACTCATGCGGACGTATTACCATAAATATAATAAGTCACATTGGATTCATTATTCATTTTTTGATGAAGCAGTCACTGGGATGCATTTCCTTCCAATTTAACTATGCTAGTATTACGGGATTAGGCCAGGAATTTAGCTACTCGTTATTCTCCAAAAGTTTATTTTTTAGGAGGGGCTAGAAATCGTTTGGCAAACTCGCCTAACTTTACGCTATATCACAAATAATCGGATTTCAAATATAATTTTTTACTCAAACCAAAGTAAAATAATTAATAAAATAATGAAATCAATTAATATGCACTAGGTTACCACTGTTTTTCAAATGCTTTAACTTTTTGAATATGTTTCAGCGAGAATTTTATACAATCTTTTAACGTATAGCACAATTAAAAAAAATTTAAAAAATCCAAAATATTTAGTTTTGGGTAACATATGTATATCCAAGCCCGAAATTTTAGGCAATTATATAAATTCGATTGAAATTCGGAACGGTCCTAAATATTTATTGTTGCGTATCCGCCAAACTGTTCTGACACATGGCAGCCTAAATAGAAAATAAAATTAAAAAAAAAATTAAATAAAATAAAATAAATTAAATTAAATTAAAATAAAAAAATAAAATAAAATAAAATAAAATAATATAAAATAAAATAAAATAAATTACATTAAATAAAAATAAAATAAAATAATATAAAATAAAATAAAATAAAATAAAATAAAATAAAATAAAATAAAATAAAGTAAAATAAAATAAAATAAAATAAAATAAAATAAAATAAAATATAATAAAATAAAATAAAATAAAATAAAATAAAATTAAAAAAAAAAAAAAAAAAAAATAAAATTAAAAAAAAATTAAAATAAAATAAGTTGAAATAAAATGACGTGAAATGAAATAAAATAAAACAACGCAAATGAATAATTTTTCCCAATAATTCGTTATCGATTTTTCAAAACCGTCCTAGAAAAAATATTTATTTTTAAACGTGTATCTAACACTACTGAGCCACGAAAAATCCTACTGACTTCCTTATCATTTCTTAGCACTCTTGAAACTCCAATACTTTTGAGTTTAAGTGTCTTCATGTTCATATGGAATTTAACATCATTAAACTGCTAAAACGATATATACCCATACATATGTACATATGTATGTATGTATGTGTGTCTATACCAGACCACCAAAATAAGACTTAACAGAAAAATCTTGACGGTTTCTCAGCGCTAGTAATATAAATGACTACGAATAAGGCCAGTTTTGTCAGAACATTCACCATCGTTATATTAGCAGGTGATTTCAATTGTTAAGAAATCCGTCTCGCACAATATAACTGGTAACATTGTGAATATAGGAGGTTTTCGATTGACCTATATTTATGCTGGAACTCTGATATTAGTACAAGACTTTCCGTTTGAGCTGGTCAAGTGTATTCATATCTTGTATACATATGCATGTACATATATGCCTTGTGGATCCTTAAGCGGCTGAACTTTTACAAGGTTTTGCATCGATGTAATTACTCTTCTCCTTATGATATGTCAGATAAAATTATGAAGAAATAAGTACATGTATATACATATATATTTACTCACATGTACTCATGTATGTCATTTTAGTTTCATTACTTCCAATAAGCATTTTACACTGAAGTGTTTCATTTAAAAATTTGTTTGTTTTGTTGTTTTTTCTTTTCATCCCATAAAACTCATTTCAAATTCAAGGTGATTTTTTTGATTACCCGATAACGGCTAAAGTAAAACGTCTACTACATTCATACATACATGCATTTTATTTACAAACTTACGTACTACACTACATACATACTCGTATTTACAGTTTTGGTGTGAGTTCAAGTTTTTAAAAAATCTTTTTTTTTTTGTTGACCATTATTGCTTGTGGCCACAATGGAAAGTTTCGTAATGAGTGTGTAATAAGATGCGTAAAGCTTTGCGGAAACTGGAAAACATTCAATGAATGTAAATCGTTTTTAAGTTACTTCAAACGAAATTTATTTATCTAATTTTAAGTACATTGGTATAATTAGAATGAATTAGATTGAATTCACTTTGAAGTTTATGTGGCATTAGGTCAAGGTCGTATGCATTGAAAAGGCGGCAGGGCGGTTTCTTAAATACAGGGTGACTTAAATTCAAATGTGAGAAGTCTGTGTGCATTTTTGTATAACAACTTATTCAATACTTTCCCGCCTTTTCACTCACACACATATGATAACGATACGCGAATTATAGTACCTAGCAGTGCAACATCCAAGCTTCACACTAAGATATCACTGATGCAACAATAATACCAAAACTCCGCCACCCAATTTTTCTCAGTACCCACTTTACCTTTAACTGCAAGCAATGTCAGTCATTCTAACCAAAATATCTAGTCAAGTGCATGCTGATTACAGCGAAAGAGCAGCAAAGAAAAATAAAGAGAGTCACAACAATTTATCTTTACTCACTCAAATAGTACAAAGTATGTATGTATGTGATAAGCGATATCAGATGACATGCATGATAAGCGATATCACATGATATGAGTGTGATATACAAGTGATTTGAGACGTCAACGTCAACAGCAAAGTCAACTGCTACTGTGACTGCTACAAATATTATTTCTTACATTTCTACGTCATGCAATGTTGTTGTTATTGGTATTCTTGCGCTAACAACAACTTGACACTATTTTGTTGTTGTCATATTAAAAGTGATGCACGAGTTCATTCATGATTTTATCAAGTGTGGTGCCTACAACTCATTACATATGGAAATTTGTTGAATAGCAACAACAACAAGACCGTTTAAATGCGAGTATGTGCATGTGTGAGAAAAAACAAAAGAACACACACGTGCATGAAATTAAGTCCCCAAAGCGAGTACTCGGATCTAGTTGTGATATGAGCGTGCGAGTCGTGTTATCAACGATCAATTAACGAGGTGCCTTCTTGTTTCAGGTAATGTCCAGCTCGCAAGCTGTTGTTTCTACATACATAGTTACTACATGTATCAACTTGTCATTGTAAAAATCATATGATAAATTGATCGTTGTTGTAGTTTATTTTATACGATTTTTTGAGTTGATGCCTTTCGTTGTTTGTTGGCTGCTTTTCGCGCCGTTTGCCAGTAACAACTGTGCGCTCGTGTGTGTGTGTGTGTGTCTTTTGTTCTGTGATAATTTTGAGCGACAGCTGGAGAGGTGACTTGCTGGCTAGCTGGTCTGCCTCTTTGATTTGTTGGTCGTTTATTGGGGTTTTTAGCTATTTGCTCTGGTTTGCGTTCACTATGAGATTGACGCTATTTCCAGTGTTTCGCGTTATTATAATACCGAGCGTATATTGCCACCGAGCATTCAGTGCACGATATCCCGGCGCACGGTGAAGACGGTTGAAATTTCAAAAATTCAAATTTCGACCAAAACGAAAGTTGTTCGGTTCCGTTTAGACGAGTTTGTTCATTTTGATTGAACTAAAGCGGTAGTGCGGAACTATAGTGAAAGAGCAAAATTTTGTCAGTGCTATATCGACATTAGTAGCAACGATTAAAATAAATAAATAAAGTGCGGAAATTAAAAAAGCAAAAAACTTTGCAACGAGTTTGAAAAGCAAACAAAACTGAAAGCTTTTGTAAAATAATTCATTTATCTTAAAAAAGTTGTATTTGTTGGTTCTTAAGTTGTATGTAAGCTAACAAATTTCATACAAAATAAATTTTGAACAGTGTTGCATATTTTTGCTAGGACATTTATTTTGCTAAATTTTTAATAATATCAAACTTTTTTTTTAAATATAATTTTTTTTTTTTTGTCATCATTTAGTATATAATAATAATTACTTACAGCTAGTTAATGGTGAACAATTTTACTTAATCGGCATCTTTTGACATTAAAAAATAATCAAAAAATGGAAAATAATGCAATTATTAAAATCAGTCGTACTTTCGTCAATCGACTAAGCGATTAGTCGTACATTAAAAGTCATTAATTCACTAACGATTTATAATCGAATAGTTAACAAACTCGGTTTTCTTTTACTATACAGGCTTTAGTATTTTTTTAATTATTTTTTGTTATTGGTTTTATATAAATTACTTTTCAACTTTCTTCTAATTATTATTTAGTCATAAATAAAATATTTGTCAAGCGAGAACAATTCGTATTCTAACAACTTTCTCTATTCTTGTAGCGACAGCCTAGACATGATCGACTAGCGACTAATTTACTTTCAATCAATTCAAAAGTGCATAAACGACTATTCGCATAATGAACAAAGCGAATAAACTAATTGGATAGCTTTTTTCACTAGTCAAAGACTTCACATGATTTATAATCATTGTGAATGTAACCAAATAGTCGAATATTCGATTCTATTCAAAAAAGATTGATTAAATGTCGAAGAATCAAATAGATATGTGATTGAAAAATAATTATGAAGCACTTTTTTGAAATTAATAAAACTTTAATCAGTTAAAATTAAATTGGAATTAGTAATCTTTAATCACTTTTCAAATAGGTTGTCTGATTAAAAATAATTAAATAAAATTAATTTTAAAACTGTTTCATTTCTGATACAATTTAAAAATTTTGAAAAAATCTTAAACAAAACCGGCAAACCAAATTTGTGTCATAAAATTTCAACAGATTTACGAAATTCGTATGCACTCAAAGCGTCTAGCAAGACAAAAGCCAGAAGAAAAAGAAAGAATGAAGCGAAAGAAGAAACCATTGCGTTTAACGGCATTGCTGACACATTCGGCAGAGCGATTTTTTTTCTGTTGACCAATAACTGGTCAGCCAAGTTGCAAGCGGCGAGGGTCAACTTAGCCAAAAAAAATATGCAGACCTAAACGGCGACGACTCATAGTCTAAAGGCCGCGCTGCTCACTTTTATTTTGTGTTGCTGGCTACCTTAAAGACGAATTCAAAAAGCTGCGATAAAAACTTACACTTGCCAGCTTATAAAATAACACAAACAAAAAAAATAAATAAAAATTTAAAAAAAATACCACAAAGAACAGTGATTTATTATGCTGTTACTGATATTAAAGAAATACTCGTATGTATGTATGTGTAATATGGATGTGTATGTGTGGATGTATAATGATTAATCAACTAGTTTTGGATTTACCTAAATTAACAAAAGTCTTATAAGCTCTGCTACTTAACAATCAGTTGTGGTGTTGTTATACTGCTTCGGCACACAAAAAACGGGCTCCTTCACAAATTGAGATATTTTATTGAAATAAGTCAGACCTTAAATGATTATGCGGTGAGAATCAATTTTATTTTGGAAACAGTGACAACATTATTGCGAACTGTAAGAGTCAAACTTTTTCTTTCATCGACACGCAGTCTTGGTAGTAGAGGAAGAGGGAGGCCCCTACTGAGAGTCAAAATTCAAGTGGTCCCATATCCAACAAAGGTCTCTGAATACCCGTACAAGGAATAAAAGCAGCCGGACGGATAAGACTCAACATTTTCTGTTGTTGTTCTTGTTTTTGTGGTTTTTTGCAACAAGAACACATCCATATGTTTAGGGAGTATTGTCGAAAGCTATAGTCGTTTCTCGGGCATAATCGAGACCCTTAATTCCTTTCATTTCTCTCCACTGATAATTCCTTTTGAAGTTATAGCCCTGTATATTTTCCTCCATATGCCAGAACCACGCCCACTATTAATCGGTAAATGTTATTCAACAATTATTAAGACGAAACTATTTGCTATATTTTGCTACTAAATGCTTGTTAATTAATGCAATACTACAATAAAAACAATAAAAATAATCAGAAATAAACAAAGGTTAAACGTTATGGCCATAAAAGCATTACACAAAAAGAATTAATTAATTAAAAATTATTAATATAAACAAAAGTCATAAAACAGTTAAGACACCAACTAAATACAAACATTTAACAAAATTATTTCATTGCTTTTATTTTTGTATTTGGCTTTATAAGCGTGTATGTATCTAGCAAATGGGCTTCAAAGCGCCTTTACACCTTTGCGCATGCGTGCGTTCGTGTGCTTAGCGCATTCTATTGAATGTTGATTGATTGCGTGCAATTGAATAGAATTATTAAAAATTGTTGTAAAACAAAACAAACAAAAAAAAACTATGAAAAAAATGAGTTCAATGTAACCCAAGCAACATTCAAAGGAAGGTCAAAAACGCTTCAAACAAATGTCGGACGCCATGCCACCCACACGCTTTGTAAAAAGAAAAAATTTGATATAATTATGAGAATTTATTTATTTAAAATTTGCATTGACTGAAAACTAATAAATATATTAGTAATTGTTTGTGCAGTATTTAGCGCCAAGTCCAGCCAAGAAAGAATGCGCTTTGGTGAGAAAAAAATTAAATACCTAAATTCTTTCAAAACAAAATGCTATGTCAAAGTGGGCGTGGTTGCTGGTCAGTAATAGATCTCCACATTTGGCACATAGGTTTACAATTTTGTATACAGTTGCCATATTTGAAGAAGCTGGAAAAGGGAGTTATGAGAAAAAGTGAAACGCAGAAACTGTAATCGCTACTTTTCCTTCGTTACCTGCCGCTGGAACATGGGACCAAATTATTATTAAGGAATGACATCTTGGTAAATACCATCAAGAGAATATTTTTTCTCTCGAATACTGCGAGGGTCCATTATTCCCATTTGTAGAGCGCGATCTATGTCAGTAAAGGGTTGGGGAAGTCCATCCCTTCTTCCTCTGCCTCTATCGTTGATTGTCGATAGGGGTCTTCTGCTGTGTCTCCCGTTACACAAATAACAACAAATTACTTCACACTATATCTTTGTTTGTTTAGTCCGCACATGCCTGCCGGCGCGTTAGTCTTTGAAATCATAAAGGCGTCAACTTACTCCCAGTTAACAAACCTAAGCTGTGCAACATAATTTATTTGTTTAATTTTTTCTCATTTTCATTTTCTGCCAATTTTGCATAAAATTAATAGCTGCAAGTTGGCGCGTGCGTGCTAATAAACTTGCATACAAACCCAGGCGAGAAATCTTACAAGCGATCATGAGAAGTCAGGAAAAGGGAATAGAAGGGAGTTGTTAAATGAGATCAACAAAGATGGGTACATCCCTCAATTCCTCGCAGTGGCTCATCCGTCACGCCTGCTTTGGAGTTTGGTTAATGGGTTTATCAGGGTTGCAATGGAAACCCTAGGCGTCTTATGCGCTTACTCCAGAACATAATTTTTTTTTTCATCATATTTGATGCTCTTTGAATAATATTACAAATGTGTAGATTCATCGAGTCATCCATATCCATTACCCTTACCGTCTCGATCCACCAATCGGTCGTAGATCGGTACAAAGCAACTTGTTGCGGTGCAAAAAGTGGTCTCTTTGCGTCATTAAAAACGCCAAACGTCATCATTTTCGTAAGCTTTTTTTCTCCTACTCCACTATTTTCCAGCTTGGTATTCCCTTTTTTTCTTGCTTTGCTGCGAATTCACATGCGGCCAGTGTAGAATTCTTTGAAAATTAAAATAAATAAAAACTAATTAAATACTTTATTTTTGCTTGTGGATAAGAATATTGTCCCTATGCAAGCAAGTTTAATTGTCTTACTGTCTGTGGGCATAAATGCAACTAGTGTGATTTTATATATGTACATAGCTATATAGCTAAATATGTATGTATGTATGTATGTATGTATGTATGTATGTCTGCTTGTAGGCGCGTTTATGTGCTTTGAATGGGCAATGCCATCTGAAACCGTCATCAAAGCTACTGCCGGTATTTGTTGTTGTTAGCATGTTGACCGCACTGTCTAGCTCTGTCGAATTGACAACACGTGGATGAGCATACCCAGCAGCAAAGAGCAGCAGACAGTTTTGGCGAGTATTTATACATTTCTCTATCCAAAAAATACAATTGAATTGAAAACAACAAAAAAATAAGCAAACAGAAAAAATTATAAGCTCTCATAATTACGGTTTAATTTGCTTTTCAAAGAAAGTTTTACATTTTGGAAAAAAAAATTAATTTTGTTGTTTTATTCATAAGTCGCTAAGTGCTTGCGAAAAAAACAATCGCTCGAACTTTTGTTTACTTAATTGTATCTGTGCAATTTTACTTACTGGGTAGGCATGTGAATAATTGTTGGCTTTTTTGTGTTATTTACCTACATGTGTAAATTTATTTTGAGGAAGTTAAAAATACGCATATTTAAGGTGCTATAAGTAACTGATTTATAAATAGATATGTATGTATGTATAATCTATTTAGCATGTTAATAAATTTAGTTTGACTGGGGAAAAGGTCTAGCAGTATTTGATTGATAACATATTTCTACTCGTTACTAAATCGGACTTCCTTAATCAAAGTTGATCTACAAATTTTGGCATCAAACATGATGTTTACATGTGTCACAGATGATACATCAATTTGAAAGGAAAACGGGCGTGGATTTAATTTTCCTTCACTGAGTTTTTCATTCAAAGTTTTCATATTATTTATAATATGACTTCGTTCGTTTAAATTGAAAATATATAAAAAATAACTGCTGTGGTTGAAAAATTACGAGGTTTTTAAATTTATGTATTTAAAGAAATTTTCATTTCATTTTATGCTTAAATCGTATAAATTTCAAATTTAGAAAATCCTATAGAACTAAACTCATTTAATCTATTAAATTTAGTGATTAGTTTAAGTGTTTATTTTTCCGATTAATCACAATTTGGTTAATTAACGAGTTAATTTTAATTTGATAAATTTTAATTATAATCTTACTAGAAGGACCCGGCAGACTTTGTTCTGCCCAAATTTAGGGAAAAAATCGCACGATAAATAAAAAAGTTTGGAATATTTCGGTCCCTGGTCCACTTCCCGCAAAAAACTTACCCCAAATTTTAGCAAAAGTAAAATACTACCTTTGTACAAAATTTGAAGAAAATCGCACCATAAATAAAAAAGTTTGGAATATTTCGGTCCCTGGTCCACTTCCCCGAAAAAAGTTAACCTCTAATTTAAACAAAAGTAAAAATCTACCTTTGTACCAAATTTGAAGAAAATCGTAGTATAAATAAAAAAGTTTGGAATATTTCGGTCCCTGGTCCACTTCCCGGAATAAAACTTTACATAAACACTCTCCGGACTCCTACTGAGCTATCCTGTAAATATGAACAAAATCGGCGCTGTAGTTCCGGAGTCTATAACATACATACATACATACATACATCCGTACATACATCCTATTTTATATATATACATAGATTAACTTTATTACGTGACAGTTTCGAATTTACAAATTTCTATATACATCGATTTATTTGTTAAGATTAAATTGATCAATTTTTCGATTAATCACAACTTGATTAGCTTTAATTATAGTTCTGATTAGTCCAGCCAGTTTCGAGTTTATCAGTTTTTATATACATCGATTTATTTCTTAAGATTAATTTGATCAATTTATCGATTAATCATATTTTGAATAATTTTCTGATTATTGACAATTTTATTAATTTTCCGGTTCATCACAATTTGATTAGTTTTTCGATTGATCACAATTTGATTAATTTCAATTATAAACTTACTAATTTGATACCTGATCAGTTTCAATATAAAAGAAATAAAGTAATTAATAAAGTTACACAGATTTCAATTGATGTAATAAATCAATCGATTAAACACCTGGGTTAAATACATATCGTTATAGAAAATAAAAATTGGAAATATAAAATTAAAATAAATTTTGGCTCATTCAACGATACATTATGAACCAAATTATAAGTCTAACTGTTTTAAACAGTGCTGGAATTATCTGATTCAAGCGGAAAAATATCGAAAAGTAATTGCAAAAATTTTGCAGAGGATTCAAAAGTTCTATAATGTGATGTATGTATGTATGTCGTAATATTACTGAGAAAGCAACGTTTTAACTGAACACAAACATCTTGTTTAATTTAATTAAATTCTATAACTATTTGCCATTATGAATAAAAATGAAGTTAACAAATTGCTTTCATTATTCTTACAATTACTTGAAATTTTAGTTATTTTTTAAAATGTTAGATATTCTAAAAAAGAAACAATTAGTACACTCAATACTCCATACCTTCACCGTTGGTTTAATGACTTTTCAAAACTTCCGCATTGGCCAATATTTTTCAAGATTGTTTCTAATCGTATTGCATTTACCACCACTCTGTTTCATTTCTGCACAAACACCTGTCGCAGCATAATGAAAAATAATAGCAAACTTTTCTGAATGATTAATGATAAATTTTACTTTGATTGATTTCTAGCAATTGCACTCACATTGGACGTGCGGAAATGCAAGTTAAACAATAAAAATCAAACTTAAATACATAGTCAGCAGAGGTCATTAACTAACTAAATTTTAATTGTTTATATGTATGTATGTATGTCTGTAGGTTAGTAGCTTAATTACTTAATTAGAAAATTTCGTTTTATCACAAGAAAATCTATAATAACAAACATAACAAAATGCTATTCAACAGCTTCGTTAATTCTTAATTTCTAACAATTGCTATAACAACAAATTGCGGCAGTCAGCAATAGATTTAAATTTGTAAATTATTAGGTATACATATTTTTATTAGTTAATAATTTTTTTTTTATTTCATTGTTAAAATAATATTTTTTATTTGGCATGAGCACATGAGAACAAATATGACAATCTACAGATCTCGCATCCTATCTGCTCAGAAAGAAGATGAGTTGGTTCTTGGAGTATTCGACAGGACAGCACCACAGCAGTCTATGAGCCTTGAGAATTCACTCTTAATAAAATATTATTATTACCAACTTAGTCATCAGTGAAATTTAGGCAAACTATGTTAACGATTATGCTATGTATCAGAACGTTGGTTATCTGAAAGCTAAATTCTATACATTTTATCATAACAGAGCGCAAGCATCCACACCTTGTGGGCATTTTTTGTAATGCTGATCGATTTTTGTTTTTATGCGTCCATTTTTAACATTCGCAGAATTATACAGAATTTATTTTATATTGTAGAGTTAGCGATAAATTCAAAAAACCCCAAAATGTATTTTTTTTTTGTTTTTGCATAATCGAATTATTAAGCTTCCCATGTTTGTTACCTTTGAATTCTCTGCACGTTGCATTTGTTTTTGTGCGCATTCGTCAACAGAGTTGTTTAGTTTTTTTTGCCATTTTTTACTTATTTATTTTTTCTAGTTTTTTTTTATCGCTTAAGCGTTTTCAAAATTTTATCACACCCTTTTTAGCAAAAAAAAAAAAAACAAGTTGTACTTATGAATTGTGTATAATCGTGCATGGTTTTTTTACCTTAAGTACATTAGACTGTGCTAAAAATAAATTGATTTATCCTATTATTTATTTCAAGACTTCTATCATGGCTGATTCAGATTTTCTTAGTACAGAGCTGAGGCAATTTCATTTCAATTGGTTATAATAAAACAATTTGTATAGCGCAATTTCAATATACTTACTTTTAACGTTCAAACAATAACCGATAATTGCGTGGAATTAAAAAGAAGTAATCTTGAGACAACGTAGCTGTTCTTCAGAGTCAGAATGATATGACATTTTTTTATAAACATCTCGCCTTTTTTCCTTTCTCTAAAGCTCAATAAATAAACAAACTTTGTGATTATTTTTATTCATTATTAACATTTGTTCAATCAAGCTTATTAATTGGTGTAAATTTTTTAAATAAATATTAATGTTGAATGAATATGTTCAATATAAACAGATGCGTATCTATTTGTATGTTAATATTTACTTAGTCTAGTTTTTTATTTGAAGTGCTATAAAAATAATTAACTTGATTTTAAAAACTAAATTAGAAAACGTAATTAACTGCCAAAGCACGATAATTGAGCAACATTCAGTGCAGTCCATTAAAAAATAAAAACAAACGATTGTTGTAATACAAGAAATGAATAGTATTAGTCATCGAAAGACATACACAATAGGATTGATGCTTAGCTAGAGACTGGATGGTATCAGTGTGCTGTCACTTTGTATTGCAAAATCAATAATCAATGAACTTTGGTAAAGCCTTTTTTTGCACAGAATCAAAAGCGCAAATTGAATTTTGTTAGGTAGGAATAAATACAGATACAAATGGACGAACGTGTATACCAACAAGGCTGAGGGTGTTAGGGGGGATTTAGAGGCCCCTCAATTAAAAAAATGAAAATGAATGATGTACCATTTTGTTAATTAAATGACGATGAAAAAATATTAAAAAGTTGGTTTTTAGTGAAAAAAAAATTATACTCAAAATTTTGGAGGGGCTCATTCGATTTAAAAATAAATGATGAATCAAATCTAGTAGTTCCATCGACAAAAAAAAATTGATAAGGTGTTCTAAAGATAGTTGTAGTTCTGATTTTGAAAAAAATATTATTTTTAGTAATAGGTAAACAAGAAATAAAATTACTAAATGTACTTTTACTTTTATTAAAATGGAAAGCGATATAAAATCAAATTCTACAATTTATTTAAAAATTGGGAGGAGGCACTTTTTAATTTTAGTTAAATTTTTCTTAAAAAAAAAAATTACTTACAACAAGAAAATAGCTAATGAAATTTCGGTTAAAATATATTTATTTTTTAAAAAGTAAGATTCTCGGAGAAATTAGTAAAAGTTGTAATACTTTGTGCCGTCGGCAGATTTTGAAGCGACTCAGCCGATTATTATGTACTCAAGCTAAATATTTATGTACATTAGAGCGTATCGCCAAAAAAAGTTTGAAATGTTCCCCCCTGGTTCGAATGCTTACTTGTTGGTGATTTCAAAAATGGAAAAAAAATTTTTTTCGGCACCCTGTAAAAACAGCGAAATTCGTTTTTTGCTTATAACTTTTCCAATTGAGCCTTGATTTCAAAGAACGATATATCGTTGTAAAGGGTTTAACCCGTATCAGATTTCGTCCATATATATGCAGGTAAGTATTCTTTGTTTTTTAGTTTTCAGAAAACTATTTTTTTTTTTCAAATACAGGGTGTTGGTTTTAGTAAAACTAAAATAAAAGCTGAACTTGGCATGATGGAGTAATAGTTTCTATGGATGAAATATTGCATTAGCCAATACCTTTCCATACACCGTGATACGCTTTAATGTACATATCTGTCTGTAAAAATAATGTTAATATTATTTTTAAATACTTACAGTATGATTTTTAAGTAAAAAATATTATTATTCTTAATATTAAAAAATGCTGGAAAAAAAATGTCTATTGTAAAAAAAAATATTTTGAGCTCAAAATTACCCACAATGACCATATTAAAAGGTTAACTCATTTTAACTAGGTTGTTTTTTAGTTTTTTCTCAGTGTAGATATTTCTCGAACAAATTTATTAACTTGTACATATTTGCAATTAAAATGGACTTTCCTCACCTAATGTTAGCATTTCAAATCTAAGAACGATTCACAGTAGCTTACGCTCAAGTGGCATGAAAAGTGCTATACAAAATAAATATTTACGAACTCAAATTACTGGAACAAACGTTTGGCAAAATAAGTCGATTTTTTATACACACTTAATTTGTGTATGATTATGATAAAATCGTAAAAATAATAATAAAAAGCGGATTTATTGAAATTCACGCCAACGCTCGCTGATTTGAAGAGTCAACTCTTTAATTGTCAATGGTTCATTTTTATCCCATTTACGCAGTTAAGTACCCAACCCATTTTTCTTGATTAATTTGTAATTGTTTATATTTTGGTTAAGAACTTGTATCGAATTTGAATAATGTTGAGATCAGAGGCGCAAAAAGTATTCAAATGATTTTGCTTTCTTTTTGTGCTCCGAGTATGGCTTGGGGTGCAGAACAAGTCAAAGTAATTATTTGTAAAAAAAAAAAACTCCCACAAGCGGCTACTCTATTCACCATAATGCGCGTTTTACCATAATAAAAGTTGGTGTTTCAGTAAATCAGTGTACTTACATTTATATAGACGGAGGGAGGGAGCTTCTGTTCTAAAAGTATTGATTTATATTAGCCTAAAACCTTTTTTAAACACTTCCAAATATGTATAATAAAATTTTAACAGGTCGATGTCTGTAAATTGCCAATATTCAAGGAAAATATAAGGAGAATGCAAGCAAATTTTTTTAGAACTTTTGTTTATCCCTCTGTCTGTTTGTCTGTATGTTTGAACGCGCATGACTCAAAAACTGTTGAACGTAATTGAATGCAACTTTCATCGTTGCATTATGAGGCGTCTAACTTAAAGTATAAGATATCCCTCATGTCGATAACTTGCCCACGGGTTTCGGTGTTATCGACCAATATCCCGCCCAAGGTGGCTCGAAATGTGTTTTTACAATATGGGTATCAAACGAAAGGTGTTAATGAGTGCTGCAATAAGCTATGTGATTCAATTGTTCATCTCAAATGGTTTAGGTGATACAATATTTAAAATCGGACTCTATCTACTTATTATAAGTTCTAAGACGAGCAGAAGCGTAACGTTTTGACGCATTTGAATAAACTTTTGAATATGGATGTTATGTTACATTTAAAACTCTACTGCCACATGAAATAAGCTATGGCAACATGGATTCTAGAACATTTATACATTTTTTTTCGTGATTTCCAATATTCTTTCGAGGATTTTTTTTTTGCTGTGTGGTTTTGATAAGCAACTTCAAGAGAAGCGATTTTGAAAGAATTTTGTCAATTTTCAGAATTTTTCAAAAAAAAAAAAACTTAAAAAATTTTATAAAATTTTATAAAATATTGCAAAATATTTTGAAAAACACTATTTTAGAATCTTTTCCAAAATTTTTTATTTCAGAAATTGCTTGTAGAACGGCCTATCTCAATTTTTTTCCCAACAACGACATTTTTAAAAATTTGATTCACAAACAACCTATCTCAAATGAATATTTATCAAATTTTCCTTCAAGCTAATATAATTTTTTTTTGCAGTCATAGCCACCAATAAGCAAAAAATATTAATAAGCGCAGCTGACTCAAATGTGTTAAGAAGTGGGTGCTTTGCCTGAATAAGTTTAATTAACACCTCTGATTAGTGGCCGATGAGCAGTATGGCATAATTAAGATAATAACACGCTAGTTATTGGAACGAGCTTTTTACGTATAAAACTGATTAACAATATAATCGTGTATATAACTACTTATACCAACGTTTTTTGCCGTGCGAATTTTTTACACTTCCGGATTTTTTAAACTTTTTTTAAATTGTTTTTTTTTTTTTTATATCATTTGTTTTTCTTGTGTAATCTATTGCTTAGTACATTTGTCATTTGCATATCTACCTCAAATTTTTGTTTTGTTTGGATCTAGTTTGTTATTGCAATTAGTTTTGATTTGATTTAATTCACGCGCCAGTTAACACCAATGACGGTGATGATTTAATTATCGAAATACTTCATTCGGTTAACTCAGCTAAAGGTGTTTCTATAGCTTAAAACCCAAAGCGCTCTAGAGGTTAAGCGTCAGTAAGTGCAGTACCTAGAGAGGTATCACAGTTTGTGTAGTTTATTTCATTGGTCCTTTCGTAGAAACATTCGTCGTTAGTATGCTTTTCTGGCTAGAGAAACTTGCGAAATAATTTAATATTTAAAAAAAAAAAATATGGGCTCGCTATATCGCAGAGGAGTTTAAGCCCGAGGTTCTCTACCAATTATATTAGGGATTGTGTTCAACTGATCTCCAAAGAGAGTGGCGTTTGAGTAATCCGTTTTGTCTCCAATGGGCTTTAATTTACCCCAACTAGATTCTTATGGGCATATTTCTGATCTTGGCTCCTTTACAGTGTAGATACTATCTGACAATTCATTGAATACTCAAAAAAAAAAAAGTATCGAACAAATTCTAAGATAGGCCGTGGCGTCTTAAACTGTTAACTTCCTTTGAATTGAATGAGTAAATTTTTATTGCTATTTTCGTGTGAGCTTACTGGGGGTTTGAATCAGACTTGATAAGATATGTGACGCTATATTACAGTTACGCACTATAAACAAATCGGCTGCTATATGAGTCAAAATCAATTTATTGTGCTACCACAAATTTTATATCAGCTCATAAATTTTATTGGTTTTTGATCTAGCAAATGGTAGGAAGTGTATAAAAAAAGCACGCTATGGCACCTGTCTTAAATAACAATAAATTTGTTAAAACACAACTTTTGTTCAATAGCCTTGCGCAAGGTTAGAAAGGGAGGAGGGCAAGGGCACAGCCTACTGACTGAGTATACCCTGCGTTTGTTATAATAACAGAAATCAAAACAGCAGGTTTCACAATTTTTGTCTGGCTGTCTGTATGTTTGTTCGTGCATCACACAAAATCCGGAACCTAGAATTGAATGCAATTTTTACCGCTGCATTCGTAGGCATCGAACTTAAAGCTTTGGATCAGTTTTAGAGCACGAAAATGAAGTAAACAGTGATGGCAATAAAAGTTGGTAGAAAATATTTATTTATATAAAGTGAAAGCGGAGGAGGCCTATGTGAATAATTTATATTAAGCTAAAATTCATGTCGGTAGTCTTAATAAGAGTAAGAAAAGTTAAAGGAAAAGTTGTTTTACTTTCTGCTTGCCTGTATGTATCCAGCTATTATTTACAATTTATTAATTACTTCATCGGCGTATTGCTTCTGGTCTGAGTTGAAATATAGCTCACTTTTTGCCATTGCTGCTGTAAATACTATTTTTATTTGGGTGCATGACAAAGCCTCGTACCACCGCATTCAAACTGATATAATAAGTATCTTAACAAAATAATTATGACTTTATTACTTATCAACACTTAAAGTGCTTACGAATATTTATTTATGTGACAGTAGAAATTATTCGCAAATACTCGTAATAGCTTGTCAAGTGTCTCAGAGACGAAAGAAAAGAAATTTTTAAATACCATGACATTTTGTTGACATCACTTAAGAAGCAAATCTTATCTACATATATTTCAAAATAACGCAAATATTGTCAGCTGTCAAATGATTACAAGTGAATAACTAAAGAGTAGACAGAGATTTAATTATTTATTTGTTTTGCAAATAAAACATTTTCGATTAGATTATTTGTCGTTGGTGATAGTGAATCGACATTTTATTCAACATACATGAATGGCATATGTTTATCATGCTTTTAACCAAGCCATTCAAGTTCAGTTAAAAATAAAAGAAAATAATTGGGCAAATCCAGACGCACGTACTTGCCAAAAATCGATGAGCTTGCTGCAAGGAATGGTAATTAGCAGAGCTGGGTATATTCAATTCCATTACAATTACAATTGCATTCCTCAGGAATTATGGAAAGTAATCAATTCCTTTGCCCCACAGAAAAGGAATTCATTACATTTCAATTCCTCAAAAAAAAAAAATACGAAATGTAATTTCCTCATTTTGAGGCTCAAGTACCAAAAAATGTTTTTTTGGAATTGAAAAAAAAAATACTTTGCGCAAATGTAATTTCTTCTGAAATACTTTCGAAAGGAATTGAAAATGTAATTGAAATTTTTCCAATTACATTACAAGGAATGCCAAAAGTACTCTCGAATTTCCAATTACATTCCTCAAAAGAAATGTTAAAGTAATTGAAAAGCGAAATGTTAATTCTTGCATAAAAACATATTTCAATCGACTTTTCGGGCAATATTTTTCACTTTTTCAAAAAGGGATCCCTTCTAAGCGATAATGGCCCATACTCGAAAACACCAGGGAGCATGATTTTGCCAGCCAAGTTGAGCCGCCCTCTTCCCTTTGTAGCGAAAGGCATGTGAAGGGTTTTATCTGATGAGTAAATTTACTTCGAATTCATCATTTAAACAACAAAAATATTAGAACCTCTATCCTTATCACTAGAAGGCTCATATGATATTGGAAGCGTCCACGATTTCTTGCAAATGTATCATGGAGGGATTGAAGAACGACTTATATAACGTGACCTTTATCCATCGAGATTGAGCTTAACTTCTAATTTTCCGCTAATCTCCGATAAGGCAGGCTCTTTAATATATGATTTATCCTCGTCCTTGCGCTGATGGACCAAAAGAAATACGAGGACAGGAAGTCCTATGACAAAAGATATAAAGCAAATATGTGCTGACCACGCCATGATATTTTGATATATTTTTTTCTTGACGCCTTCAACACCTTACAACAAAGCTCTGGCGCCATAGTTAAGAAGGAGCTTCTCTACCAATTTGTACTGTGCTGCTTCTAATTTATTTCTACAAATTTAGGGAAGACTAGTGTCAATCTCACCTATCCGAATACACTCCCTGTATGTGGTATGTCCCATCATGACATCAATCATCATTTCAACTACATAGTTAACGGCAACACCAGTAAGATTAACTATTTTGTGCAGCATGGCTGTATACTACCACAGCTTTAATAGCTAACAAATTTAATAAGAAAATAAACATTTATCAGTTTTTCAATTACTTTTGCAATTCTTTTAAGGAATAGGAAATTTGAAATTACATTTGCGATTCCTTGTAATGTAATTAGAAAAATTTCAATTACATTTTCAATTCCTTTCGAAAGTATTTGAGAAGAAATTACATTTGCGCAAAGTATTTTTTTTTTATCAATTCCAAAAAAAAATTTTTTGTACTTGAGCCTCAAAATGAGGAAATTACATTTTGTATTTTTTTTTTTTTTGAGGAATTGAAATGTAATGAATTCCTTCTGTGTGGGGCAAAGGAATTGATTACTTTCCCCATGACATGTAATTGGGAATTGAGAGTAATTTAATTCCTAAAGTAATGATTACTACCCAGCTCTGGTAATTAGTTTCGTTTTCGAAACTTGCAACTTCCGATTCACTCAAACTTCATATTTCGATTATGGGCTGCTACTGCTGGAAAGTTTAATTATAGTGGAACTCAATCAGTAAAGTTTTTTGTTGTTAGATTTATATTGGAACGATTTTCCGTCATCCCTTGTCAATTTTTGTTTGTTTACAAACCGGTTTCGGCGATCCGCCATCTTCAGTGTAAGTTTTCGTTCGTCTTTGTTGTTATTCAACTTCTCACCACATATACCTATATTTCACCATAAGTATAGTAACTCACCATATCACTTTTTAATCCATCATAGTTTGTTTTACTGAATGGCAAATCGTGTACGTTTTGATCAATTTGCTTCTCAATCTAATAGTTGTAAACTCTTGTATTTGTCTATTGTTGTTGTTACTTTTGCTTAATAAAATGTTAAATCGTTGTTATCTGTCACAAGAATTAACTACATTTCATTCGCTTAATTAGCATATAAAATTCTACTATTGTCAATTGCCCTAATAAAATACAAATTGACATGCCAATATACTAAATGATAAAAGCGATAGCTTTATTATCTTCTATAATATAAATATTATCATATCTCAACTGATAGATGGTTAGAAGCGTGCAAACAAACTATAAACGCGAAAAATGTAGTAGAAATTATTTTGATTTCAAACAAAAAGTTGTGGTTGCGTCAAGCTTTGTCATGCACGCAAATAAATACGGTATTTACAGCCTCAAAGTCGAAATAAGTTCAATACGTTTAGTTGAATCTAAAGCAATATGTCGGTGAAAAGAGTAATCAATTGCATGCAGTACTTAGCTAGTGATGTGCGTACAAACATATGTATGGCATTTAAAATTTTTAAATTTTGTTGATAGCTACTATTCTTCTAGTAACAACCACCTTACGTATTTTACTATATGCTATGCATTATGGAAAGGGCTTCAACATATGTGTACAAAAATGTCGAGCCTATTTTTATCTCCACCACTGTATATATGTATGATGAAAACAAATTTCGTTACATTGAAAGTGATCTTAAACTTTAAGTTGAATATTTAGAAATACAACAGTGAAATATTCAATCAATTTTATGTAACAGTTTTGGAGTGATGTGAGAACAAACATACAGACAAATAGACAGAAATTCTAAGAACTTTTGTTTTGACTGCTTTGCCTGTAATTTTACCCAATTTTGTTAGCTACAACGTTTTTGGCGCCTATTCTTCCACTGTTTGTCAAATGCAAGCTTTTCTGCTAAAAATATCTCAGTTGTTGTATCTGTATGCCAATACATACATACATATGTGCATATGTACAAATATGTGTAAGTAAAAGTTAAACGATGTAAACACTTTTGAATTAGTTTCATTACTGCATGTAATAATGTTGTAAATCTGATTGCAGACAGCAAATAAATAAATACTTTCTAACATTATGAAAACGTTCTCAATGAAATATTACTCATACGCCATGTACTGCATGTATGGATTCATATGGAAGAATCCAGCGATTTACGCGTAGCTCGTTACAGTGATGGCTATGGTTAGGACTAGAGTCAAAGTTACGGAACCGTGACAAGAACATATCATTATTTGATTTTTTTTAATTATTTGAATACCTTGACTATTTTGAGTTTTTCGATTATTTCCAGTCATCTGATTATTTTTGACTCACTGCTTACTTTAACAACTTAATTGTTTTAATTTATTTTATTATGCTCAAGTATTTGAATATATTCAGTTGTATTAACTATTTCAATAAATTTTTGATTATTTTTAGTTTTTTGTTTATTTTTAATCATCTGACTATTTTTAATTGTCTGATTACTTTGAATTATTTGATTATTTTTAATAGTCTAATTACTTTCAAATATTTAATTGTTTTTAATTATTTAAACACTATCAACCATTTTGATAACATTCAGTTACCTAAACACTTTCAATTCAGTTTTTGAATATTTTGATTACTTTTAAGTATTTGATTGTTTTTAATTATTTGATTACTTTCAATTATTTGATTATTTTTAATAGTCTAATTACTTTCAAATATTTAATTGTTTTTAATTATTCAAACACTATCAACTATTTGATAACATTCAGTTACCTAAACACTTTCAATTCAGTTTTTGAATATTTTGATTACTTTTAAGTATTTGATTGTTTTTAATTATTTGATTACTTTCAATTATTTTATTATTATTAATTGTATGATTACTTTCAACTATTTGATTATTTTTAATTATTTGATTTGATTACTTTCAATTATTTGATTATTTTTAGCTAGGTGGTTTTCAATTATTAGTTTTCAACTATTCGATTGTATTCAACTGTCATTTAATATTTTTTTGATTTTATTGTTTGATTAGTATAAATCATTTGATTAGTTGATTATTTTCACTTACTTTAAATACTTTTAATTACATTTTTATTTTTAAATAGGCGATTGAATTTTTAAAAATTCACGCATTATTCTTTCCAATTAATTGATTATTTCTAACTCTTTTAAAATAACTAATTAGCCGATTTTTTATACCTTAGATATTTATTACTATTTTATCGATGGGTTCGGTAAATAAAAATTATCATTCCATAAAAAAAATGCAAACGAACAAGTCACATGAACTCTACTTTCGGCACACTGCTTAACTTCGTGCAAACCCAAAATACAAACAACCAAGTGTTCAGGTTCTGAAAAATAATTCTAAGAGAAAAGTAGAAAAGCTATAAATATTTAGAAGTACATATATAAAAAGCAAAAATATGCAAAACTGTTTGTAGCAAAGATTCTTCGTTCTAACTTTATATGCGAAAAACTCAATAAACGAGTTTTGCTGAGAAACAAAAAAAAAAAATAAATAAGCACGTTGCCCCAAGAAATCAAAATTTCACTTTTCTGGTTCTAATCTATTCCTTTTAGCCATATCAACGGTCCGGTGACTAAAGCCGAAGGGGCATTTCTGTCGCGCGTACAGAACAAAGCCAAAGCAAAACAAGGAAAAATTAAACAATATAAAAGCGTTAAGAATATATTTTAAACACAATCAAAAAAAAAATATTTCCACAACAACAACACTATTTCCATACACGAAGTTCAGAGTTTTTCCAAATAAATATACAAAATCACACTTTACACAGCAAATTTACAAATTTGCTAAAAACGAGAGCAGCAAGAGTGGAAAAGCTTATCGAAATAGTTTTAAATATTCATCGATTCATCGACTATCGATTCGTAATTTCCATGGTAATCGTGTCTCAGCACGCACTGTCAACGCACGCGCAGGAGGCACGTACAACAAAACGCCACGAAGATGTAAACGGAAGGTTAAGAGATTTACCAGCTGCTTATGCGCACAGCTGCACCCGAAGAAATAAATACGGTATAAAAATAAAAAATATTATTAAGTAAAGATTAAAAAAAAAAAACAAAAAAATTCAATTTTGTTTAGTCATTTTGATTTATTATATAAAAAAATAAACAAATACAAAATAATAATTTAAATAACAAATTGTTTTAGATAAAAATAATTGCGTGTGATATATTTTTCTAGATTTTTGGTAATTTAGTATTAATTTGTGTGTGTGCGAAGATTTAATTGCTTGTTCACTTCAAACAAATTCAAATTTAAAAAAAAAATTGCTGCTTTTATTTAAAAAAAAAATCAAGAAGTAAGTTAAGTTTACAAAAAAAAAAAAAATAAAAAATTTTAAATTTTAAAATTCAGTGTTTCTGTGTTAAAAATAACTAAGTGTTTGCAATTAAAAAAATGCTACAAAATTTGCATAGTTTCTGAAAAAAATTTTTGAATTATTTTCAAATTAGCATTGCTCTTAGCAAAAATTATTTTAATTATTAAGAAGTGAGAGTATATTTGTAAATTAGAGGCAGACAGACAAAATGCGCAGAAGTCTCGTTATTTTTCAAACGTTTTGTCACGCATTTTAATTAACAAAAAAAAATTAGAATTAACTTTATATTTTTTAAAAATAAAAAAATAATAATAACATTAATAAATAATAATAAAATAACCTTACAAAAATAAACTAAAAAAAGTTATAAAATAAATTCATTAAAATGTCGCCATCACCAACTAAGAAGCAGAAGCAGTCGCAAGCGCATCCGCATTTGTCTTTGCTACCCAACAACAACAACAACAGCCACAAAGATGAATTTTCAAAACTATCACCCACTGGCATTATCAACAATGGCTTTCAAACACCACAAACAGCAACATCAAATATCTGCGATAGTCCCGATTTTGCAATCAAAAACACAAATACCATCAATACGAAAAACCATACAAATAATGATGATGAATTAATTTTAAGAAAGAACGAATTAAATGTACGTTCATTAAGTAAACACAAATCCAATAACAATAACAATATAAATGACAAAACACCATATTATATAAGTAATAATGGTGTGCCACATGGACAATATCGTTATACATTGCCATTGACATTGACAGTGCCATCATTGCCACAATCTTTACAATCATCAATAACACAACAACAACAAGAAAAATCACAGCAACAACTACAAAATGATCACCAACAACATGCGGATGATAAATTAAGATTATTTACGATTTATGGAAATGGTGAGTTGTACAATTTTGTAATTCCAACAAAAAAAAAACAAAACCGCAAAACAGAAATCGTACACAAAAAATATGTTTTATTTCTTTCTTATTATTATTTATTAACTACACTATGCGACAGAGAAAGGCACAATCATATAAATATTTAAAGTTATAAATATTTCATGTCAGTGTCAGCAAAGGTTGAAGGAATCTCGTGTTTGTCCAGTTTGTTTGATATTTTCCTATTCTCTTTTAGTCTGCTTCTTTTAATGGTAGTCGCGTTCTTTCCAAACTTGCGTTTTTACTATCGTCTGTCAATATTGATTCGTTCGTTTTTTATTTCTAATCGATACTGTTTAAGCGACATACATACATAAGCTACGGTTATTTCATTAGTTTATTTTATTTGCATTGCATGCTATTGTAATTCGCAATCAGCTTGTAAAATATTTCGAAGATATAGTTTATGTTTTGGAAAGTCAAAGGGTGGTTTTTCCAAGCGAAAATGAGAAAGCCAATCGCGCCATGCCTCAGAGCCAACAGTGCTCGCCACCAATAATATATACATACCCTCTCGTTCTCCAAAGAACAATTTTGAACATTTAGGCAAACATGGTCGTCAGAACCTGAGCCAAATGAATAAATACCATTTGAGCAAAACGGTCACAATTTGAGCCAAATAATAAAATAAAATAAAAAATAATAATAACTTAAAAAAAAACAACTCGCCTTCTCTAAAGCTAGACAGATACTAACTGTAGTTTTCAATTTTATCAACTCGACCAAATTAACGAAATTTGAAGGTTAGGCATGAAATGCCGAGTATTCGTAGCGCACTCTGTCGTATAGTGTTTATTTTTCGTTATACAGTAAAAAGTTGTTGTTACGTCAAATGTCCTACTAAGTAAGAGTTCATACATAAATATTACAGATTGTATTGAATTGATTTTGTAACATTTTTTTTTTTTTTGTAAAATTTTAATCTAAGAATACCATATTTGTACAAGTTATCACTAAACTTTCGTAATTGTATTATACTCATTCCACTTTTTTCTACACAAAATTGTATATTGTTAAACACCTTAGCTATCGGTAAAGTACCTCAATATATATTTATTACCTGTCTACCGTTTAAGTAATTAATTTCTTTCTTTTTCATGTTTAGAATGTGTTAATGCAATTTGTATGCTCTCTCTCAATCATTTTAATTAGGTTAATCAAACTAAAATGTTACCACAACCAACAAGAGCTCCAGATAATTTAGGGAGAACGCGTTATTTTTGCTTTTGTTCTATAAAAACCATTAATTATCCATCCATTCGTTCCAATTTATTTCGAAATACCAGCTGAAAGTTACGAAAGTTGGAAAAATGCTGTTTTGGTTTGCGCCAAACCAACTCTAAGCTACAAGCAATATAAAGTTCAATTCCTATGTAGACTTATGTAGTTTTTGTTTACGAGCATACCCTTCTCATAGGAGTCATAAATAGCACCTATGTAAATGGGAGTGTTCACACTTATTAAGAGCTCATTTGTGTGTCCTATGGTCGCCCGATATAAACCTAATTTCATACATCAAAAGAACTTGAATATAAGTCTTATATAGCAACTTTTGGTCTTATAATCGGCACTTTTTGTACACCAAAGAGATTCCTATATGAAGCTTTTCTGTTCGTGTTGAGCCATTAAGGCATACTTTTTGTAATTGAAATTGAGGCATATTGGTAAATCATGTCTGATACTATGTTTAATTGGTTGAAAAAAAAAATGGGCGTAAGCTCTTTGAATATTTCCCATTTGCTTTGGCAATATATCTGTACCGTTTTATCATAACAACTTAAGTCGACTGAAAAAGTTAGACCAATCAAAATTTTTTCTGGCGATTTTGAATAAGAAAATCGTGCAAGTTTCCAAGACTTTTATAGGTCTTATATTATTTTGTATATAAAAAATTGAATCTAACTGGCGCGGCTAAGTTATGAAGCATTTTGGTTATTTGAGAACTACAGAAAAAGTTTTGACTGGTCTAATTTCTTAAGTCAACTTAAGTTGTTATAATAAAACGACACAGATATGTACATATGTACATATATTGCCAGGAAACACAAGATATTGTTATATGGAATAATTTTTTTTGATAGGAATATTTAATTTTCATCACATCGGAATAATATTTCTGTGCCTTATATGTATGTATTTTTCATATATTTCACATATTTAGGGCTTATAACGAACTCCTAAATTATGTGCACTCCGAGAATGTTTGTTTGGTAACACTTTTTATAAAAGAAGCAGATACCAAGGCATATCCAATAGGTAGAAGCAGGAGGAGAAGTGCAACCCTGCTATACATTTTGTTGTTGCTTGAAGAAACTTTATTGATAGTAAAATTCTAGTGTAGAAAAAAAAAAATTTTATCAGCTGTGCGGGTGATTTTACCTATTACTATGCCGTGGCAGATACATTTCTCCATGGAAATTATACAGTGTTTTGTGTTTAACAATAATTTAAAGATTTAATAATATAGACTTATTTGAAAATTCCTCCATAATTTAATAAGTATAAGGCTGAAAGTAAAAGATCAGACATGAGTCATCAAATGGCAGGCTGAATCGAAACAAGTAAGAACGCTATCTTCGGGCATCGTCAAACTTTTATAACTACAAATCAGGAGTGCAATCCTTATTTACAAAAAGTACAAACTGTGCGGACTTTGACATTAGTATTGATGTGTACTTCTCTTCTTCTTCTCATAGCAATAAATATCGAACCCAAGTTATTATACCATTTCATGTTAAGAATCTGTGTGTTATTTTTATTTAAGTATAAAGTACATTTCCCACTTCGTTAAGATTTGACAACCAGGAGTTTTACAAAGTTTTCGTCAAAATTACAATCTTGCGTGACTCAACCCTTGGCATTGAACTATATTTATTTTATCGATAAAAGTTAATAAGTAAAATGCTTGTAATGTAAATAAGTTTGCTTTATGCATTTTTTTTTCATGTTTGCAGTTTCATTTTGTAGCTTTTGTGATGCACAATCATAAAACGTAAGTGTTCATATTGAATCTCCGGCTGGGTTTAATTGATCTATCAATAAGTCAATTCAATTTAATTTAGCTGAACATTTACATATGTATATAAATTATAAGCTTATGATGCATGATTTCTAATTTATTGTGCTTACTTTATTGTTTTAGTTATTTCTACAATATTTGCGGAAACTTAAATAAAAGAAATTATATTTATTAGGGATGTGCGATTAATGGATTTTTCAAAATATTGATTAATCACATCACACATTCATAAAATTATCGATTAATTCTAATTTTTGTTTAGTCATAAAATATTGAAAGGAAGTAAGAATTTTTTTGAGGAATCAAAAATATAGTTAATTCAGTATTTGGCATTTTGATTAATCATTTGTGTGGCTGTCAATTGTTTGATTTATTCAAAAGAAGTTTAGTTCATTAATCGATTTTTTATTAAATTTACTAGAATTATCGACGAATTTTAATATTTGTTTAACTATAAAATTACTTTATCAAAAAAGAAATTAAGAGACATTATTAACCGATTTCATCTGTAAATTTTAATTTTTGTTTAATCATAATCATCATAGTTATCAATCAATTTTTTCTTTAATCAAATATCTTCTTTTTTTTTGATAATCAGTGTTTTGATCAATAAGTTTTATAATTAATACAAATGAGTGTTAAATCCTCTATTTTAGTAATCGATGAGTTATGTTTTGAATTTTTTAAACTGCCCAAAATATCGATTCGTTAAAATTTTGATTTAATCAAAGTGTAAGTTTAATAAAGCGCAAAATTGTTTAAAAATATCTTTTTCAATTTCGCACTGAATTATACTCAAACAATAAATTTTTCTTATTATTGAATTCAATCGATTAATCTAATAAAGTCACCAAAATTAGGTCTAACTAGCCTACGATCTCCAAATAAAGTCACCTTCCTTTTATTTAGATATATATTATATGCATTAAAATATATACTCGCTGCCATTTCTTTAATCAAATTTTATATACATATATTTTTTTCTTCTCTTCTCTTCCTCTCTTTTATCGTCCATTCAATTTCTTAGACACGGAGAATGAAAAATTTTCCGGTCTCTCACAATCGACGACTGGTTCATTAAGCTCAATCATCACGACGTCCATAGCATCCTCAGAACCAGATCCTGGCACGGCTGGTGGTGGTCGTATTGGCGGCGGCAGTGGCAGTGGTGGTGGTGGTGGTGGCAACAGTAGCATCGGCGCATTAGACGCGAGCAGTATTGCCGGTGTACCTGGAAGTAGTGATGAGAAATTAGCACTAAATCGGCCAGGTATTAAACAGGAGAAATGGAGCTCAATACTATTGCAAGTGTCGATACCATTTTTTTTGGCTGGTGTTGGGACCATCGGCGCGGGCATTATACTGGGACGGGTGGAGGTAAGTTAAATAGAATTTATGAACAAATATTTACCTTTGAAATGTTTAATGTCATGCGGAATTGCTTTTATCATGCGAGAAAAATGTTTGTGTCACGCAATTGGAAGACGCTTTTAATGAGGGAATCTTTTTTTTAAATAAATAATTTACAATTAGACAGTGCTCATTGCATTAGCTTTGTTTCCCTTATCAATTCAATCGTATTCAACTTGAATACGTTAGTAAGTGCATACATACGAGTATATCAATATAACTTATGTTAAGGCAAAATCCACCAATCCAGAAGAGAGCCAGTGATAGTCATTAAAAAAATATCAAGGCCAAATGTTGAGAAATGCAATGAAAATTTTTTGAAATTTTAAATTTTGGGCAATTGAAATACTAAGTTTATAACCTAGGCAGACGGGTCGTTTATCTAGATTACATAACTAATTACGAATTAACTTCTCATTTTCCGTGTTCTATTCTCATTTCTCAATATAAAGCACTGTGACAAAAATTGCTACGCAAAATAGTCGTTATAACAAATTGTTATTGTTCTTTAAGTATAATCAAGCAATAAAAATAAAAGACAGTACTAAATAAGAAGATAATATCAGATGAATGTTGATATTACTAAAAAAATTGTGCTGCATAATGCTGGTAAATTGAATTACCGAGTTCGGGATAATTGATAAAGTAACAGAGCCAAGTTTGTATTTTCGATTGTGGTCATATTCCCTTGATAACGAGATATTTTATATAGATATACATATAGTTACATATAAAGTAGAGTGGGTCCCTCTATGAAAAAAAAACAAATACTGTAAAAGTTACCGATCTTAGACTAAATTTTGTAGAGCTGGTTTTATTTTTATTTCGGAACTACCAAAATATTAAACTAATAAAATCAGCTGTGCATATGTATATATGTATTTTTGTAGGAGATTAAATACCCCACAACATGTTCTCAACAAAATTTATTGTATTAAATTAAATTAATGTTTATTATATATTATTTATTAAAATTAAGTAAGAATGGAATTGAAATGAAATATTTTATAAAAATTCTAAATATGAAATAGAAATTCCGAATATGAATTGTAATTTTTTGAATATACAAAAAAAAAATTTAAATATGATTCATGATCTCGGGTTTATCATCACTAGTGTAAAAAAACATATATTAAATACTCTTGCATGTCTGGCTCTTCCTTTAATGACTGTCATAAGTTTATAAAATTAAGATTTAAAACTTGTCTCGCTACATTGATTTGTTTGCTTTCATATATTTCCCTCCCACCTATCTGCTGTCCTTCCTGACTTCCTTGCTAAAGTGCTTTTGCGCTTTTGTCTGAGATTACACGATTTATTATTATGTTTGTTAATATAGAAACGCTTATTGACATTTTAATAACAACGCGATAAAATGTTGAATAAATAAACAAATCCATACATATGTACCTAAGCTCATATACATACATATATATTTACATATGTACCATATTGGCATGTGGAAATTTCCTTCAAAGGTTGAGTAATGTAAATATAATTATCAAAGTTCCCACGAATTTTACCATCATTTTATAAAGGGAAGCAGTTAAATTTTGTAACCAAATAAACAAAACACCTCCAAGCAGCCTTACTAACTCATTTCTTTTGTCATAAATATTTACTTTTACTTGTTTTGCAAAATATTATTTCAACATTTTATTAACTCAATAAATTGTGTACTCTCATTCATAAAATTCTTGTTTCTTTATTGAATTGGTGCTTTTGGTTGAGTTCAACAAACTCGGGAATGACTCTTTTTGTGATAACAACACTAAAGGGGAACTACACTTGACAATACAACGCTGGTCTCCAACCGCAAGCAGTTTTAATTGACAGAAACATTTTCTAGGCCGTACCATTTTCACATATTCGGTCAGACAGCTCAGCCGCTAAATTTTTATAAGCTCATCATTAAGTTCAACCAATCCCAATCTATGACCCACCTCATATCATGAAAGCATTAGTCTAACGCCGATATTAAGACATGTCTTAGTTGTAGAACAACTTGCGGTTTCGAACAAGCTGACGGATATTTTTCTTCTACCCTTCCCTTACCACTTTTAGGATTTTACAGGTCTATTGTTTAAGTCATTAAAACTTTCACTTCAATTTTTTGAAAACTCACACTATATAATATTCCATTCACACAATTCATGACACGTAATGATCTTCCTGTCTAAAATCGTGATCTGATCTATTCGTGTATAAATACATTCATACTAGAAATGCTAGTCCCTAGGTACTGAAAATCCCGTTAGTTCTTTTCACCAATTCTGTGATCATCGGTATTTAAAATGTTTTACAAACTAACTCATCAAAATTTAATCATGTAATTTTTTTTTGGTAGCTTATTTGAAATCCTCTTTTTATGAATTTTTGCATCTAAATACTTGTTCTCTTGAATATTATTTTAAAGTTTATTGGCCTAACAAAAAATTTACAGTTTTCATTCCAAATTCATCCGTTAATAAAATTAAAAGCAATCGGTTACCTCGACCCTTTTCTTTACCACCCTTCCACCACCTATGTACATATACATATAAACGTGAAATATAAAGTTTGTGTTCCCTAATTTGTCTGAATTCATTTTTCTCTACACATTTCAAATCTCTTTTTATTTAGAAATGGCGTGTCTTCAAAGAGATCACCGAGCTATTCATACTTGTGCCGTCACTGCTCGGTCTGAAGGGCAATCTTGACATGTGCCTCGCATCACGTCTCTCAACGCAAGTCAATTTGGGTAATATGACCCTGCGCAAGGAAGTGATCAAGATGATTGTTGGCAATATTGCATTGGTTCAAGTGCAGGCGACGGTTGCTTCGTTTTTGGTCGCCATGTTTGCAACTGCAGTGGGGGCGGCAGTAGAAGGTACTTTCGATTTTGAACATGTTATGTTGCTGACAGCGTCTGCCATGTTTACGGCGACCTCATCGTGTTTTGTTTTAGGTGAGTTTTATCAAAGGAAAGAAAAATATAGAGGCAATCGCAAAGGCCTGCCAAACCATGTAAAGCTCGAAAGCGTACTTGTTTGCGAGGCATTTACGAGTTTAAATGAATTGTCACAATATTTTGTTGTATACATATATGTTTATTTACATTAAATAAATATATTTTTCTCTTACAGATTTTGTATTAGTGGCTGTGATATTAATATCAGAAAAATATAATTTAAATCCTGATAATTTAGCAACACCGTTAGCGGCATCTATCGGTGATGTCGTTTCAATAAGTATGCTTTCATTTATTGCATCAATACTTTACGAACACATAAGTGAGTAGAATATTGTAGTTGTTGTTTTCTAAAAAAATGTTCTTTTCATAAACACGATATTTCAAAATTTAGCAGCAATGAGTTCCAAAACGCTCTATCTCAGCTTAATGCCTATTGAATTTTCGTTTGGAGAGTAAGTTTTGACGTAGGGCGTTTTTGAAAAAAAACTCTTTTAGCTCAGTTAATTTCTGAGACATGACGTTTTTTAACCGACTTCAAATCGGTTTTAGCCTCATACACACTTTCTTAAGAACAAATTTTTTAAATACTATTTTTAGACTTAAAAAGTTAAAATTCGAGTTTAACCTTTTTTTTTATAAATATAAATAAATTAAAACTCCAAAAATAATTGCTGTTCAATGACTTAAATTTTGAAAATTATAACTGTTCGGTTTTCTAGAGGAAACATTTTAATTTACTTTTAATTTTACAAAATATTAAAAATATGTTTTCTTTTTATTTTTCGAATGAACCCACCAAAGTAAACTTAAAATAAATGTTCAAAAAGCTTTCGCAAATAAATTCTCATTTTTTCGTCTATAAAACGATTGAAAATAAATGTTTTTTAATTGAAACTTCACATTGTTAAAGAGCTTATTAATGTAAGCCTACAAAAATTTTTTAAAGGAATCTCTTTATAAGTGTTTTGTATAACAAATTGGTTTTTTTAATTTTTTTAAACATTTACATTTCACTTTTAAAGTGAAATTAAATGAATTATAACAGTTTTTTCTTACATTCTATAAAAAGTTTACTTTAAGCTTTCAAATAAATTGAAACTGAAAAAGCTTACATTTCACTTATTGTAGTAAGTTTACTTCAAATTAGTTCTAAAAACATTTACAGAAATGCTTGTTGGGTAGTTAATTTTTCTCATGCAAATGTAATTTGATTTTGTATTTTCTTTTTCAGAAACCCATTTATGGATTACATTTGTTATAGTAGCTTGTTATTTAGTACTTTTGCCTATGTGGGTTGCTATTGTGCTCAAAAATAAGTACACTCGTCCGGTACTAAAGAGTGGTTGGGTGCCAGTACTCTCTGCGTTATGTATAAGCGGGTGAGTAATAAAAATCAATTGTCAAGTTATTTATTTATTCGGAGCTGAAATTTAACTGTAATTTGTTGTCACATTAGTAACAATTAACGAAAAACTACTGTTTAAGCGACCACGTAAAACGTTTTAATTAATTGCACTTATAGCGTCAACAATAAATCTAAAGTAAGCATTCGTTTGTTTTAACCTTTCGATTATAAGAGAACGATTTTGATATGAAAATATTCTTATTTCTTTGATATTTTGATATGAAAATATTCTTATTTCTTGCCTTTAATAGCTATTAGTTTAATAGTTTTTACCTACCTTAGTGCTCTTATAGGGATGACACATGTAAATAAAGTGTTGCCATTAGTAAGTGTTGCCATTAGTAAACATATTTTTAGCTATTTATCGTTAGACATTTTTTTTGTAATTCTTGGTTTCTATAAGTATTCTTTTATTGTGTGGCCCTCTCATGAAAAATGTTATCTCACGCAATCTGCGTTTTGGCTTTCTTTTTAAAGTACTTTTGAAGATAAAAGAAAGCTTAAATTTGCAAAACTTGATTAAAATATAACAAACTGCGTGTTCAATAATATCAAGATACTGCTCAAGTACTTTTTGTCGAGGGGATCCATCATGATATTTTTTAAACACAAAACGCTTAAAGACTCTTAAGATTGTATTGAAGGTGTTTTTGTTTTTACTTAAGATTGCACATAGGATATATGCATATATGTATATAAATAAGCTATGTATAGCATATCGAAACAAGTGCGCCATATAAAGTATAAATGTAAAATTGGCAATCAGTCTGAGTCACCTGTTTCTTAATGTGACTACCTTATGTCAGTCAAATTTCACAGACCACCCTTTTTCTACTATCTTTTTTACAATTTTTTGAAAATTTACATTTTAGTCTTGGCGGTCTCGTTCTCGATGCAGCTGTAAAAATATTCGATGGCTTTGTTGTATTTCAACCAATTATAAATGGTATTGGTGGTAATTTGGTATCGGTGCAAGCGAGCAAGATCTCAACAATGTTGCATCAGAGTTCCATCATCGGAATTATACCACCGCATACAAAGGTTTTCGAATGGCCTTGGAGAGCGCTTTTTAAAGGAGGTGAGTTGCAATTGTTATTGGAAACGCGCCCGCGCGCTGCTACTGGATGGTCGATCGAAAGACAAAATTTAAAACCTTGTTTTTTATTTTATAAAAATTGACCTCGAGCTTTCAAAATATCCAATTTTGATAAGATAAAGGTCCCAAAAAAAAAAAAGCAGTTCTTATTTTATGAAACGAGAATAGTGGTAACCAGAATGAAAACGGCAAACGACAAGCGGCATCTGTCAAATTATTTTTACACGTGTTCTTATGGGGAGGAATTTTTTGAACACGACGCGACAAAGCGGCAATCAATCACAGATGCCGCTGTAGCCAAATTAAATCTAATTCTATTTTGACAAGCGGCAGATGGTGGCGTTTGGATTTTTTGACAATAAAAACGAAAGGAAGAGTAAATAACTTGTAAAATAAGTTCCAATTATTACAGAATAAGTCTCTTTTACACTTTTTACAACATTTTTTGCTACTTTTCAAGAAGATTCGCACCTGTCGCCCCTGTTCTTATTATAATCATGTCGCCAATGCTTGACGGCAAATATCGTCAAGCTTCAGTTTTTCGTCGTTGTCGTTCGCCGCCGTCGTGTTCATTGTGGACGGGCCTAATAATTTCCGGTTGTTAATAAGTTAAGATTTTTTAGGGAAGGCCGAACGGAAAGACAAAAAATACTAAACGATCTCATTCTCAAAGCAGAGTGTTTATATCACGCAATGAGAGCTATCACCAATCCCAATATACATACATACATACATATCGCACACTAAATCAAAAAGAGTCACAACTCAAAATCCGAGTAACTTTCAGTTAATTGCTTCTGGATCGCAGAAAAGAGTCTTGATTTTTAGAAACGTGACATCACTGTGCTCTTTAAAGAGTAACGACAATAGTCAAAAAGAAAAATATTGTATGTATTGGCTGCACTACTTTTTATTAGGCAATCTATGCCAAGAAAGCGACCTAAAAAAATTTTGAGTTGTGACTGTTTTTGATTTAGGGTGCGATATGTCGTGATTTTGAAAACTGAGAAAAATCAATTTTATGGATTTCCTTAAAATTTACTAGCCTAGACAATACCATAAATATAAGAAAAATAACTCTAAAACTACCGTTTTTAGTTTTAAAAATTAAATCTGCATCTCTGTAGCGAATCGATTCGTTCTCGCTCCGCAAAGCATCCGTGGGATAGCGTAATAGGCATGAGTAATGTTTGTAAACTTTGTTTACAAAATTTTTCCTTTTTTTCACAAAAATATTTACATACTCGTTCATTTTTTCGCGGTTATGCCACATTACCAGCTACTTTAGTGTTTTAACACAATAGCCTTTTAACACAACGGATACAACCAACCTTATGGGAAACAATGCAATCGATTATTGTTACCATACTCGTGTCGTAATCGCACCGACCAATTGCAGCTTTATTTTTCTCTTACGACTATACCAACCCTTGAAGTCAATTGAAATCTTATAACTACAAATAAAAAGTTTTCTGAGTTCTGCTGCTTAAATAATGCAAACATAAGCAATTGTTGTTATTTTGTTTTTGTTTTTATTCTTTTTTTTCTCTACAATTTTATATGAATTCCACTGTTGGTTATTTATCTTCACCCCACACACACTCTTTTGCATTTCATAATTTTCATCTTTTGAGATGGCGTTCAATGCAAAAACTTAATGTTTTTAAGAAATGCCTTACTTTTTCTGCATTTTAGTTAAGCGATATCAAGTAGTTTTTAAGTTACTAATGTACTTTATTTTGTTTTTTGTAAGAAGAATGAATAAATATTATTATTATTAAATAAAAATGTATGTATGTATATGTTTAATTTACATATTCATACATTTGTAAATAATTAGCATATTCAAATTTTAACACAATCCTTCATCTACTTATTTTCAGTACCATATGCTAAAACAGCGCGCATACTGCTTGGCATGTCAGTTCCTGGAAATATTGTGTTCGTTTATGTAGCTGATTACGTACACATGTCAACATCAACAGTTACTTTTGCATTCGTATGTGCATTCCTATTGGCCAGCATAATACAGGTATGTATGTTAAAATCTTCGAACTTACCGCTGCCCTATGGGCCAGCAAACTGTCAAATGACATAGATATAAACTACTTACCTGGTGTTTTTTTTTTTTTTTTCATATTTTTCATATTTAGTTAATTTTTTTTTTTTTTCATTTTTATTTCTTTCATTTATCTAAAACATTCCAAATGACTTCTAGAACTTCTAGCCCGCTGTGAAGCACATATGTATTAATATAATTATTTACACACATTTTTTAGGTTATGTTACTCTTATATATTGCTCATATAATTGTACACACAATGTGGAAATGGAAAATCGATCCAGATAATTCAGCCATACCATATCTGACTGCACTTGGCGATTTGCTGGGTTCGAGTTTGCTGGCGATAGCCTTCTTCTTCCTATTATCAATTAATCAAGAATACGGAGCCGATCTGAATCAATTGAATGCATCGAATTGAAAGCTACAGTTACGTACATATGTAAGACTGCAAAACTGTCAAAAAACAGCAAAAACTACTAAGTAATAGAAATATTGCTTTTATATAAGACAAAGTTAAAACAAACCAAACATATGCCCGAGAAAAATCTAATAATAATGAAGGCATATAGTTAGACAACACCAAAAGAAAAAAATACTTACCAAACTAACAACCTTTTTCAAAACGTACCTTAAGAGCATGAAATTATTTTTTCTAAGCAAATACAAAATTATTTTATTTTAATTTAGTCAAATTAAAGCTTAAGAAAGTTTTGAAAATTATTTTGTGTATGTAAAAAGTTATTTTACTTATATTTATTTTTATTTTTAATTTCAATGTTTTAAAGTTTGGGGGCAAGAAAATTTCATAACCAAAAACGAAAAGGAAATCACTACAAATTAAAATAATTGGGTCTCTAGTTTCATAAAAATTTATAAATATAAATATGAGATTTGAAAAGCATAAAAACGCCATGACATCAAGGGGAATATCCAATTTTAAGCACAACCAAGCGCTTATACATACATATGTATATGGTACTTGGATGCTGTAACTATTTAACCTAAAGAGTCGATTCGTTTACGAAACCATTTTGTATACATGTGTTTGTGTTCTCCTGAATTCAAATGCAAGTGGTAGTTGGTTAGCTAAATTTGACGTAGTTTCGGCATGTGAAATGACTCGCTGTTCTTTTCGGGGTTTGAATAACCGAAGAGCAATAATCGAAATTTTAAATCAGAAGCTATATAAAGAGATTAAATATTCTAAAGCGGATATAAGAAAGACGTGCCTGAATTCATGTTTTTTGTTGTACTTTTGTACTAACGCTGAGTTTTGCACATAAACTTTCCAAAAATTAAACAGTCACCTTTCTGAGAATTGAACAAAAATCTACTTGATAAGGTTGTGTTAACGTCCATACGGTTGTATACAAATTTAAAATTTTAAACAAAAATTTTCTTGAAATTTCAATTTTCATTCAAGTCTTCAAATGTATGTACATAAATCCAATTAGAGAAAGTCCTAAATGTGCCCCTAAGACGATAAAAATTAAACAAAATAATATTAAAACAAATAAAAATTAGGAAAAAGAAAACAATTAATTAATTAAAAGTTAATATTAAACAAATAGACTATAAACAAAATTATATACACAAATATATGTATGTAAAATTATATACATATAGAAATAATACGAAAGAGATTCTTCAAAATAATTTATAACCTAGCCTGAGTTCGTTTAGTATTAATAATTCAAAAATATAGCAAAAAAAAAACCAAATATTAAGTTAACTACCTACACCTTGTTGAAATGCAAAAATGTATAATTAAACAACTCAATTAGTGTAGATAATTATGAAGAAAAATAAAATTAAATTACGAAGCCTTAAATCAATTTTGCAATTACGCCCTGCTGGTTTTTATCGTAGTTTCATGCTCGTTATTGCAATTGCATTACTGAGCTCAGTAACAATAACTTTACTTCGCTTCTAACTTTTTGTTTTTGTTACTTCACAGACATTTTATCTTCCATTTGATATGAATCAAGTACTGGTAATGCTGTTTTTTTTTTTATTGTTGTGCAAGGAAAAAGTAGTCAGCCAGATTGATTAATTGACCACTAACTACATATTCGTATAATATGTTATTGAAAGTAATGTAATTCTTTATGTAAGTACCCTTACTATCTACATATACATATCTACATGAAATACAGCTGGAAAATTATAAGTTAAGAACTACGTGAAAAACAAACATGGCTTGGTAAATCCCTTTAAATTGAGTCACCGTTAATCTTGCTTGCTGTATCACTTTCACTTTCGCATTGCTATACGCTTGATTTAAAAAATAAAGTTTGTATTGCTGTTCGAATAATGGTAAAAGTAATCGAATAGTCGATGAGTTTCAATTAATCGAATAGTCGTTTTGCTTCGATTGCTCGAATATTACAGCACATCGAGTTGTAGTAACTGGTTTCTATTAGAAATTTTCTATGTAAGAAATTAAAAATATATACTAATTACATGCATTTGTTCAAAATTTAACGTGCACCAAAAAATTTGCTGAGTTTCGAAATTTTTTTAAATGCGATTACGAAAAGGATATACTACATATACATATGTGTGGTGGAGTTTTGTGCTACATCTACTGGGCTGCCTCCAAACAACGGGAACTCTTAAATAGTTTTATACATCGCGGAGACAAATAATCGCCACAAATCCCGAATATCAAGAAAGCAAACCTAATGTGAAGTTTTCCCTATTTTGTAGGTTGAATTGTTTTTACTTAAGAAGTAGTAGAAAAATAAAAATTATGTGTGAAGATTAGTATCAAAGTTTAAATTTTTTTTTAAATTAAAACCAATTAACCATTTAAATTTGCATAACGAAATAAAGTGAATGAATGATTTATGAAAACAAAAATAGTTCTTTTATTTTACTGGTGTGGTACTGAAAAATCTCATCAGACAATTTTTTCTATTTAGACTGCTGTTTCCATAAATAGCACCAGTCGTCTTTTCTAAAATAACTGCCATCAATTGGGAATTTTAAGGTTGGTATTTATTCTACTTGACAGATCGTATCAGCTCGATAAACATTTATTAAATAAATACAATAGCTTTGTTCGCTTACACTAGGGATGGCCAAAAAAGATCGGTGTTTAAAAAAACCGGTTTTTTCTATTCGCGGTTTCGGTTTTTTCGATCTTTTTATCGCAACTGTCTTTAATCGATCTTTTTTCAAAAAAAACCGAAAACCGAACTATCGACTTCTATTCCATTGAATTGTAAATATTAAATTATTTTTCGCGAAAAGTGATGGCCCCGCATCTAAAAAAAGCCCACTTTGGCAATATTTTGATGAAAAAGGGAATAAAGAAGTTTTATGCAAGCTGTGTGGGGCGGTAGTAAAACTGGGAGGTGGCACGTCCAACTTAAAAGGACACCTCCAGCGCAATCATGCCGGTTGGGATAGAAATTATTTACCTTGTAACACCAACAAGAGCTCCGATGATGTGTTGTGTTGTGATGATTCTAATTCGAATGAAGAAGTCAGAACTGTTGATAGGCAGCCACCAATTCCAGACAAGTTTTTGAAAACATGTTTACTGTGACTTTTTTGAATTCAAGCACCCACATTTATATGTATTAGTACAAAAAAGTATTATCTTTTTCAGAATTTTTCTCTTTTAAAAATTTGATTTAGCTGTATTAACTTGAACTGAAAAATAAATATTTGTTGAATTAGAACTTCTTGAGTTCTTTTAAAAATTTAGAGAGAAGAACCCTATAGTAAGTATCTACATTGTTGTATTTCTATAAATTTTCTTTTCGAAGTTTAAAAATGTGCCGGTTTTTCGAAAAACCGGTTTTTTCGTGTCCGGTTTTAAAAGCGGTTTAAAACCGGAATAAAAAACCGCGATTAATCACAAACCGGTTTTTTTTCAACTTTGGCCATCCCTAGCTTACACAAAACACTTGCAGCGAGAGAGCGCATTTTGGCATTTCCCTGACAGAGGGAGAGCTACAAGTTTTTACTGTGGTAATTCAACTCCGTAAAAATTAAAACAGCTGATCGTGACAAGGGAAAGCAAAAACAAAAATTTAAAAGTTTTAGCTTTTAACAAATCAAAATGGTAACAGCTGTTTTTGCTGCAAGTTTTTACTGACTCCTGTTCGATTGAAACTTTTTACTTTTTGCGTTTCGATAGAGTTTTACGTCATTCTAATTTTATTTATACTTTTTGCAAGTTTTATACGCGAACAAAGCTAATGTATTATTAACAAATAATGGGAAGGCCATTGGTCATACTTGACGACTTTTTTTTTGCGAATCGGAATGGAAGGCAGTGGATAAGGGACTCCCACAATACCAAGGTCAAAACAAATCTTTTGATACCTCTTCCGACATTTCTGGTTGAAATTGGATGGAAAGTATTACCCCGTCAATAGTAATCGGCATATAAACGACCAATTACGGTCAGTCAAACTACCAGTTAGCATCAATCAGGCGTCGCTTCTCTCTTTTGCTTTGTATTTCTTTATTTTGTTTTATTATCCATTTCATATTAATCATATGCAAAATGTGAAGCTACCACCATTCAGCACAAAACCCTTAAACTTTAATTTCAATAAAATATCACCCTGTTCTTATGGCAGTTTCTAGTCGTACTGTACACAGTGCTGTATTTTCCCCTCAACGTCGAGTCTCGTTTGTCATTCGATTCTTGGCAGCTGTCAAAATGCGCGGAACTTTTTTTAACGTCTGTCTTATTAAATGTGAATTGTGAATTGATTATTTTGGTTTTGCACTGTCTTGTTAATATTCTAAACATATAAATATAAAAGCCATTATTTTTTAAAGAGTTGTACAGACATAAGTGAATAAAAGTTCAACTTTATTCCATCATAATGCAATATCCCCGACGCACGTCAGAGTTCCATGATGAGCCTGGCACAGACACAAAACGTAATTCGCGGTTGGTAAATAAAATATAATACTTGTATACATGAGTAATGATAATATTAATTTAGGAGCACGCAAATGCGACGAAGTCGCATAGCACGTCCCACCTCTTTGGATCGCCAAACATTGGGCATACCCACTTCAGTACCCCGCGGCGGACGAGCCACACCACAAAAGCAAACACAGTTGGCAGATGCCCCCGGCACTGCTAATAAATATAACGCAAGGTATTTAATAATTTGATGTATTATTTTTATTTATTTTGCGCTGGCTCTTCGCTTTTAGATGTCGTCGCGTAGAGTCAGCAAAAACATTCCTACATCGACCAAATGAGTGTTAACTAATTTATATACGAAATCGCAATATTTAAAAATACAAATTGGAAAATAGCCTGACTTGTGATACTTCCCTGCCATTGAACCAAACTCTAAACAGAGTTAAAGAAAATTACACATTTAAATTCGAAAACCCCAAACTTGCAAACGTATGTAGCTAGTAGCAAGCTGCTACACATGATTCTGGCCATGGCGGTATTACTCATGTGTAACATTATTCACTTGGAAATCTAATCGATAATTAAAATTAATACGACTATACAATACTCTGGCTTGGGATTAACGTCCATTGATCATAAATGTATATATGTATATGTTTTAGCCATTGAAGACGCAAGTATATCAAGTTAAATCAGAGTTGGTTGTTGTTGTTTTAGCAACAAAATCACTCCCCGAAGGTTTTGGGGAGTGTTGTCGAAATAACAGTCCTTGGCCGGATATGAATCCGGTACGCTTCGGTACTCCCTTGCGGTACTGCCCGACTGTCGTGGAAGCGATTTGGTATGACCACTGGAACCTTCTAGGTCATGTCATCCCTCCTTCCGAAAGGAAAGAGAAGATGGGTAATGAGAGGTGAAAGGCATCATGTCCGTAGATCAACCATCGGGTTGCACATCGTTACCTTTGTGCATATAAGTCGCCTCTTACGACCGGTATGCCTACCGCGGGTATATTCTAAACCCCTACCCGGAGGGGTAAACTGTTTTTGTTGATCTTTTTTTTTTTTTACTCGTATGAAATGTTAAACCTTCTGGAACGCGAAGACTATAATATAACTGTGAACCTATAATATCTACAATGTTAAAAAAAATTATTTCTAAATATTAAATTAACATGTACAAATTTATACACTTTTTTATACGCTGTAGAACAAGTCGTTCAGTACGGCCTAATTCATTGGACCGCCAAACATTAGCTATACCCAGTTCAGCATTACGTGGTAACCGCACTACACCACAAAAAACTCCTATGAGCGGAAGTAAAACAACTCGTGCACTCTTTTCCGCCGAAAAGCAACGCAATATACATAACGACAAAAAATGGCTACAAGAGAAGGCACAACAAATCGTGGAACATTTACGTGAAACCGCCACACCTCAGGCTGTGCACGGCTTACCATATGATTTCTTTGCGCGCAGCGGTTGTTTGCGACAATTGTCTACAAAGCAATTTGTTGGAATTATAAACCATTTTTTACACTATATTTGGGGTACACGCTTCGTTGTGGGCACAAATTATGTTGATGATATCATAAATATTTTACAAAAGTTGCAATATCCATATCAAGTAAATAAATCATGGCTTAAGGCACCAAATACATCGCACTCATTTGGCTTTGTAATACAATTATTTGATTTTTTAATGGATTTTGTGCCACCCCAAAATGCAGACCAAGCCGCTGAAAGGCAATTTGAATTTGAAGATCCACATGAACGAAATCCTAGTTCTTTGATGCAAGAAACACCTGATGCTGATTTTATTGCATTGTTGCTGGAAAATTGTGAAGAAGGTTTCAAACTTTGGGATAAACAATTGGATGATGATTTTTACATGTTACAACAACAGACATGTGATGTATTGATAAAAAAACGTTGTGGTGTGGATGGTCTCGCTGCTTTGGATGAAGAATTGCAAAAACTAAAAGAAGAATTAACCGATGCACAGAACAAGCGACCACATATTAGTAAAGATGACGAAGAATTATGTCAGCGTTTAGTAAATGAATACAAAGAGACTCAGGAACAAATTCAGCAGGCGCGTCAAACACTCGATATTACAAATAAGCAATTAAGTGAAATGCAGGCTGAACGCCAACAATGCAAAAATGAATTTATGGAACTTGTTGAAACAAGAAAAGAAATTCAAAACGTTATTTCAGAACAAAAAATCAGCGTAGAACAACGTGACTCAAATATTGAAGAATTAGAGCAACGTAAATACACTTACCAACGTATGGAACGTACACTACGTGATCTCGAAGGTCGGCAACATCATCAACAAGTTTTAATTTCACGTCATAAAAAACAATTGACGGATCAAATTGCTAAATATAATAATCATATACATGGTATTAGTTGTTCGAAATTGCAATGCGATACGGATGAGCTTTTATTATCACTCAATCCACAAGTCGAAGAAGTGCAAGAACGTATAAAAAATTTAGAAAAAATATATGCGCGTGCGCAAATAGAATTACAAAAAATACAGCAACAACAGGAGAAATTAGAACGTAAACAAATAGAATTGAATCATTATATAAGTTCAACATTGAAATTGAAATGTACTGAATTGGAAATGGCACTTAAATTGGCCGAACGCAAAAGAAGTGAGTTTGAAAAACAAAAACAACAACAAACTGTTAGCTTAGATACGCAAATGCAAGAAGTAGAAGAACGTTTGCAACAATTGGAATTCGATTGTAAAAATGCTCAAGATGAAAAGCGTGCGAAAAAATTGCTATTATCAGAATTAAAAAAACAAAATGAAGAGCTTATTAATCGTGGCGATCAAGAATATAATGCCCTTGCAGACGAACGTAAAGCATTTTTAAATGATTATGAAAAAGAGCTGGAACGCTCGAATAAAATATTATTAGAGTTTAGTGAATTACTTGAGGAACGTCAGCTGGAATTGAAACGGTTTGAGGAAGAAGATGCAAAACAATAATTTTAACTCTTCATTTGTTTCTTTGTTAAATTTGTATGGAAATGTGATTCGGTTTATTTTATCATTTATTAATGTTAGATAAATAAGAACTTGTGTTGCAACATACATTCATAGAAATGTGCATTTGCATAAATGCATACATAATGATTATATCCTGCTCTGCCTAATTCTTGTATTTTTTAAATAACTTGTCCAAATATAAGGTTAATGCGTGTAAATGCTTTTAAATTTCTTTGGGTTTGTTACTTTTTTATGTATATAAGTATTGCTAAATTGAATTTTTGCGAACATTGGTTGTTAATCGACTTTTATGTTACACTCACATTTACGTGAACATTTTTGTTTAGCGTAATTTATTTACTATTCAGGTTTATGCAAATCTATTGATAACAATGGCTTTCCAGTATTTTGATTATTAAATTCTCCGAGTTTTAATACATGCATATAAATATTTCAAGCCGTAATACTTATAATATCTTTTTTATCTCTCAATTCTCTGGATTTGTTTCCTAGCCACCTTAACTTTTAAACCATGAAAGTACATACATATGTATGTCAATATTAAAAATTTGTTTTAAAAATAATAATTGGAACTCATTTCGAACTGGCTAAAATATTTTTTTTATACATACATATGTACATATATGCTAGACCGAACAGAACCAATTCTTCTGCTCTAGTCGCACCGGTATTCTATTGAGTCGCTGTAATTTTTACGTTATGTATTATATATAAATATTATTAAGTATAGCATATATTAAAGCGAAATTGCAAATTTTGGAGCATCTATTTTTAATAAAATATAAGGGGAGTAACTTATTTAAATGACATGATACATAATTTAGCTAAGAAATATTTTTTGTAGCTTATACAACTATATAATTTACAAATTTGCTTAGAAGAACATTGTTTCAAAATCATTATTTTATACACTAATTTTGGAACAGAATCATAACAGCAAAAACTTTTGATTGTATGCAAAAAGTAAAAACGCTAAAAGTAACTTTTTTTGTCAAACTTTAGCGTACTGAAGATGCTTCTGCCATCAGGCGACTGACTATTCGATGTATGTCTTTTGTTTCTTTCCTTAACAACAACTTTCTTAATAACAACTAAAACGTTTTACCAAAATTATAACTATTAAGCATAAATATTATAATTATTATTTAACTTTCTATTCTTTATCAAAGAATTCATCACCATTGCCTTGTTGTTGCTCATTTGCAACGTCAGTGCCACATGTAGGCGTTTGCAAGTGTGAGGCTTTGGGTTTATTTAATACAGCAGCTTCACGTCCAATTTCTACTATACCTTGTTGTGATTTTGGTTGTGCGTTTAGGTTAGGTGTACCGCTATTACTAGTATCATCCATTGGTGATGCAGACAATTTGCCAATCTCATATTCATCTATCTCTTCTGCACTATCAATTGGTTTATCACTGCCATTATTACTACTACTACTCCCTGTATTATTGCATTCCATAATGTTTGTAGTTTTATTTTCACCTTCAATATGCACCACGTTCAAATTTTCGAGTGGATCAGAAGTTACAGCAATTTCTTCTGGTTGCTCTTGTAATTGTTGTGGCGAGGCTTGTGTGCTGGCGTCATCTAAGTTGCCACTGGTGCCGATGTTTGGTATTGTAGCTATTTGCGTAGGTGCTGTTGTAATCGATGACCACCATGTAGAGAATGTACCTTTCGCCTGCGAGAGCGCAACACCTGTTCAAATTAAAAAGGGGTACGGTCAAATAATTCAAAGTAACTAGTGAAAATACATTTTTACTTACCAACTGCGCGACTGGTGGTGTTTACTGCTTGATTAATTTTACGGCCACTTTCGCTGTTTTGCATTGTTCTTCAGTAAGAGGAAAATGGAAAGAAAGAAAATTTGTTTTTTGTTTTTTTAGAAAACTTGGGAAATTATGTTAAAAATTAAAAAGGAATAAAACCGCTGAAAAGGCCATGGCTATTTAGTTTTTGTGTTGTTTGAATTTGTATTGCGGTACTGCTCGATTGTGGTAGCGAGTATTGTATTAGCCCCTAACCAGCGGTGGTCTAACATTTTTCGTCTACGTCGAACTCGCGAGGGCATCCATACCTTACTGCTGTTACGTTCTAAGCCCACTGCCACTCGGACCTGGTTATAAAACAACATTAAGTACACTGAATAATTTACTTCCTTCAACTAAATGGTGCCCAAATCAGCGAACTTTTATTATTTCCCTGATGGTAAATTCTCAACTGAAATCTAATATATCTTACTGTGCAATTTTTAACTTCATATCGGTTACTGAAAGCGTGCCAGCAAACGGATGACCTGCAGGTAAAGCCTCGAAAAATTCTGCATCCGGTCGGACATCAAACCATTCTTGAAAACATTGCGTCCGTTTAAATGACTGCATAAATGTCGCATTGAAATGTTCGTTGTCTTTGGCGCTAATGTCTACAGAAGATGGAAAAGTATTTACTGTTCAAAGTGCATATGTGCCTTATAAAATGTTGTGTACTCTTATATGCATACCATTTGTCACTGCGGAGCGTAGCAGAGCTAAAACATAACCTTGAAATTGATCACGTATCCAGTGTTCACTGCCTTCGGCATCTTCTTTTGGACTTTGTACATGTTTGAGCAGATAATCCATAAAACGCAAATCTTCCGTACTTAATACCAATTGACGCCGTAGATCTGCATCAAATGTCTCAATATTGGCATTCTCCACATCGATTAGCACATCGGCAAGTTGGCGTTTTTGTTGGAATAGCACATTGGATGTACCTATGACATAACTTAATACCGATGGATCACCTAGTAGATCCATATATGGCAATGAAAGATATGGCAAGAAGAGATTACCGCTGGCAAATATTGTAATTGGTGCGCGATACTCATCCGGATTGATTGATGACAATGTGCAGAGTGTTGCTGAAAAATAATATGTAAAAAGAATTGTTAGTTTAGCTACTAAATTTGCATTCTGTTAGGATTTATTTATTTATTCATGTATGCGCATATGTATATCTTTAAAATATGTCAATAGTTCCATTCACGAGTTTAGCATTAAATACTCACATGCCAAAGTATCTACACTCCCTTCGCGTGTTAGGGAGTCGCTGCGCATAAATAGTTTACTGCCCACATCACCAACGCCACCCTCTAACGAGTCTAGATTATTTAACTCACGCGTTGACTGTGATGATGTATTTGTTGAGGCTGCCATCGATGTGTCATCACTGGCTGGTTGACTCCCTGCTGATATTGCAGACGATACCAAAGTACAATCGTCCAATGTATCAGCAGTAACAAGATCAACTTTACCACTACCACAAACTTTATCAGTTGCTTCGTCGACAACACTTTCACTGTTTGTAGGTAGTATTTCTTGTTCTTTTGCCAAATTTAAATTTGTTTGCTCTTCGCTTTGCTTCAATTCAGCGGCTTCCTGTTGTATAGAATCTGTAAAGTCTGGCATTGGTGATAGTGGGCGGGATGTACGCACACATGCAACTTCCTGAAAGCCTTTCTCAAGCAAACGTGGTATTAGTGAAGAGATACCCAATAAAAGAACACACATTCCGCGTACAGGTGAACCAAAACATACAACACGCCGTTGCAACAGAAACAATTTAAATAGTATGAGCATTTTATGGCGCCAATGTAACACAATTTCACGCAGTGACAAACCAACGTAGAAATTATGCAGCGGTCGTTTATTTTCCTCGTCCATTAGGCAGGCATTAAACTGTTCATATGCGTTTATTAATAATTTAGTGTAAGAGAAATCACCCTTTTCAAAGAATGAATCAGCAATCAAAGACAGTTTGACTTCTATATAGCCATATATAGGTAGACGTGCAAGCATTACAATGGACTTTTGTATAGTACTACGCGTCATATCTGCTGTGCGTATTTGCAATTTCTGTAAAGGTAAAAGGTAAAAAACAAAAGGTTGAGAGTCCCAATAACTCGTAGTTTATTGGTAAAATATATAATGTTTATTGCAGGTTTAGCATACAACAAGAACAGCAGTTGTTGTAGAATAGTTTACTGTACTCCTTAGTTCTTAATCAAATTTCCCGAATTCTTTTGAAAAATATGAAGCCAAATTTACCCTGGTTATACCTTTGTATTAAGACGTTAGCCTTGTTGCTGTGGGTGTTTGTAAAGACAAAAACACTACCCAAAGGTTTTGGAGCAGCACAACCTTCTATTAAGGTGGGGAATGAGAGGTATCATATCTGTAGATCAGCCATCAAGTTTCACATCATTACACCTCTTACCTCGAGCATTTTCTTAACCCCTAACCCTAATGCGCAGGTGGGCACTAACCAGTGTAACCTTCCGGGTCATGTCATGGCCGGTTTGCTAACATCTTACATATTCTTAAGAACCAATATATATTCAAGTATACTTACCTCAATTGGTATTTGCCGGTAACACGATACGCCATATACGCTCTCCGTGGGCTCAGTTAGACTAGGTAAGTTAAAAAAAACCGTGTCCGCGGCAAAGTTATGGGAACCATCAGGTAACGCCAATGTGGGTAAATACTTCCAACCTGACGGACATTCATTTTTACCTGTTGTGCCTGGTATAAGTGGTGGATGTGAGAATTCCACCTATAGTTGTGCAACGCAAAATTTTTTTATATGTACATCAAAAAGAATATCATTGCCCTACCTGACATCCTAGCTTATGATGAAATCCTATAACTAATATATGAAGTATTGGTGGTTTATTCTCCGCATCGATGCATGTAGCCATTGTTTTGTTTATTGCTTGTCTACTTCTCGTTTAGCTTCAATACCTGGAACGTTCTTCTAATGTACAAAGCGGATCACTCAAGCCACAAATTTGTCTTGATAAATATCCGATTAAAAACACATATCGACTATAGTTTTTCTACAATTGTTATTATGAGTAGTTACGTAGTTACTTCGGTTTACTAATCCTTTTGTTCAGTCTTGCCTTTATTAAAAAGTTGCTTATAATTTTCAGAAATAGTCCGAGAAATGATTTTTCGCAATTTGTTTGTTAAAATGCCACCAGTGTTGCCGTGGCGTTTAAAAAAATTGTATCAGTGTCTAAACAAAAATGTATCAAAATAATCAATATCAATTAATACTTTACTTTTGTCTTTATTAGTTAATAATACTATTATTTTTATCACAATCCATGTTTATTTGAGTTCACTTTATTGAAGTAATAGCTTTCGAACGCATTGGCTAATCACATTAGCTTTGTTCGCGTATAAAACTTGCAAAAAGTGTAAATAAAGTTAGAATGACGTAAAACTCTATCGAAACGCAAAAAGTAAAATGTTTCAACAGAACAGGAGTCAGTAAAAACTTGCAGCAAAAACAGCTGTTGCCATTTTGATTGGTTAAAAGTACAAATATTTAAGTTTTTGTTGTTACTTCCCCTTGTCACGATTAGCTGTTTTTCACTTACAATTTTTACGGAGTGGAATTCCCACAGTAAAAACTTGTAGCTCTCCCGTCAATGAAATGTCAAAATGTCATCTCCCGCTGCAAGTGTCATATATATTATTTCTGTAAGGTCTTTTTGTGTTTGCTGCTAATTTTTTTCTGTCATTTCGAACCAATATTAATAAAAAAGGTATCGTTTTAAAGGTGTGAGTTACCTCTACATGCGAAATCATTTATTGATTACAGCAGTGCTTTTGTTTAAGCGTATTTTATAAAAATTAATTTGTTTTAATAAACCAATAGGGAATGCACAAAATAAACAATTTGTACTGCAACGCCATTGTGAGTCAGAGTTTTATCTACTGGGTTGTAGATGTCGCTGAAATTCTTTGCGCAAGTCGCGCGATTTTGACTTCGAATAAAATGCATATAACCAATACCTACAAATGCTGTCAAAATTCAACAGTAAAGCAGTTTCGTACTTTTCGTGCAAGAACAAATAGTTATCACGCATATCGTCACTTGCGAAGCGAATACATTTGGCGAGTCGAACAGATTGGCGAACTCACCTAAAATTTGCATTGTGAGTGGCGAATGAACTTTTTCGACTGCTATGTTATGTTGCCATTCAAACAAATTCAAAATGGTCATCCGAATTTGACGTTTCTGTCATTTGCATATGTCTTTATTTATTTATTTGTGCAAAAGAGTGCGATGTTTGTGTAATTGTAGTAGGTAGCGAGGATGATGTGCGTCAAGTTTAAACGGCAGCTCATGTCGAGATCATAAATAGTGGTGCTAGTTCGGATACAGATGAGCTGGATGTGGGAAGTAGTGGTGCAAAGAAGCGTAAAACCCACAGTGGTACCAATGGCGATTTAATGATAGTAGACGTTTGGAATCACATCCACTTGAAGTGCGTATAACAATTGGCAATAGCGCAAAAGATGCGGATGAATACATAGTGGTGCGCCTGCGTTACTTCAAACGTTTGGGTTTTGCCACTGCAGCAACATTACAAAAAATCATACCAGATCTTATTAAATACATTAAACAAATGCGGGCTTTGGTTCAAAAACAAATTGATTTACATATATTTGAAAGAAGAATGTTTACGCACTACCCGCCCCTCATGCAGTCTTGTATAATGGACTTCATTTACTTATAAGGAGTATGTTGCATCTCCACCGAACGTTGACCCAGGGCTTGTCAGTAGTAATCATCCTTTTTATCGTGCCATCGTTTACCCACATTGACCTAGAGGAACTATCATTTAATTAAATTAAAAAATACACAAAAGTTGTTTACTCACTTTTAAGTTGTTTTATTTTCGGTTAAAATACTTTTTTCTATCAAAATATAGGTATGAATAAACACAAAACTTGTCGTTTCTTTTTCTCAAATGCGAATGAAATAAGCATTCGTCAAATTTTGACTCATTTGGCGAAGCGAATCTAAGTTTTTCGCTACTGGCAAGTCGAGAAGTTCATTTTCGTCACTCATTCGCCACATTTTGGCGAATTCGCCACATAGTCGCATGGCGCAATTTTCATTCGCTTCGCATGTGACAATATGCGTATAAGGCTTTATTACGAAATGAGTAATCAAAATGCAAAATGAAATTACCTAAAGCGCTCGTTAAACGATCCAGCATGCAGGTCATGCAATGTATATGTGTGCGTTTCGTGTGACACACGTACTTTCTTCGTGTCACACGTACTTGTTGTCGGTTCTTGCATGATGAAAATCAAAAATTTTTGATTTTTGCTCTTTGCTTGAACGTTTAGCAGTCTGATTGACATGCAATAGTGCCTCAGTTGAGTGCTGACATTCGAGATGAACAAGTGTGCGGAAGAAAATGAATTTGTACTAAGATTTAATAAATTGATTTTACACTAAAAATCAACTTTTACTATAAATATTAAATATATATTTAACTTAAATAAAAAATGGAATAAAATTAGTTATAAGCTGGTTTAAAATCGAATAAAAATAGTTGAAATACCTAAAATCGATATAAGCAAATTCGAATTACTGATCTGAAATCACGCGCAAAGAAATGGAGTACCTCGAGTGAGGTAAGGTGGCCCAATTACCGGGCATCGCCATGTAAATTGCACCACCTCTTTTATATGAATGACGATAAGTGTTGAAGTACTCCCATATCCCTTAATTAGTACTCTATGAAGTAGGGAATGAATTATTTCGGTTTTTTGCAGGGAATTTCCGCCACTAGTAGACATATACTATGTCTAGAAGTATTCGATACCCTGTATTCGGCAGTAGGAAAAGGGGGAGAAGTCTTTGATTTGAACTCCCTTAGTACGCAGCTGCCAGAATCGCCTAGACCGCCAATAAATCATAATGATAAACAAAGTCAAAATACTCGTTTATAAACAGATTTTACTTTATTGAGCACATAGTTTTACATTAGCTTTGTTCGCGTATAAAACTTGCAAAAAGTGTAAGTAAAATTAGTAAATTAACTTCATATGTATGTAGGTATGTATCTGCTTTCAAATTACTATTTCCCTAACGGGGAACGGCACCTGCATTCCGTGCCATTATGACAAATAAAGTTATAATAACCTATCTTATGGCACCTAGTATAGCATTCAACGTCACCTGGCTTTTTGCATTTATAGCCTAACGATGCATTTATAGCCTAAGTTCCTAACGATGACCCAGGTCAGCTGGGATGAGTCGTTCTTTATGATATTATAGAACAACAGGCTTCTGGTCATAGGCAAATGGCTGCAAGATTAATAAAAATGCTTTGGTAAAATATTTTTTTTTTTTCATAAAAACTTACCAAATTGAACGCTTTCAAAAAATTAATTAACGCTTCCACCTATCCCACACACACACAAACCACACAGGGTGCGTTATATTCACCATTAAAACAAATAATTTTTAACACTGCAATATTAAAATTGGAGACAAAAAACCCTCAAGTAATTGAATGTAATTACAAATATTTATACAAAATTTGAGTTTAAATTAAATTTTGTTTTTGTATATATGGGGTTTAGGTTTGGATAGGTTTATTTGTCGATGTTTTTCTCTTAATATAGAACACGTCTTGGCGTTGATGCAGCACTGTTTTCTTGGATGCGTACGTAGCCTAGTTTCAATTGTGAAAATGTATTAAAAAAATTGCTATACGACTGTTATTTTACTTTGTTTAATGCCATTTTGCATAATTTTTCTTCTTCTTTATTTAAATTAATTATTATATTTAAGACAGTAATAACAAAGATCTTTGTAATTTTGCATTATAAAATAATTTACATTTCTATGTGTAATTAAACTTAAATGGTAATAATAATAAGCCATACATTGTATTTACGTTCGTTTCGAAATTTGTTAAATGTATGTATGTACATTCGACACTGCCTGTTATATAAATTTTCTTTGGAAGTTAAAAGTTTTCCAGGTGACATAAGGTGCATTTGGGTCTAAGAAAAAAGCTGTGCAAAATTTGATTTCGATTGATTAATTCATAACCTTGTGCCTATTTTAGATTCGCCGCTACTCCCTGAATGCATTTTTTTTTTTTGAAAATCGATTCAATTGGAATGACTTTTTGCACAACTTATTTTGACACCAATGAATTTTATATAACAATTGCCGAACACGTTTTTTAACAAACAATTTCATGTGCATACATATGTATATGTATGTATTTAGTATGTGTATGTATAAGTACCACATAGGCAACTGGTTTGTGTAGCGCCCCTGCAGTGAAATACCAAACTATTTAGTAAAGATTATACTGGTATCAAATAATTAGGTGTTGGGAAATTTTTTTTAGTAGTTTTACTAATTCTGTCAAGAGGGTTTGAACCCATGGTGTGTACATAAGCAGAGCACATAATAATTATGCTCGACGGTATTAAATTATATTGCATGAAGTATGTATATAAGTAGTTTGAGACCCCTATGAATGCTGACAATTGACAACTCGTAGGACATCGCCATGTTAAAAATACCAACTGCTTATAAGGAAAAAGGCTGACTAGCAGACTTCGGAAATGTACCACGTAGTTGTAAGGTGGTTGCCACTAGTTGGTCTGGCTGCAGGGGCAAACCCGAAAAACGGTTGACTAGTTCAAACGGTTTTTTTATCTATTTTAATTTTTGTTTTTTGTCTTATCATTTGCTCTGTTGTGGTTTCAGCATCCTTATTTACTCCTTTTTCTCACAAATAGATATAAATACATACATAACAATAGAAAAAATACACACAAGTGGTGTAATCAATTATGTACTATATTTTTAATAAATTTTTTTTTTCTATTATTATACATATTATTTATAAACATTTTAAAACTTTTTCATTGTATTCTTAGAATATTACTAATTTGTTTTTAAGTTATTTTATTTATTCAAGTTTTCGTATTTTATGCACATTTATCGTTCTTTTATGTTAATATATGTGTAGGTTTAGATTTCATTTTCTAAAGAGCAAAAGTATCAAAAAAGCATTTGCTATTTTCACGCCTCCCGACTAATGCTAGTGTGTTTTTTACAATTCAAATGCCAGTTGAACTTTTAAGTAATCGGGATTTACTTACATACATTCATACGTAATGGTAATACAAAAATGTTTGTTTTCCTGTTTCAAACAGTCTAAAAAATTCTGCTTGCATATCAGCTGCTGAGTAGAAGATCACTCTAGATCGGCTGACCTTATCTTAAAATTTGTTTATAACTCCCTATCTCAGCGTAATGGTAATACCTTTTCAGCTGAGGTAGTTTTCCAAATAGATTCTGAAAGAGGGTCTTTTGAACCAACAGCTAAACATGTACATATGTATTATCCTCTTATTAGCATTCTAATTTTATTTATACTCAAACCGGTGAAAAATTATTTTTGTATCACGTTTCTGTACACCTACATATGTACATATGTGGACCATTCTAAATCAAATCGGCCAATGTCGGAGTTCGGTAATTTTTTTATATCCTACTATATTCATATATTTTAACAGCTTTTTGTTAGTTTTTGACTACTCCGTAAGGTACGAAATTTTGCAAATTCAAAGCATTGTCTACTAGTACTACAAGGATAAAATGTTGAAAAAAAAATAAATTATCAAAAAATAGCAAAGTTTATTTTACTTGTAATTATTTTGTAGAAAATACAAAGAAGTTGATTTTCGTAGTACCTTTTTTAAGGTAGATAAATTCGTTTTTAATAGAAACATTGATTTCGACAGAATTGCTCACGTTGCTAAGTATCAAAAACGTGCGTAGAAATAGAAGACAAATATTATATGGGGGAATTCTGTTAAAAAATAAACGTTAGTACATTTTTACATACATAATATCATTACCATAGCAATTATGAAAAGCGGAAAAATGCACTTTAAACGGCCGCACCAAAGTATGCCCTTTATATTTGTTTTTTTTTTTACATTGTCCAACATTTTATCCTTAGTAGTTTTCGCATTTGATCAACAAATAAAAGAAAGGTGCCAAAAACTTCCATAAAAAAATTCTATCTAGTACAATTAGGTATTCTTATTCTGCAATAAAATTGGTAACCCACCATTGGTTCGGATTGTGTTGGAATGGACCCACATTTTCAAATTGTTTTTAAAATATTCATGCCTATTACATTATTCGACGGATGCTTTGCGGAGGGAGTGCGAATCGATTCGCGTGAAAACAGTTGCGGATTTAACCTTTAAAATTAAAAAAACGGCATTGTCAAGATACTTTCTTCCATTTCTTGTGTTGAACAGGCTAGTAGATTGAAAGGAAGTCGATAAAGTTGATTTTTTAAAGTTTTCTTACTCAGATCCACAACTGATTTTTCGCGAATCCATTCGCACTCCCCGCGAATGGCATCCGTCGGATATGGTAATAGGCATGATTATTTTTCCAGAGAAATTAGTTCTATGTTCACTTGCTACTTTTTGATAATTGTGTACAAAAAGAAAAGAAACTTTTATAAAGGTCCAAATTAACCACTTGAAAATTGGTCTTGTAATTTTTACAAGTTGTTCATGTTTTTTATGTTGACAAGGTGACCTTGCGAGTGTAGTGCGAATCAATGCGCGTTAAGAGTTGCTAATTTGAGTTTGAAAATAAAAACATTTTATCGATTCCTTTTAAACTTATTTAACTAATTCAAACAAGCTCGTTGATATAACTTAATACAATATAACTTTTTTTAATTTTAAAACTTCAATTCGCAACTTTTAACATACTACCCCCGAAAGCAAACCGCTAGATACCACAATAGGCATGATTAATTACATTATCATTACATACTTTACTGAATTGTATCTACACAATTAAAATGCATAACCTACATATTTCACAATTTCTTCTTTTAGAAATAGAAAGTTATAAATTTAATTACAAAAAATATCTTCTCTTCAACTGCAATGTTGCATTTTTTTTTTAACTTTTAGTTTTTGTTTTTCTTCAAAAAATTGTTTAGTTCAGCTCAAAATATAGCACAAAGCTAAATCTTCGCCAAATCAGGTTAAAAATTTGTGGTAGATCCAGCGGAGGGCACAAAAACAACGGTGGCGGCGACGTTGGCGTTGGCGACACTAGACGCAGCAGTATTCACATTTTTGACTATGAGACGCCGCACAATAGTTGGTGTATTTATTTTTGTTAATTCGGCTGCTGCTGCTCCTGGTGTTACTGTATTCAAATGCAAAGCTTCAGTGTCTCTGCAATCAATCACAACAGATTCAACTCTCACATCTTCATCTTCTCTAATATGAAGGTTGCCACTCATTTCCTCTTTTTGTTGTCTGTTTGCAGCTAGAGTTACAACAGGCTCTGTTACAATTTTATTTATGGTATTGATATCATTCACAACTCTACGAGAAATAACAGTTTTATAATTACTATCAATGTGAGCAAATTTCGGCTTAACATCATCTTCAGTAATCAACGAATTGTCATCGTTGCACATCGTGTCGCCGACACTTTTTTCATCGTCACTACAATGCAGTGCCGCCGCCACAGTCATCCCAACCGCATCGCTGTCTTCGCCATCGTCATCATCATCATCACCGTCATCGTTCCTATCTCACTCAATCTTCGTTTGACAATAGAGCTCTTTGAGTGATTTTAATTCTTCAATAAGCGCTTTATTTTGATTTTCTAGTACCGCTACACGATTTTCCAGGCACTTTATGTACTCCTTCTTTTTACGCCTACACTCACGTGCTGCTTCGCGGTTTTTCTGTAAACGTATTTCACGCTTGCGCGTTTGATCTTCAGGTATGCCACTATTATCTGTTGGGGGGCGAATACAAATATAGTTTAGAATTTTTGAATACAATTTTTAACTTATTCGCTAATAAATTTTCATACTCAGCTCACTATCTTTTTATAAAACAATAAATATTAAATTTTTCTTTAAAATACACGGATTACTGAGAAAAATTGCAATTAGCTTGAAACTCATTTAATATGTTGACATTTATTAATTATATGTATATTGAATTGAAAGAGGCGTCGCACCACATGCATATATGTATGAGACGCCAAACTTTGAAAATTGGACTGTAAATCAATTCAGAATTGTTTATGATATATAGATTCGACGATCTTCAATTCACATAACAATGCCACTAGAGTAGAGATTAAAAGTCGGTTGAAAAACTATTGTTTTAAACTTAATTTTTTATATTTGAATATTTTGCAGTTTTTCTCAGTGACCCCATATACAGTACTGTGCAATACAATAGCAATATGAACGAGTTTAAACCATTTCAATTTATATCATTTGAATTCTTTGGAAGCACATAGTGGTACACTCTTGCCCAAAGTAAATGTTTTGATACAATTTGCTTATATACGTAGTTCAATCTATAGGTGACATTACAGGTACATCAATAAAAAGCTGACACAATGCGCAGAAAAATAAATTAGTTTAAATATAATTTTTTTTTATTAACTAATTGGCTACTTGTAGTTATTGCATTGCACAGCACTGTACATACTTATATGAATATTGAATAATAGAAAAATGCTTTACTAGTATTATATGGAATCCTATGAGGTATATAAAATGTTGGCGCGCTATCCGGCGGTAATTGTATTAGTGTACCGCTTGTACTGACCGCCGTGCCCGGTAACGTAGGTAATCCACCAGTCTCTGACATTTGCAAAGTCGCTCCACCTTTTTTTGTTTTTTTATTATTTATTTTGTTATCACATCGTTTGATCAAATCATAACAAATAGTCATAATCATCATTCATCACAATGGCGATAAACCCATTAGAAATCGTTTAAATATTATCAACATCAATTTCATTATCGTCACCAATTCGTATTCGTTCAAAACATACATTTGCATTCGTTTTTTGTATTTTGTTTAATTTTTTGGAGTAACGGGTTTTTGTTGAAAATTTGTTAACAACATGCCGCATAATCATGATTGCAGAATTTCATTTATTTAATATGAAGTACAGGGTGGTCGAAACGCATCAAGAATTGAGTTGAGGACGCGATGTAGAAGATTGGAGAGTGGAGTTGGAGTAGGAGTTTTATAGAAAAAAAATAATTCAAGATTAAGATCAATAAAAAATGATTAGCTAATTATTGAGAGAGTGACATTTACAACACACACAAAAATTTTATTGACACACTTTGTGCAAAAGAATCCTATATATACACAAATTTATCAATGCATGGATGAGTAGCATTATGTATTGCACATTACATATGAAATTTCTTGCTCTATTTTGGTTTAGATACATTTATGAGAGTATGTATTTATGTTTGAAAGAAGCCTTAAATTTAATGTTAGTGCTTTCATATGTCTATTTAGGTACAATACAATACAATTAAGGGTTTGATTGAGTTGAACATTTCGATATTTAGTGAATGGCAACATTCGATGCAATGATGACTGCAAATATGTATTTATTTTGATCACACCAATAGCGGTAAGTTAACTGTAGCTATACAAAGAATTTACAAAATGCAAACAACATACACAAACACAGACAGACAGATATTTTATGGCAGATGCGAGAGTAAGATTAAGAGAGAGAAATTGAGTGAGGCAGACAGAAAAAGGAAAAGATAGAGGGAAAGGGGGTATAAGAGAGCTATGTGAGGGAGAGAGAGGCGAAGGAGATATAAGAGAGCGAATAGAGATAGAGAGGCGTAAGAGGAATAAGAGCGCTGAGGGAGAGAGAGGCATAGGAATAAGAAAGTTAAAAGAGAGAGCGGTCAAGTATGTGACCGGAAAAGAGACCATGCGAAAGTATGCTGCAGATGGGAAAGGGGTTAGAAAGAGTTTCGGTAGAGTGAAGGAGAGCAGATAAAATTTAATCTTTGACGTCGAGAGAATCCCTCCTATACTATTCCTATACAAATGGCCCAAGAAAGACACTCGAAACATGCTGCAAAGCGCGCACTGTTCGGATTGGTAATAGACAAGCCCCATTTCTGGTATCATTTTCGAAAGTTTCATATTTATGGTACATATGTAAATTGTCATATCTCTTGAGCTGATTAAGTTGCGAATTAAAGTTCCGAGACTGCCAGATGCTTCCATGATATCAAAATATGTTGAAGCTATTTATTGTTTTTATAAATTTTAAATATATGTATCTACTTTTATATACTTTATTTAAAAAACACATTTTAATTTTTTTATTTACTACATACAATAGTTAAGCTCAAATTCATTAAAAAAATTTATATTTTTTTGTTTTTTTAAAGGATTACTAAATTCATCAAAAACACTTTGGTTTAGAATAAATTTGTGTGTATTATCTCGACTGCCGAGAAGGTATTTTTTAATTCTCTACCTGTAGTCTTTGAATTTGAGTTCCAATAAAGATCAGCGAAATAAATAAATTTAATAATAAATTAAATAAAAAATCGAATGCTATAAATTGATGGGATTAGGAGCGTTCCGTACTTGGTTTAACTTAATCCATACCATTATTCTTCTTTATATGCAGGGTGAACTAGGCCAATTGGCGCTAAAAACGGTTGGCTGACGCCCTTCCTTATATAGCTTCCAAAATCGCCCAAGTGCAATTAGCACAAAGGCTCAAAGATACCCGAAATATCTTAGATTTTTTTTTAACACAACTCTATCTCAAACGGCGTTTCCTGGTTCAAAAATTTGTTTGTACCATGAAGCGTTTTTATAAAAAAATACTGAGTTAGAGTGTTCTTTTAAAAAAATTTAGAGGATGGTATTTAAAAATACATATGTATTTTGAAATACGGTGATCACCCAAAAGCCCTTGGAATAGGAACTTGTGATGACTTTAAAATGTACGTAGTCGTTAGTCGGAAATTGCATAGTTACAAGCAAATACTAGGGCACGGTGCTGTGTCTGTGTTGTGTTTGTTTCGATTTTCCATTATTTTTTACTCTTTGTAAAAAAAAAAACATTTTGTTAAAACGTGAATAAAGACTTTGCAAAAGTCAGCGGCAACAGCAGCAAGATTACAATTAATATAAGTCGGTAAGTTTGCTCCTTTTTGATTTCAACTACGCGAAGCTCTCTGCTCTTCAGCTATAAAATATGAAATCACAAACAAACTGAATGATAGAAAATGAAACAGAATTTTAACAAATTTAAAAAACGAAAAGATGATAAACTTGGCTGCATTTAAATTGAAATGAAGCAAAAAAAAAACACAAAGAGAATGCAATGCGCGATGGATGATGACAGCTTGTAATCAACACAAATATACATTCATTAATATGTATAAAAGTATATTCATACAAGATTTAAGAATAAATATTAAATAACAAAATGCAAAAACAAGTTCTTAATTTACAATTAAAGGAAAGTAAATATGCATAAATGACACAAGTGATGATCGTGAGCAGCGTAAATAGATATAAAAAGGTTAACAAAGATAAAGACGATGATGATGACACTGAAAAAACATACATACGATGGACAAGTATTTCTTTTAATTATTTTTTTAATAAATACTTATGTTTTTTGTTAAGTTGAAATGTACTTACATACATACTATTTAGTAAATTCAGAAAATATACAAATGCGAATGTGATCATGAAAGAAAACGTTCATTTTTTTATTTTTTGTAAATGCAAATAGTGATGATGCTAATTATGATGATGGAATAAAAAACAGAGTGGGCAGTAGATATAGCGCTGGTGGATTAAGAATTATTGTAACTGTATTTAGAAATGACTGTGATGTTGATGATGTAAGGCTCACAGCTTTACTAAATACATATATTGAGTAACAACTTCATATACATACATATGTACATACACACTCGATAGAGAAGACATTTATTACTAATTACAGTTTAGAGGTGTATCGTTATCTTCTGACTAAGTCACCAAATATTTTTACATTTTAAATGTCTTGTAGTTACAATACTTCGCACTGTTAAGCCGTTAAGGTGCGTCGACACAAAAGCTGCGAGAGGTGTCTTCGCTACTGGCGAAAGTAGACATATGTACCGCACGACAGTATTGTTGTTGTAGCGTTGCTTCGCCCTACCTTATTGGCATGTTCCTGACCAGAGGTAGATTGGTTTAGAAAAGTCTGCTCTCCGGTAGATACAATGATGGTTGGTCCCACCAGTAAATTTTCTCGTCACACGTGTGCACACCTGCTAAACACTTAATATAAGTTAAAAAAGTCTTTTCTAACTTAAACTTCACAGCAGTTTAAAAATTGTAAAGCTTTTTACAATTTCCGTTAGAATATCATGCATGAATGGACGTAAAAAATTGTTTCCGGGACAGTCGGGTAGAACCAAAAGTTGCTGGTGCCTAAGCGTACAGGAGCTACTTCGGCAATTTCGCTTTCACCAAAGCTTCGGGGCGATTTCTACAGTTGCAACAACAGTATCAGAGCAGTAAAATAAATCGCTTCGGCCATAGTTGGACTGGTACCGAAAGGATCTTAATCAATCATCGATTGGGAAATAATAATAATATCCTTAAAATATTCAAATTAATTAATAGTTCCCTTTTTATGCATGTACATATGTATCATCAGTTTGTCTATACAAATATATCGACAACCACACTGCAAAACCCTGTATGTTCCAAAACCAAAAAGTTTTCAGGAGAGGGAAAAAACTGTAATAATTATAACGTATGTATATGAGCGACGGTTATTTCATTTCACCACTGGAAAGAAACGGGAAGTTGTAGCCCGATTTTGACTGAATTTTAATGTGCGAAATATCACGATCTATGGGAAAGGCTCAGAACCTTATTTTTGGAAAAATAGTGACTTACGGGGTTTTGCAGTGTGGCTGTCGATATGTAGCTTTGCCAATCGGGCAAAACATAATTATAGCTATCACAGTTTCCTTGTAAAAAGTGGGATAACATTATAACACAGTGCATCATATCTTCCGACGACTTCTTACGCGTAACTGCGAGTATCTTAATTATGTTGTATAGTTTTATGAAATGAAAAGACATTAATTGAAAAAATATAAAAATTTCGAAATTCTGCGACTAGTGAACTTATGCATTATGATTGATGGTATGACGCTTATTGTTCTCATTAGTATGGCTTATATACATACATAAAGAACGCACCTATGTAAATACATATGTATTATTTTGTGTGTGCGTGTACATGAATACATAAAAACATACATACATACGCATATGCATATTTAATCTAATAGTTAATTTTAATAACTTACCTGATATATCAGGTCCACTAATTTCGGTGAAAATTTTATGGTATGATGGCCTTCTTGTTAGCTCTAATCGTCGCTGTGGTGAATCGTCGTCGGTTAGACTATCCTCACTAGTGTCGAGGTGCTGTGTATTTGGTTCGGGTTTGATCTTACATTGAAAATTTGGAGGGAGCTGCGTCAGTATTTATCATTATATATGTATTTTGTTTATATTCACAAGCAAATAAAACCAAAACATAATTTTGTATTCGTTAGCAACGAGCGTGGATAAAATATCGAGCAAAAAATCGCCAATTTTAAGAAAACGAGATAAAAATTAAAAAGTTAGTTAACAAGTTCATCATAATATTTACTGTATTTGTTTGTTTAGTAACAACAGAGTATGCTAGCAAACAATACCATTAGCGAAAGGTTCAATTGTACTTTGTATTTTGAATACAGAAGATTGTGAACAACATGATTAGTTTTTCAATAGTTGGCAAGGTTAACTAGGCAAATTGCTGCGAAGATGATTGAAAAACCTGGGTAAAACACTTGATAGTTAGTCTATTTCAAAATCAATTTAACCGTAATCAACATTAGATGATTAGCTAATCAGACAACTAAATCGATAAAAAAAAAAATCTAACGAGGTGTTTCCTTTAACAAAATTCCAGTTTTGTTTCAAATAACGTTTCTAAGACATTTGCAACATTTCTTGAATGGAATATTACTTCTACTTGATCAGCCTAAATTCAACTTTACCAAAACGGTAGAGTATCAAATTCAGGGCAAAAGGTGTATTATTAAATTATTCACAAATTTCATTAGAATTAATAATTCGTTGTCATAATAATAATAATAAAATATGTATTTAACTTTTGAAAAGTAAACAGGGGGAATTGTTCGCTTTTGTTTGTTCGCCTACCATGCTATCATAACTATATAGATTTAACGACTTACTTGCATAGCACTGCCTGATGTTGTATGTATTACCGTTGTACTTGCTGGTGGTTTATTTACATATAATACACCTTTGGGCCCTTGACAGCCGGACGCCACATTTGTAACGGCTGTTTGTATGACAGACGACTGATTGGCTGCTTGTATAACAGACTGCATTTGCTGTCAAATACAAATAGTAAAATTTATTTACCTATAATTTTTTTTTCTTTTAATAAAATCCCAATTTTCCTACCTGTATACTATGTACTGGCGCTAACGGGTATTGTACATTCGCTGTTGTTGTTAACACAGTACCAGCACTCGCTGAAGACGTTGCTACTCTATTGCCTGCGTTTGGATTCGAGGAGTTATTACTTTGGTGTTGTTGTGTTGATGTGGTCGTTAAATTGTGACCCTCATCAAGGTTATTGCTTGAGTTGCCGTTCTCCTCACCGATGCTGTCCATTTTTTTAATTTTCAACAGCACCGTTACGTCTTCCGACAACTGCTTCAGCTTGAAAATTTTTCTATTTTAAATGGCAACCCAAAAACGATGCAAAATCCGTAGTAATAACAATACTACGAAAAGCAAAACATATACATATGTGGTTGCTGCTGACTAAAATTGATCCTTTGGTGCGGATTAGATGCTTTGTTTGTGTGTGAATGCTTGGTGACGATGCTTTGATATTGTTATTGGGGACTGGCGTTAAAGTAGCTGTACTCATAGGTTGTCTGAAGCGATATTATTCCTTTAAATTCAAATGCAGAGGAGTTTAAGCTAAAAATATAGAGAGCAAAGAATAAACTTGTAAGTTAAAGAATTATAAGAGCTTGTATATTGAAGTTTGTGCAATCCTTTTGAGTGGATTAGAAAAAAACATGAAATTATGCAATACTTTAGGCCACACATCCGAAGCATTTACCCGGCATGACATGGACCATATTTGTTAACTGATCGACCAAACATATCACTCTAACATCAAATTCATTGAAAAAGTGCGTGCGAATTACTGCTACAACAACAGCAATACCAGGAGATACTTTGTTGAAATACTTTTTTGTGAAGTTATTTTGTGCCGTATGTGTTTGTCCCCCCCGCATCACGAAATAGTATTTGAAAATATGTAGTCTTATTTTATAAGCAAAAAAAAAAACTTCCCAAACACGTTAATAACCTTAACGAATCATAAAATTTTCTAAATTGCTCGGATTTTTTTTGATACCGCTAACCGGGCCTGTACTAAATCAATTTTTTTTAGTTAACTGGGTTAGTGAAGATAAATTCATTAGCAACCACATGTATGTTAGTGTATCATATGTTTGAATGGATTTATGTGCATGCGTTGATAAAGCCAAGAAAACAAAAAAACCAAACCAAAACTTGGTCGGTCGCATGGCATTTTATGTTTTTTTGTTGTTGTGTACGAAATTGATATCATGCGAGACAAAAAAAAAAGAAAACACTCGCATACCATGCCATGAGTCACCAATCACCAAGAGAATCTCGCCATTCAAGCACGAGTAACCGATCAAACAACTGGCAAATCGAGTCACCGACGCAATTAATGACAGACATGCCGATTGCCAGACAACCCGTCATTTGTACAATCTGTTAAAGGCGACCGGACAACTTTGAATTCTTAATGAATACGTATTTATACATATGTATATGTGCATATGTACAAAGGTATATTTATATGTACATGTTTACAAAAACAACCATATATATACATACTATGTACATAAAAATTCTTATGCGTACTAAAGTTGACGTTATTAACACATCGTTTAGAGCGGTAACCAACTACATCATCGCTGGAAGCCATGGACCGGCATTGTTGTTGGCAGTCACAACATCATCTACTACAACAACGACGGTTCAACAAAACGTATTAAACTAAATACAGCGACAAGAATTACGCTCGCGCTGATGATGACGAATATGAGTTTGGTTCTTTATGAGAGAAATTTAAAACAAAAAATTATTAATGAAAGCGTCAAAGCATATGTATCTTAAAATATATATATTTAATTATTTAGATCCCGTACGAGTCAGAAATAGTCAGAGGCTAATACATTAGATTATATGTAGATAACCCAATGCTGGTGATTACTTTTAATTTTGTTCTAGCTCGACTTTAGCTGTTATAACTTGTTGTCACCATTCCTAAGATAAATAGAATAACAGTAGATTGTATGGCATGCGATATTTAGCTGCACCCCGCATAAATAAACTGCAACGCTTATCGGCTCAGTACATTTATTTATTTAATATTTTAGCTTAATGTATTTTTATGAAGTGACGTCATTACCAACAACATTGAAAATAAGAAATCGCCAGTCCCTTATACATACATTCATGCAAATAAAAATAAAGTCTGAATGGGTGAACACTTAACCGAACAACCCAGTCTGGATTCTATGCGATTTGTGTATGTGTATGTGTGTTTAAGCCGTACTGACTGCTTCGACTGTTTTTTTTTTTAGCAAAGTGGCGAAACACAAAATCATTTGGCAGGCACTCCCATCGATCGCAAAAAAAAGAATTAAATGAATTTATGTAAGTTGGGCCGTACAGAATCAAATTAACGGATTTAATAAGGTGGAATTGAATCAACAAACACTGCAGTTAGCTGTGGATTAGTGGTACCTAGATTAGGTAACTAGCCCCATTCTCAAATCTCTGATGTTAGAGGATGACTGAAGAAACATAGTGTACTCAAGCTTTAGTTTAGTTGGACTGGACAGTAAAATATCTCTCACGGCTTACACGGATCAATCGGTTGCTTTATTTATTACAACCCACTTTTAGACGAATTCAGTTAAAATACCCTGGGCACTAGAACAGCTGGGTATAAAAACAAAATATAAACAAACTGTATATCCCTAATACTTGCTATTTGTTTTCTGTTTTTTTTTGTGCACGTGCTGCACAAAGGTATTTACGTACCGACATGCGTAGAGAAGTAACAAGAAGGTTATCTCGAAATAACCTTGGTCGGGTAAAACCCGAGTCATTCTCGGGACAAGCTCCACCGAGGAAAACCGTGAGCTGCCTAGGAAGGTTAGAGTTATGCTGGCCTAACTTCGTTCTTGATGTTGTAACAGATTAAACTCTCACCTATTCAGACTGAACCCGGCCATGCCGAATGTCTGCCCGTCATGCGCCGTGTCTCCCCACGATACTAACCATCTTTTTATGCGCTTAACTGATATAACACCAATTTCACTTTGATCCACCCCTTTTGAAGCCGCAAGGTTTCGCGGACTTCCGTTAGAAGAGGTTGATTACAATGTTAGGTTAGGTGATGACTAGACAGGGCAATCCCATCGCTAATACAACAACGAAAACAACAGCCCGTTTGGTTACAAGTTTTTACTGACTCTTGTTCAGTTTAAACTTTTTGCTTTTTCGTTTCAAAAGAGTTTTACGTCATTCTCACTTTACTTACTTTTTTTGCAAGTTTTGTACCCAAACTCAGCTAGGTATACCTAAATGACTTTTGGAAGTTAACCACATCGACTTTTTGAGCGAGTCACAATACAAATGTTAGTGCTACATGCTGTAAACTGATTTAATAGCATTTTTTTTTGTTATTATAGACTATTTGGAAGTGTTTGCTTAAAGTTGAAACAGCAGTGACGTAACTTTTAAATTTATGAAGAATTTTTCTTATTTTGTGTAGCGAAAAAAAAATTACTAATTATTTTATACACACATATGTACATAAATATCGAGACCTATGCGCAAAAAAGAGCCATGATTTTCGATTTTAGCTTTTTTATGAAAATCCATAATTTATCATCACACGCATAACCTCCCTAAGTCTTATCCCTTTGAAATGTACCGTCAATGTGTACAATGTGTACCGTTATGAGTTGAGAGGAAAAGCCATTTTGACTTAACTACAAAGAACGTGAAATACAAAGAAGGTCAAACGTAACGAATAGTGGGAAACATTAAACCGTCAATTCGGGGGTAGATAATTCACCACTGGGGAAGTGTGTGTTTAAATCGCGAGTTTTAAAGCTATTCGCATTTTTATTTTCAAACAAAATAAACATTTAAACGTTTTCTTAACTCCAACTACAATTTTTTTTATAAATATTTAACTAAAACACGGTAAATTTAAGGGTAGTCGTTTACGTGGGGTACCGAGCGCTAATACACAACCAAAAATGTTGAGATATGTATCAGGAGACGCGCTTTGGTCCCAGGAGCATGAATATAACTCCGCTGAACCAATATTTTTAGTAGTTTGCGAGATATTTGCAGTTAAATTTCAGAATTTTCTGTCATTTTCATGTGGTTGTTGTAATCACATTACCCTGTGAGAAAAGAGTGGCACGCGGAAGGACATCACCGTGGAATGGCGTAGCCCAGGGTTATTTTTTGAAGCGCGGCCGAAGGCCGCCTACGCGGAAAGGTGTTCTGCACATAAAAAACATGGATCGGGCCCCTAAACCCGGGTCATTTTTCGGTTTTTCGCAAATATTTTCCAAAATAATGAAAATATTGGTTGAGCGGAGTTATATTCATGCTCCTGGGACAGAACTGATACCTATCCCGACATTTTTGGACGCGTATTAGCGCTCGGTACCCCACGTAAACGATTACCAATTTAAGTACATAATTTAAAAGTAGGTACGGTGGTGAATTACCTACCATCGATTTGGCAGCGTCTACTTACATTCGCTATTGGACCTTCTTTGTATTTCACGTTCTTTGGTAACTACATACATGTATGTATTTTGCTTTCTCATATTTAAATAAATTAGTTTTCACAAGGAGATTTAACCTAGGATGTCCCAATTATAGCTACAAAAGCAAGTGTCGATCGTAGCGAAAAAGCTTGTATTTTCATGCGCTGTGTAATTTAAAATTAATAAAGTTGGAAAGGCGTACCTACCTTATTTATAAATTAAAGTTGGTCACGATTTCATCGTTATTCAATAGTGACCTATGGCATACCTAACTATTCATGTAACGAATACGGGATACTCATATCAAAGTGTTTGGTAATAAATTGTTGGCGGGAAAATAAAGTCAATTATGTTTCATTTGCCAACGAGCTTTTGATGTTATTTGTTTGTAACAGAGATATTTTAGTATAGTAGGCCAGCACCCTAACACTATATCCCAGCGCAACAACATATCGAGCCCTAACCGAAATTTTCATGTAACCAACAAAATGTTGATAATCCGTATTTATTACTCCAAAATTGCGGTATGTAATATGTATGTATATATTATGAATATTTGTTCAAACAACCAAACATTATATAAATCACCATGTTTTGAGGAGTGTTGTCGAAATGACAGTCCTTGGCCGGATATGAATTCGGTACGCTCCGGTTCTCCCTTGCGGTACTGCCCGACTGCCGTAGTAGCGATTTGGTATGACCAGTGGAACCTTCTAAGCCATGTCATCAATATTTCCGAAAGGAAAGAGAAGATGAGTAATGGGAGGTGAGAGGCATCATATCCGTAGATCAACCATCGAGTTGCACATCATTACCTTTGTGCATATTAGTCGCCTCTTACGACCGGTATGCCTACCGTGGGCATATTCTAAGCCTCTCTAACCCGCAGGGCTTCTGTCTGTATGATGGTATTCACCCTGCAGAAGCTGTCAATGGAACTTACAGAGTCAGTATTGAGGCTGCTGAGAGATTTGTCATTGCTCTTGCAATGTGGAAGATTTAGACTCACTCTCCGCCTCTACAATGATACATAATGTTTGCAGTCCTAAGGGCTATGTTTCGAGAGCCTTCAACTGTATTCATTTGTGTGTTACTTGGCTTGAGAATTTAGTTGGTGACAATATGAGGTTCCGGGAAGAGACATCATCCCTTATATGGAGTAAACCTTTCAGGTAATGGTTTCCTTTAGCAGACAACTGCTAAAAAACATAGTCCAAAAATATCATAAGAGGTATCAAAAGACGCGTTTTGACCTTAGTAACAATAATCCGAAAGCTAGATCTCCACAAAGAAAACTATTACCAGATACATTTTAAGGTTTACATAAGCAAATAGCCTTTAGTATTTGAGTGCCTGGATATTTTGAAAAGTAAACCACTGTGCGCTGGCGAGAACAAAAAGTTTAAGCCAAGGACACAAATCTGTTTAGGTTCCCAGCTACGTTAACATACTCACCACTTTCTACAATTAGCCAATTCATAACTTCCAGTTAAGCTTATCTGCATTTAGAAACAAGGCAAAATTCCCCAAATAGTTAGGCACATTTAAAACTCTTTTGACTTCGTCATCATATTATGTTTTTCTTTTTTTTTTTGCTATTTCTTAATGAAAATGTGAACGCAGCCGTCACCAAAAGCAACTCAATCAGGCTCCTTGAGCATCAAAAAAGTAGTTTAGTTGTTGTTCGGCTATAAAAACATCATTTGTATCTTGTCAATTCGTTAGATAAAACAATAATCACAATGACCACTCTCAGATGAAGCTGATAAAAAGATTTAATTTTTTTAAAAAATTAGCAACAATTCAATAATAGCAAACAGAAATTGAAACTACGTCGACAACTACGACAACACGACCACGAAACGAAACTTCTGATGACATCACTAAAAAATTACTCGGCATTGTTGCTGCTGCTGGCGATGTGCCTACTTTTTCCTGCTTTCCTTGTTGTTGTTTTAGTTCAACAGTGCACACGGTGTCGACGCGATTTTGTAAACAAACTCTAAATGTCATATTAATTTAGCATTAGTAAAAGAAGGCACGCCATATACCACACAAATATGGAACATCACTTTGCCTCTGTCTCGCTGTTCGGCCGCGCCGAAAGATGACGTTATAGGAAACTCACACACACACATAAATACTCTTGGTTTTTTGTTTTGTTGATTGGGCAAAGTCAAATGATTACCTGAAATTTTAGAACAAAATGTGTGACTCTGTAGCAATTCAACTATTCCACAAGCACACCACTTTCATAAACTTTAATTTCATAATTCCACAATTATTATGCTTTCAAATATCACGAAAATTAAAGATAATCACACCAACAGCAATAAACCAATGCAATTTTCCATATTGTACACTTTTTCACTATAACTTATTCGGCTGACTAGATGACTGCTTCATTCTAACATATGCAGTTATGCAAGCATGGATGGAAAAGGTACGCTGATTAGCAATAGTTTTGTACCTACCATGTGGGGAGTTAATAAAAGTACTACAGGGTTGCATTTCGTTTACTAAAACTATCGAATATTTAAAATTTATTTTAACATTTGCCATGAGCCAATTAAATTATGTATGTATTTTTTTTGTTTTACGATAAAACATATTTCCGGTATTTTCGAGAGAGGTATCAAAAGACGCGTCTTGACCTCCGTAACAATAATCCAAAGGGATAAAAGCAATATTTTGTTTCTATGAAAAGTTATTAGTGAAAAACCGAAAATTGACCCGGGTCAGATCCCCAATTCGGGGCCCGATCCACATTTTTTATGTGCAGAACAGGTTTCGGCGTAGGCGGCCTTCGGCCGCGATTCAAAAAATAACCCTGGGCTACGACATTCCAACTCCGGGTGGTTGCCATAGCCGTGGCTACCGCCACGGTGACGTCCTTCCGCGTGCCACTCTTTTCTCACAGGGTAATGTGATTCCAACAACCACATGAAAATGACAGAAAATTCTGAACTTTAACTGCAAATATCTCTAAAAATTCTAAAAATATCGGATTTCCCCTCCAGATGATTGTTACGGAGGTGAAGACGCGTCTATTGATACCTCCACCTAGATTTTTGGACGTGTATTTACACTTGACGTTGGATGGAAAGTATTACCATATTTCCCTCAACTGACGGCAACAACCTAGCTTAACTTCCTAGTTATGCCTGACTATTTCATCGCGGACTGGGCGATAAGGGCTAAACTTACAAAACGATAAGGATTACACTAATAATTAAAGTTTGCCGAAATGGTTTTTAGAAATGCATAAAATTTCGTTTTAGTTATTGTAGTCCATTACATTTATACATATATACAGTTATATATACTTTTAATTTGCTAGCGCTACTGGGTATAGGGAAACAAATATATATTTACATATTTAAGTGGCCATCCAGCCATCAACGTAGCGTATACATATTTGCCTACCATTGTTCTATAAATGATTGAGCAAAAAGTTGTGCCAAAAAAAATTGTTTCTTGTCTTTAAAAAAGTGTCTCATGATTAAGAATTGTATTATAGCACAGTGCATAAAGCGTAATGCCCACAGTTTTCGCCAACCAACGTAGTTGTTAACGAATATCATGAATTTCATTTGCTATGATTTTGCTAGCTGGGTATAGAAAAGGCGCACAGTCAAACACACATCCATACAAACATACATAGCTATGACCCGAACACCCAACCGTTCGTTAATCGGCCAGTGGGCCAAATCAGCAGTTGTAGGCGCAAGCAAGTTGTTAAGATTACGGCATATTGTCTAGCATTTTATGTAAATACTCGTAGTTAACAAAGAATATATATTTTCTTGTTCAATATAAACATAATGGATATTTAGAAAAATCGTTTTAATATTACTTCCTATCGCTGCTTTGGCTTATTTAGTCACTTAAAAGCGTGTTTGACCTCACGCACGTCACACAATCACCTGCAAGGGGAGCTCACAACATTTGTTTTGGTTTCACCAATTTTAATGTACCTATAAATATTGATATACCCATATACATACATATGTACATACTATACCTATAGGCACATATGTATTTATTTATGAAATAGTTTTCTATCAGCTCTAACAAGCTGTTGAATTGAATTGAGTTGTATGTGGCGGCTGTGTCCTCTATCAATACCGAGCAATTTGGTTCACAATTTGGTTCACAATTTTTCCAATATAGCATTATACCTATACTATATTCTAAACAAATAATTGTTTGATAAATATTTTCTAATTTTTGTTGCTCAATAATTCGCTTCTTAGCAATGTTCAAGAGTTATTTTGGGAATTTTCAGTTTCATTTAGTACGTACATTTTCCTCTACACATTTGTAAATGTGATTGCATTTGTATATTTTACTTATGTACATATGTATATATCTGTACAGTATATTTTAAATTTTGTTAGCTTTTTGTTCTTATTTTTTTTTTTTTTTGCACATAAGCTCACTCACACAAAATATGATTGCGTTTGGCTAGTCGTTTTTGTCTCCCCGCCTTCCTTATAGTCACCGCCACCGTAACAGCCCGTCCTCCACGTTTCACGTTCAACGAGGCTAATTCACACTATAAAATATGTATACGCTGCGTATTTAATTCACATTCGTCACTCGCTCGCCACTTATACGCTCCGAATGCCTTACGTCGAAGATTGTGACTGACGAAAGCATTCAAATGGCTATACAGAGGCTACCGATAATGTCAGCTACTACGACAACGATTCACAGTGGGCTTTTATTTTTAAAGTTTGTTTGCCAGATTATTTTTTTTATTTCGATGACTGAGTGGAAGATCAATTTTTCTCAGATTTTATTGACGAACACTATATTTCGCTTCTTTTTTTTCAATCTAAGAATTTAATTGAAACACACCCCATCTCGGAATGAGAATCAAAAACAATCTTTATCAACTAAAATTCATTTTTAGGCTTGGATGGGGCATTGAGATAGGACGCCGTTGAAAAATAGTCTGAGATAGGGCGCTCTTCAAAAATTGTTTCGATCCTCCCCTCGGTCATAGAGTTGTTATAATTCTACGACAATAGCCCAGGAATTGAGAAGAGAATAACTCATTTTGGGCAGCACTGGAAGTTCCAGGATCCTAAACTTTGATTGGGAAACCTAGAAATACACCGATAGAGCTTGCATTTAATTCCATACTGCCCCTAATTTAACTTCTGTCCAGTTATGGTGTAAGCATCGCTTACTTTCAAAATTCTGTCTACCCTTTTTGACACACTGTAAAACGTCGGCAATGACGGCAACAAAGCTAATCGTGGTACGTATTGAAAAAGTAAAGGAAATGATACAAATCCAAATACTTGTATACACATATGTACATACACAATATGTATGTATATATGCAAGCATACATGTATGAATTTGTTTAAAAATATTCGCAAACGAATATACTTTGTATATATGTAGTACATATGTACTCATTTATTTACTTTTTCATAAAACCACTAAACTTAGTATTGACACAACAAAAAATCGAAGACACAAAACAGAAGTTCAATAACATTCATTTTCTTTTGTACCTACATATATTAAAAACTTTCATGAAAGTCATTTGAAAACATTAACACCAATAACAACAGTGCTTAATATACATATATGCCTACATACATACATGTGTACATATAAATATATACATATATACAAGGTCGCATGGCATGAGAAAATATTCTGATTCCCCATTCTAAGAGCTTTATTAAATCTGACTCAAGCATATACAAATATGTAAAAACAGCTGATTCAATCAAGCTTATCAAAATCAATGGAATCTATTTAATTTTGGTGTCCCGCCATATTTTATTGTTTTTTGAATTGGAAAATTTATTTTTTTATTTGAGATGAGTGAACATTCGGTTTTTCGAAGCTTTTTTTGATTTTCGATTTGTTTTGGCAAGCAAAAAACATTTTATTTAGCGATGTTATGAGTAATAAAAAAAACATATTTTTGGATCTTATTTAGTTGAAGAATACTCTTCCAAGATGTTTATACAATTCTGCAAAAGTTAAGTAATATGATTTGGCGAACGCGATTATTCAAATGATAAGGTATGCCTAAGCTTAACTTAAAAATAAAATATATCCCTAACCTTGACAAATGTATAGATATTATAATTTTCTTGTGCTTATTGGGTACAAGACAACTGTCTGCCAGTGCGTATGAGTAACAAATTGGCATGTATTGGAAATTATATCAACTGTAGGCGGTAAAGTAACGAGTATTTAGTTTTTTTTCCTTTTTTTAATTTTATTCGATTGTGAATATGACGTTAAGGTAAAAATGGGACGATTTTAATAAAATGTATCGCTAGCCTAAGTTAGTTTTACTATCACGCAAGAAAAAAAGTTAGAAAAATATGAATTGCGATTTTTTCGAAAATAAATTACATCCGTGTTATTCGAACACAACACCCACGCTCTTTTTTATTAATTAAAGTTTTTTTTTTAAATATGTACTTAATCAAAGAAAAACGTATAACTAAGTTTTGGAGACTATTTACGAAAAACGAGGAAATGCTTTTTAGTCGATTTCTTCAAAAAAATTGTTTTCGTCCAATGCACAGAAAAAAATTTGATTTCTTTGTATGGTGCTATTAAACACTTTCCTATTTTTTTTGCTATATTAATTAATTCGTTTTTTTTTAGTTTGGATTTGATTTTTAGCTACTTTTCACCCTACCTTTTTTTTGCTTTTGTTTAAGGGTTCTTTATCTTGCTCTTTCAATTCACTTTTTAATTTTGATTTTTGTCAACTTTTTTTTTCTTCTTTATGAACCTATGTTAGATTTTATTATAATTTATGTTTACCTTAAAATATTTCTTTTTGCTTTTCTATATAATCTTCTGTTTCATTTTAGTTTTCTTAGATTTTACTTTTACCTTTGGCAAGTATGCCGACACACCCCAAATCCCCGAACAAGTCAAAATATTTTAGAGAACAATACCTCAACGAAACCTCTGAGCGTATTCCTGCCATGAAAAGTTTCTCAATAAAAAAATAAACTCGACCTCAACCTCCCGGCAGCAATATTACGCTCATTTATTATTATTATATCCTGACTATGTCACACCCCCCACAAAGTTACTGGCCGTTGTAAACAAACTTGTCTGTCTGTGCAATAAACTAAACATGGCTCATGTTGCTGATACACGTGCTCAGCAATCAATCTTTTATCAAAGCGATCTACTGCATGTGTATGTAAATATGTATGTATGTACATTAGGGTGTTTTACCAAAAATTAAATTTGGTAAGTACTAAAGTCACCCCCTTATTCACATAAGAGAGTTGGGTTATAAGTTCAACGAAAGGATTAGTTCACGTCTAGTTTACTCAATCCATGCAACTAGTTCTTTATCTTATTAACAAAAACAAAAAAAAAGTAATTAAAGTGCTAACTGCTTGCATATACATAAATTACTAATCTTGCTAAATGTGAGAAGTTATACGATTTTGTTGAATTACCGTGAAATTCGATCAGCTGGTGCGATGAGTTGACGTACTTACATTTTCACTTGTAAAGTTGTCACAGAAATATATGTATATAAGAAACATAAAAATATATAATTCAATTGTTCTTTAGTTCAAAAATGACCCGAACCTAATGTCCATTATAGAATCACGAAAACAAGCTACTGCTACCTGATTATACGAGCGTATGTTTGTCGAAATTTTTTGCAGTTTTTATTTGCAACGTGCCACTCGACAACTTGTTGCTGTTGCAATTGACATTGTGTCTACCGTTGTTGCAACAACCACTTCAATGATTGAGAAGAAGACCTACATATTGCATGCATTGTATGTACACTTGTGTGTATGGAATTCTGTTGTTGACGGCATTACGTTAGTTGAATCAATTTAAACAAAATTGCGTCAATTGTTGAGAAGACTTGCTCAGCATGTGCCCCAAGTTCATGTTAATAAATTTGTTTGGCGCAATTTCCCTTACTGACGTCAGTCCAATAATTCGTTCATTGCTCTATTAGCAGGTAAAAATGTTGGATTGGATTTGTTAATAATTTTCTTTTAATCAATCAAAAGGTATTTGGGGAAGCGAAAAGGCTGACAACATCGGATTCGATAGTTCTGTGTGTTTGTAGATGAAAGTTCGCCAAAAGGTCCAACCACCACTCCAACACCAGCCATCTTTTTAACTGCTTGCTGAAGCTCATTATGGTCCAACGCTATTGCAGAGGCTCTTCCTAAGAATTTGTTTGTTTGAGTAGAGCCAAAAACACACCGACAGGGCCCTTTCCGAATATGTATAAGGTACTGGAGGTACTAACCCGACTGCAACGGAATTAATTTAGCATAACCAGTGCTACTTTCTTGGCCATGGGCAATGAAGAACCACCTTTGTGTTCTTTAGTCGCTACTTACGACAAACGAAAATACTGCCTTGAAAATGAAAATTTTTTCATTTGAAAAATATAAGCAAAAAAAATTGCAGTTTTCGATTTTACAATCCAAACAAAACATATCCATGCCAGGCGAATTACAAAGGCACATCTATACATTTTCAATGTACTTAGTTGATTAATTCGTAGATGTAATGCCAAAATCGTACTGCGGCGAAATTTGTATTGTCAAAATTTGAGAAAAAAGTAAATTTCAGCTGATTGGATAATGCCACTTTGTATTAATTCGCCTTGATTCATAACTTGTCGACTTTTGTGTGTGGGGATAACTTTCCTATACCTTCTTCGTGTGTCCATTATCAGCTGTTACCTGTTACGTCAAAATAAAACGAAAAAATCGTGGAAAAAGTCGGTTCCACAAATTTTACTTAATAAATTAATAAGAAATGCGTTTATTTTCCCTAAGAAATCCTTTCGCCAATTTACGGACGCGCATAAGTGATAAATTTACCCTACCAGAAAGATTTAAGGGTACAGTTGTGGAGAAATGGGCACAATATTGGCAAAGTCTTGGTAGTGATTATGCCGGAGTGGTGGTCGATGTGGTAAAAGGGGCGCGGACGAAACCAAGAAAGGCGCTAGCTATTACCGGCGCAGCATACAGTTTATATCAATGCGCATTGCATAATCCAGACGAGGAAGCTTTTATGCATTCTCTGCGGCGATGGAGTAATCAAATGTCAATGGTGGCGAAGAAGATGCAAAACCCCAACTCGGCAACGTACCTCCGTAATTTAGAAATAGCTATTAACGAAAATAGATTACGAACCTTTTCTCTGGGTATTTGCACGATATTGTGGGCGGACTTGTATGACAAAGATGACTGCACATATCCAGCGGTATGCGAATACACGCAAGTGGATTATACGAACTTTTGGAAACATATAGAGGATGTAGGTTTTTGGGATCACTACTGGCGACTGGAGTGGAAAATGCACAATTTTGATATCAACTATTTATAGATGTTGCTGATTTATTTGTGCTGTGCATGCAATTATACCTAAACCTAGTCCTACTTCATAAGTGTTATGGATTTTGTTGTTTTGACTTGCAGCTAAAGTGCAAAATGCAAAAGTTTCTATAACTGTTAATCAAATATTTTATTTAACAACCAAAAACAAACCAATAAAGTAGAAGTTACTTTGTAATAGAAGACAAAGCTTATAAATTAACTTGCGACGTTTCCTCATTTTAATTAGCTTTGCTTTTGTCTTTATCGCCATTGAAATGTTGTTCAAGTAATGCATTGCATTCTGGTATCCGGCTGCTATTATTAAATTTTCCTTGGAAATTATCATCATAACCATTCCCTTTGCCTTGCAAAATCTCAATAAATATTGGGCCAAACTTTTGTACGACTGATCTCTCGCCTCTCAAAACCATGAGGCCCTTACCACTGTTCTCAGAAACGGTTAGAAAGTAGAATATTTTCTCAGGTGCATTACGTAAAAAGGTACTAATAAAATCTGGTTCGACTCCATCTTTACGATGTAAACAGTAGTATTTTGGGTAAGGTCGAGGTGTATTCTCAAGTTTTTCAGCTTCCGAGATAGAAACATCTTTTAGCAGCCTTTGAAATGCTTTTGTTGATGATTTCAAATTTGTTTGCAATTTTTGTATCAAATCTATATGCTGTGTGGGGCCGCCTCTAGATGATATGAAAAAGTTAGCAATTGTTTAATCTATGCATTTTCGAAATGTATGAGGCGACTAACAACCAGCTATACGTACTTTTGTTAGTAACCTAGTAATAGGCATAAATACGTACTTGAGCGCTATATTCAGTTGCTGTTCACGCTGGAAAAGCTCGCCCAGTTTCCGCATTACACGCTCACCCACCACAAAGTGCACATTAACGCCACTTCTAGTCTTTTCGGCATACAATAGCTTAATACATTGTAACTGCGTTAAGTTTGTAACATGTGTACCACAACACATATTACTCTCAATACCTTCTATGATTATAACACGCGCCAATCCTACATGATCCTTTGGCAAACCACGTGGAGCGCGAGCATCTTGTAACTTGAAAATTTAGACATGTTAGGAAGAAAAAGCAAGAAAATAGAGTCATTACCTCCATTGCGTATTCAGGATCCATTAGCTCTACAGTAACCTCTCGGCCTTCACGTATCAACTCGTTAGCCTTGCGCTCTATTGTATCCAATGACTCACGACTTATCAAATGTTGAGTATCCAATTCAATATATGATGACTCGGATCCTAGCCACCATGATGTAGTATCATACTTGAACTCACGGTCAAATAATGCAGTAATCAGATGTTGCCCAGAGTGTTGTTGCATATGATCGAAACGACGAGTCCAATCGATTGTTTGCTTGGCAATGTTGCCTTCTTCAAATGGTGTTAAACTTTCTACAAAATGGACAGCGTCACTACCTTTACGCACCACAGAGCGTACAGGTTCACCGTTGATGTGACCGTAATCGCATGGCTGTCCACCGCCTTCAGGGAAGAGAACTGTATCTTCACACACAACATTGAAACCATTTAGATTTTTGGCTGCACTTTCACCAGGTGGCGTCCATTCCAAAGTGGCCGGTACACAAGATACAATTTTTGATGCGTACTAAAACAAAATTATCAAATCGGTTTAGTAAGAATCGAACATTAAACTTGCCTGTTTCAGAAAACTATCCTCCTGGCATTTGAAAACCATTTTCTACTTTCCCGAATTCTGGTTGTTGGCTGTAAATTTGGTTAATTATGCAAAAATAGTTGGCAGCCAAATGGGAACACGAAAATAAAAAAAATAAAAACAACTGCGTAAACTTTATGGCGATCAGCTGATTATGGTAAACAAATGTTTGGCCTGGCACATGGTTGCAACTGGCTGCATTGTTCTAAATGGTATGGAAATAGTATCGATTCTACTCATGAACGATTGAACTATGCCAATAAAGATCATAGGAGTCATAAACTTATCAAACATAAAATTTGAAACACAGAACAGAATAAAAAAATATTTTAAATTTGTAAAATAAAATTAAAATAACAATTTTGAATAATTTTTGCTCACAATTATGGCATGCAATGAAGGAAAGAAATTTAAAAATAAAGGCGTCGAATGTGATAAATTGGACTGTTGGTGTTTTCCCGAGCCTTATGTCGAACAAAAGGTGAAAATATTAAATAAAAAGTATTGCTGGCTTTATCCTCAGCGTGAAGCAAAAAAGCTTAATCAAATGTTACCAAATTTCGATCACTGTAATACGTTATATACAAAATGTGATTACAAACTTGAAAATATGGTCTCCAAACAGCTATTACTAATAGAAGGCTTAATACGAAAGTATATAGCAAAAATGAATAATGAATTGGTGTTGCAAGGAAAACATACAAATGAAATGTGGAAGCTGTCGCAAAAATATTTACTTTTGACACAGTAAGTTAAGCTTCAAGTTACTCAAAGCAATCACTTTACGTTTCGAGGTAATACTCTCCATTTTATGTAAAGCCACGAAGTTTGTACACTATTTCTTTCCCGAAGTTGAGTAATCATAAGTCGCTAATTCCAAAATATAATGCCACTTCCTTTTCAATTTAATTACAGATTTAATGGCTGCATTAAACCATATCCTGATATTGTTTCGAATTCAGTAGAAACGGAGACACGGTGTAAATTTCAAAGAAAATTAAAATCAATAAATTATTCCAAGTAGTTTAATTAATTTTAGACAAATTATATAAATAATTAAGCTCACATTTCAGCTGCCGTTTAATATCCTCTTTGGGCGCAATAAGATTTGCAATAAATAAATTGAACGGCTTATGTAATCAGATGGACATGACTGTTGATAGCCCTTTCGTAAAAGGAACATACAAAATACATCCATTGTCATATTATCGCAAATTAATTGACGATGCATTTGAATACTTCAATGATGTTTTATGCAAACTAAAAACTTGGGCGCAATTGCTTGATATAGGTGATGCAAATGCTATTGACGATTATAGAGGTTTATTGAACCCCGCAAAAAAATATGATGAATTTATGCAAATTGGTAAAGAAAAATGCACTTGTTTACGATCCAAAAATCCTGAATGTATAGATGAATATGTTAATAAATGCAAACAGAATTAAAAGAAAAATGATAATAAATTTAAAAAATGGAAAAGTTGAAATAATCATTCAAGCAAACAATCGATAACCCTTCTTCAAGCAGGAAAACAAGCAACTAGCGATGAGCGAATAACACCAAAGAGGAACTGATGACAAAAGGAAACAGAAATATTTTTTTTCTCTTTCTTTTGGGGGCGAATTTGGCACAATTTAACTAATTTCTGACATTTTGGACTGGGCGGCTTGAGCGCTCCTCTTGCTGCAAAACAAATTTAAATTGATTGCGTTTCAACGTTTCTAATATAGGGTACCGAGCGCTAAAATACGCTGGATGGCAGAAAAATTACATTTCATGGACCGCATTCCGCATTATACTACATTGAAGCAAATTATAGTACTAGGAGAATTTGTTCGGCTCTATAATTCTTTCTCTACAATGAAGTAAAAGTAAGAAGAAGCAACCAACTAGCGATGAGCGAATAACACCAAAGAGGAACTGATGACAAAAAGAAACAGAAATATATTTTTTCTCTTTCTTTTGGGGGCGAATTTGGCATCACTTCAAGGCAAAGCGAATTCAGCAGTACTCGCTGTACACGGAATTGTCATATTAAAAGGGAATCATTTTCTTTTATTGACAGTTCCGTGTACCAACGAGAACTTAAACGAGAAGAAGAAATCAGCTGTTTACTTAACATCACCATGTAATGAATTCGCCTTGCATCACTTTAACTAATTTCTGACATTTTGGACTCGGACCATAACCTAAAAATCGTTTGACAAACCGAAAATCAACAATCAACAATTGTTTGTGAACATATTTTTATGCAATTTATTTACAAATTTCTATTATTTTGAACTTGCTGAAGTTAAAATTATAATTATGGATGAACAAATTGACACGAGCATCCGTTTACACCAGCAAAGAGAAGATGATACTTTGCGGCAGCTGCTAAAATTGGAAGAAATGTTCCGTGATCATTACACGCTTACAAATCGTGAAATGATTACACAAAAAGAATTAATAAATCGTTTATGGGTACTTTCGCAAAGATATGTTATCTTAATTAGCACCAATGGCTGCTGCAAATATCCGGAAGTATACTCTGGTCCAACTGAAGATGTGCTGCTAAGGGAATACTCGGAGAAAATGCGTTTATTGCGCTTGTCTAAGTGAGCCCAATGCTAGCATTGTATTATAATAAATTAATCTATTGCATTTTTAGTTGTAGAATAACAGATTCTCTAAGTAAGCTTCAATATGAATGCGATATTTTTAGAAATCTATTCTATTGCCTTGACCTGACGGTGGAAACTCCACTCATAGTCGGTGATACATTTCATAAGCCAATAACATTTTTCGTTGAACTTGTGGATGATTTATTTAAGTACTTGAATGCTTTGAGTTTGAAGATAAAGTATTTAAGCCATCAATTGGATCCACTTGATTTGCTGGTTCTAGAAGAATATAAATCAGCGTTGGAACCATCCGAAGATTTTGAAGAATACTTACTGACTGGTCTGAGTTATTGCAAGTGCTTGCGTCCCAAACCTGTTTGTGCATAGCATTAGCTTAACGCAAAGTGCTGCAGAAATCCGGAAAAATACGCTTATAATTTAAAATTATATTATTGTGATAAATTGAAATGCTTACAAATAAATTTACATTTTCGATTCCATCCAGGCATTTGTGCTTTATATGAGCGAGGGATGGTGTATATAACAGGAATAGTATCCGTTCTTTGGGATTATAAGTTTCAAATTACTATCCATTCTAGGAAAAAAAAAAAACATCTGTGAGCCATTTGGAGAGAAGCTTTTAACGTTATATTACTTAGCAGTACGAAAGTTGAAGAGATCATCACGAAATTTCTTCAACTAGGGGGAAATCTCGAGAGTCGAATAGCAATAAGTTAACAAAATTTGTTGTTGAATTTTAGAAGCCAAAATCAACTTGGACCGAATATCTAATGTTGGAGAAATTTAAGCAACAATTTTCGGTTGGAGGTGCACTGTACTCTAGAATGATTGGCGAAAGATTGCGAATTCAGAGTCTTCATCGCTATTCAAACAAACAAAGGAAGTTTATGCTGTATTGGAATGGTACATATTACTTCACATAACATCTTGCATTTTTTTGCCTTTCCACTAGAGTTTTGATGCAACAACTTTTCGTGTTGGTTGGAAAACACTCGCCGAAGGTTTTTGTATGTGTTGAAAGATATTTCTTTCACGTACCAGTGCCAAATATCTGTTAAAGCTAATCGATTTGCCAGCGACATGGGCACTTGTTCGCTAGCACCTTCGTTCTCCTTCAGCCGGAACGATATTAAAAAAAAAAACAACACCAACAACCCTTCAGGTCTACTCATCTCGCTGTTTCGCTACAAAACACTCCCGTAGATCAACCGACTTGAATGTCACCTGCCACTTTAATTTACTACACGATTTCTTATTCCCAAAAGAAACGGAGTTCTACACAAGAAAAAACTATTAGTGCATGATTTGGGTAAAGTTGACACTGCAGTTACAAAGCTTTTTTTGGCATTAACCTTTGCACAGATTTGGACCAACGCGAATGAACTACCATTAAAACATGAAAACCAGAAAATTTTTGGTACAAGACTTGTTTATTATACAATGTTACGATCCATAGTAGCAACTCCGATATTTTATATTTTGTAATAATTATCTGAAAGTAGAAAATAGAATTTTCATTAAAAAACCTTCAAAGTATATTTAAGAGCACTTACAGGCTATATTATGGATAATCTTGTAATTTCCATCTCCTTTCTAATGCAACTAGCGAAGTCTTCTAGCCTCACGTTCAGATTCAAGTAGGGTCAGAATATCGCCTTCACGGACTGGTCCCTTCACGTTGCGAATGATTTGACGGTTCTGTTCACCAATGAACTCCACTTTAACTTGTGTACATTGACCCTGAGAACCAGTACGGCCTAATACTTTCATAACACGAGCCCAAACAACTGGTTTATCCATGTTTATTTATATAAATTATAGATTTTTCGCAAAAATTTCACGTGTAAGTACCGTACAAAATGACAGCCGGAAGCAAAAGAAAGAAAATTCTTTAATTAGTTTGGCAGCACTCAACAATAATGACAATACAAAGTCAAACAACCACAGCCAAGTCTGCTATATACCGGCGTACATTAGGGGAGTTCAATCTGATAAGTTTTATGAGTTTTTTATGATTGCATCGAACTAGCTAAAAATATGATAGGGGTGACAAAAGACGCGTTTTGACCTCGGTATCAATGATCCGAAGTCGAAATTAAATTTTTTTGTTTTAGTGAAAAGTTGTTAGCAAAAAACCCAAAAAAATTACCCAGGTCAAATCCTGATTTAGGGGCCCGATCCATGTTTTTTATGTGCAGAACGCCTTTCCGCGTAGGCGGGCTTTGGCCGCCCTTCAAAATAATAACCCTTTCACTTTTTTGGCTCAGCCTAATGTGCCATTACAAGAACCACATGAAAATGACAGAAAATGGTACTGGTGCAGTTTAGGGGGCCCACCCAAAACTAGACCAAAAAAGCGGAGTGGGGTGTCAAAAGACGCGTATTCACGTCTATATTTAGAATCTGAAATGAGATTTTTGTTTTTTTCAACCGTTCAAAAGTTATTTGCAGTTAAAGTTCACAATTTTCTGTCATTTTCATGTGGTTGTTGTAATGGCACATTAGGCTGAGCCAAAAAAGTGAAAAAGTGTGGGAAACGTGGCATGCGGAAGGACATCACCGTGGCGGTAGCCACGGCTATGGCACACACCCGGAGTTGGAATGGCGTAGCCCAGGGTTATTTTTTGAAGCGCGGCCGAAGGCCGCCCACGCGGAAAGGTGTTCTGTACATAAAAAACATGGATCACGCCTCATAACTTTTGAACGGTTGAAAAAAAACAAAAATCTCATTTCAGATTCTAAATCTAGACGTGAATACGCGTCTTTTGACACCCCACTCGACTTTTTTGGTCTAGTTTTGGGTGGGCCCCCTAAACTGCACCATTACCCAGAAAATTGTGAACTTTAACTGCAAATATCTCTTCACAAAAACAAAAAAATGAAATTTCGAGTTCGCATAATTGATACCGAGGTCAAAACGCGTCTTTTGTTACCCCTATCATATTTTTAGCTAATTTATTAGTAGGTTGAGTGCCAAAGGAAACAAATAACCATTTTCCAATTTATCGGACACAACAGAAAAACAACAGGGCCGCTTTTATAAAAGCCAGTAACCGCTGCCGACTGTCAAATTAAAGGCCGATTAGTCTTAATCGGCTTTTATGCAAGTGGCCCTCAGTCTCTATAGTTTTACTTCGTCTTCTATAGCTTCATTATTATTATTTAACTTTCAAGGTACCACAAGTGATGCCATTAATAAGAACTAAGTGGTAGCACACTTTTCCGGACATTTCCTTACAGACTTTAAAATGTCAAATTTTCGTGTAGACCTTCGTTAAATAGCCAAACCACGTATAAATTTGTAGACTTCTTATTTTGACAAGTGAAAGTTCACCGACGTTTTTCGGGTGTTGATCGTTGTCGTTCGGTTGGTTCATTTGCTTCGCCGCCAAACAAATTCTTTCTGTCAAACTATACACTGGCTGTGTTTGCTGGATCTCTTGGATTTAGGATTTCAATTGGATTTTTACGGTGAAAAACACAAGAAAAATGAAAAATAATTTCCTGCTTGTCTTACTCGTGCTTCCAGCACTAATTTGCACATTTCATGCGCGTAAGTACCATACCAAAGTGTGAAAAGATTATTTGTTGTAAGCTGCTGTTGTGCGGTCGTCGTTGAAGGCATCGACGTGGCAGCAAACGATTGACCATCGAATTGTTGACAGCAAAATGAATGCAAAAATGTTTTATATCAAACTATGAATGAAATCTTTATTGAGACTAATTTATAATATATATATCATAACAACGCATTTTAAATTTATAGCACACAAATTCGCTGCCTACGCTGAGGACTCGTTAGAAGATGACCTTGTTGATGTGGAAGGCGAGGATGGTGCCGTAACTGGTGAGGACGTGGAGCCGGAAGAAGATTTAGATTCTACAACGACTACATCGCCTTATGCTGATACCTACTTGCTATTCACAAAACCGCTGTATACGCCTGGACAACAATTCGATTTACCTGGAGGCAAACCCGTCGAGTTCCTAATTGGTTTCACAAATAAGGGCAAAAGCGAATTTTTCATCGAAACAGTCGAAGCCTCCTTCCGTTACCCCATGGACTTCAACTATCATATACAAAACTTTTCAGCTGTTGCTTATAATCGTGAAGTAAAGCCAGGTTTCGAAGCTACAGTTGCATACTCCTTTATGCCATCGGATACATTTGCGGGACGTCCATTCGGTTTGAATATTGCATTAAATTATCGTGATTCAGTTGGTGCACAATTCAGCGAAGCCGTTTTCAATGAAACTGTAACGATATCTGAAGTTGATGAAGGTTTAGACGGCGAAACATTCTTCCTTTATGTTTTATTGGCGGGTATTGTTGTATTGCTATTGGTTATCGGTCAACAATATCTCTTGGGTTCATCTGGCAAGAGGAAGCGTGCTGCTGCTAAAAAGACCATCGAAACTGGTACTACTAATGATAGTAACATCGAATATGAATGGCTGCCACAAGAGACCCTACGTGTGTTGCGTAAGTTTTGTTTTACAGTTTGTATATGGGAAAAATAAATATTTCTAATTTTATCCTTTATAATTTACAGAACAATCTTCACCCAAATCGAAAAGCATCAAAACATCTCCAAAGGCTACCAAACCAGCTAGCCCCAAACCAGTTCAAGCAACCACAAAACAACGTAAGGTGAAACGTACAGCTGGCGACGATTAGACTTAAATTGTGCTCCAATCACAATAAAAACAAACAGAATCCAAACAACAACCTCAAATGTATACGCATATTCGCGTTTAACTAATATGCGTGTTTAAGATACTTACTTTTTGTAAAGCAATATTTCATTACCTTTGCATATGCGACATTTGAGAATTATTAGTTTTCGTTAAATACAATTTATTTTTAAGTTTAATATTATTTAAAAATCGTTTCATTATCAATTGCATGTAAATGGTATATGTGGTGCTTTGCCAATGCTTGTGCTTGACTTATTTGTTTTATATTTCTTTTAAAACGTCAAGTATGCACATTGCAGGGTCCATCATATTACTCTTTATAAAACGATCAATTTTCGAATGTGCACAAAGTTTCATTTGTCGTGCAGATGTAAGCCACTTTGCAATTGCACAATTCTCCAGAAATCGAACATACTTATATATGTACATACTACATATATGTAAAAGTATGTATTATGATATCAACATATTTTTTATTACTCATTGGAGATTTAGTTAGAACGCAGACAAATCAAGTTGTTAAATATGTTTATATTTTGCAATGACTGAGCCATCTGAATTTCTATACTAAAGTGAAAGTTTTCTTTCGTCTATGGTGTAAGGAATACATTTTGTCTGAATTTTATATTTTGTGATTAGGAAATGTTCATTAACGTAACTAATTTATAAAAAATAAATCGGTTTTTTTGTAAAAACAATTTCTTTTTAAGAAGTATTAATTGGGACTGGAATTTAGTTGTACTTCGGGTTATGTACATTCAAATATACTCTTGATAGAATTGTAAATGTATTTCTATCCTAGAATTGAAATAAACATAAATTGTTGGCCAAGGACTCATTGAAATAAGAACTTGAACAACATACACACAGTCGGTAAACCTCCTTATCCGTTTATTGCTCTGTGAATGCCGTCATTTAGCCACAAGCTCCTCCAGTTGTCAAAGAGGAACGCGAACTTCTGAGGGAGACAAGAATCACACTGGATCAACTCTGTAACAATTTAGTTACATCTTTGTTCTTAATTGCCCTGTCATTTCTAATAGTTTGCAAGTCGTCATGTAAACCTCATTTAAAAGTGATTGGCATCATATCCTTTTTACTGCACATGCAACTACTTCCTTTAGGTATTTATGCCCTTGGCTATTTTATTAGATATTTGCTTTCCTAACGAAGTGTTCATAATGATAATTGCGATAGTTAAATTTTATACAATGAAATGAGAATAAGTTAAATGGTGTGAACTACCGGTTCACATGTACAACAAATCCAACAGCAATCACCATAAGACAAAGGCAAAATAAAAGTTTTATTGGATCGAGTCGATGTCAGAAATTTGCTGTAGATGATAATTATTTCGTTGCGAGTTATGTTGTTGTTGTTGTTTTAACACTACTTTGCCCTGCCTAGGTAGTCAGTGTCAACCTTACCCAATATTGTCATCGAGCTCTTCTAACGGAAGTCCTAAAAACCTAGCGGCTTCAATAGGGGAGGACCAGAGGGATATGGGTGTTAGAAGAGTAGGCTCAGATGAGCAGACAAAAAGATGGTTAGTGGTATGGGGGGACAAGCCGCATGCCGGACAGACATTAGGCAAGTCGGGGTTCAGTCTGGATAGGTAAGAGTTTAACCTATTACAGTATCCAGACCGGAGTTGGGCCAGCATCACCCTAGTCTCCCTAGGCAGCTCGCGCTCCTCTTCGGCAACGGGTGGTGTTGCTGCCTGAAGAACGGCGTTCACCGGGAGAGAGCCAACATAGGAATTTACCGAATTTGTGTGGATGAGGGTGAGGGCCTGCCGGTGCACCTTAGGATCAAACGGCGTGGAAATCAGGTGCCGGATCTCATCGTAGTGTTTGCGTAGATGGCTCCTTATGCTCCTGGGGGGCGGATCCTCGTTGATCAGGCGTCCGTTCGGATGCTGCGGTTTGCAACAGTTGAACAGGAATTGCCTGGTCAACATCTCGCTATGCTCTTTAACGGCGAGCATTTTCGCTTCATTATGTAAGTGATGCTCAGGAGACATAAGAAGACAACCAGTGGCGGTACGAAGGGCGGTGTTTTGGCAGACCTGTAGCCTCGTCCAGTGTGTGTCAGCTAGCCCCGGCGACCATATAGGCGTCGCGTAGCTCAGTACCGGCTGGCCAATTGCTTTATATGTAGCTAGTAACGTTTCTTTGTCTTTACCCCAAGTGCTGCCAGCTAGGGACTTGAGGATTTTGTTACGGCTTTGGACTTTATTGGCAATTGCGGTTACGTGAGCGCCGTATTTGAACATGTTATCAAACGTCACCCCTAAGATTTTGGGGTGTGAGACAGTTGGTAGCTTGACATTATCAACGTAGACGTCTAATTCCATGTTCACTTGCGTTGTCCACGTCGTAAATAGGGTGGCCGAGGACTTATTCGGTGACAATGCCAGGTTTCTCCCGGCGAAGAATTCGGACACGGCTGGGAGGTATGAGTTAATACGAGAGCAGAGTTCTTCTACGGAGGGGCCTGTTGCCAGAATCGTACAGTCGTCGGCGTAAGAGACGATCGAGACACCCTCTGGTGGGGGGGGAAGTTTCGATATGTAGTAGTTGAACAGGAACGGGGATAGGACACCACCCTGCGGCACCCCCTGTTTAACTATTCTGGGTTTTGATCTTGCGCCTCTGAACTCAACCGACGATTGACGACCACTCATGTAGTTTGCAGTCCAACGTTTAAGACAGGGAGGAAGGGACGAATCTTCAAGGTCTTTCATTAGTTGCGCATGGTTGACCGTATCAAAAGCTTTGGCCAAGTCAAGCGCAACTAGCACTGTCCTGTGGTTTGGACGCTTTAGGTTTAGCCCGTCCCCTATCTGAGTGGTTATGGCGTTCAGCGCGGTGGTGGTGCTGTGATTTTTGCGAAATCCATGCTGATGTTCGGCGAGCCGCAGGTTTGCGGTGAAGTACGGCAACAAGGTGGCTTCCAACACTTTCACTACTGGCGAGAGGAGAGATATCGGGCGATATGACTCCCCTACGGCAGCTGGCTTGCCAGGCTTTAGTAGTGGGACCACCTTTGCTTGTTTCCATCTTTCAGGAATAACAAAGGTGGAAAGGGAAAGGTTGAAAATTTGTGTGAGGTATCTTATGCCTTCGTCGCCAAGGTGTTTCAGCATCAGCATGGAAATGCCATCGGGGCCGATATATTTGGTGTTCTTGGATCTCCGAATAGCCTCATGAACTTCTGTTGTGGAGATGGCAACGGGCGCATCGCTGTTTTTGTGTTTGTGCGCTTCCCTGGTGGCTCGGCGAATATCTTTGTTCAACGTAGGATGCATTACAAATTGTCGGCAGAAGGCGCTCGCGCATCTTTTTGGCTTCGACTGAACCTTATCACCGAAGGCGATGGATATTTTGTCGTTAGGTTTAGTCGGGTTGGACAAAGATTTCACCGTCGACCATAATTTGCCAACTCCAGCCGAGAGGTTGCAAGACCTTAGGTGCTCCTCCCACTTAGCGCGTTTGTGTTGATCTACTAAGCGTCTGATTTCCGCGTTAAGATCCCGTATTTGAGGATCCGTAGGGTCAAGGTGTCTAATATGGTCACGTTCATTTGCCAGGGCCGCTGCCTCTGCGGGGAAGAATGGACGCACTTCCTTTATTCTACCTGACGGAATGTGTTGGTGGGAGGCTGAAATTAGGGCCATACGAAACGCCTTTTCCCCTTCTCGTACGTCAGACGGGGTAGGAAGAGCAGCGAAGGCGCTCTCTGTGGTGTTGAGAAAACCCTCCCAGTCGGCTTTATTGAAGTTAGTGTATGTGCGTTTCTCAGCGGTGACAAAGTCGGTGGGGCGATCGATTGAGAGCACTATGGGTAGGTGGTCTGAAGCAAGCGTCAGCATCGGTCGCCAGTCAACGCAGTTTATTAGTCCAGCGCTGACTATGGTGATGTCTGGCGAGCTAGAGCAGTTTACCGCCACTCTAGTGGGGGCATCCCCATTTACCGTGCAGAACGTCGAATCATCTATTTGGTCAGCCAGCTCCTGTCCCCTACCATCGGCCTGCAGGCTGGAGTGCCACAGGTCGTGGTGTGCGTTGAAGTCACCAAGGATGACGCGGTTCTCGCCCCTGAGTAACGCACGAATGTCAGGGTGGTAGTCCCTGGGACAACAGGTGACAGGAGGTACGTAAATGTTTATGATTTCAAGGTCGACATCGCCTGACCGGACAACCATACCTTGACGTTCTAAGGTGGTGTCCCTCGGGTCGATGTCAGGCTCAAATAGACGATACTGCACAGATTGATGCGTGATGAATGCCAGACCACCCCCAAGCCCTCTCGCACGGTCACAACGGTGTACATTGTACCCGTTGCAGGTCACAAGAGACGACCTTCCACCTAACTTTGTCTCCTGGATAGCCGCGATCTTGATGTTCAGTCGCTTCATTAAATTTGTCACTTCAACAATTTTGCCAGTTAGGCCGTTGCAATTAAATTGCAGGATACCGAAGTGTGTAGGGGGAGCAGAGTTGATGCTGGGGGTCAAGGACTGGTGCGTATGCCTAGGTGGTAATAGGCTGGGTCGCGCACTACGGCGCAATCTTGAAGTCGAAGGAATCGCGTTACCAGAAGGTAGTGGCGAGTCGGACGACGTTGAAGGTTGCGTAGCTCGACAGCATGGCGCAACGTACGTATCAGTCCATAGGTTCATTCCCACGACAGCCGGTTCTACGTACCGGAATGACTCGGGGTTTCCCCGACCAAGGGCTGTTATTTCACTACCCCCCTGCCCCCCCCCCCCCTTGCGAGTTATAAAGAAGAGTTTCTCTGTTTTTCGAAGTTGACCTACAAATTTTAGCTGTAGATGTTTTTAGTTTCAAATTTGCAGTAGATAAAAGTAACATTTTTTTTGAAATTCCGTCTAGATTAAAATTGCTTTATTTTCGGACAGTCATAAGTAATTTCTTTCTTCCTATTTTTCGAAGTTAGTTTTCGAAATCGATTTGAAGCCTTCGGAGCCCAAAATTCGGTCTGCGTAAAAATTACTTTTTTTTTAGAGAAAATCGTAAGTAATGTAGTTATTCCTGTTTTTCGAAGTAAGTAGCCGATTGCAGGCTTTCGAAGTTCAAAATACGGCCTAGGTAAAAATTAAATTGTTTAAATCGATTCATGCAGAGAAATGTAACTTCTTTGTTTTTCGAAAACGATTTCATTTCTTAACTTAGTGTGTGAGTGTCAAGTGTGGATAATCGACTATTATGGCGAATCGACACTCACAATAGTAATGATAATTCCTAAGGGCCGTTTTCACAATCTCCGGTAAACAATAACCAGTCTGATGTGAATCGTTAGCTTAGGTATCCCTAATTCAAGTAAAGGAACAGGTAACATCGTGAGTAGCCGACGATTCGTTAAATTTGGGCCGAAGTTATGTTAACATTGCTTTTACAGCCAAGTTATTTCTCCTTTAAATGTAAAAAAGTACTAAACTTCAATCTAAATAAAGCACAATTTCTCCTTGAATTAAGCTTTATTTTTTGTGAACAGTAGCTATAATTAAAGAGTTACTCATTTTTAAAACTTTTTAAGTTATTGGTCCTAGCTAGATGTAGTAGGAAAAGCTTTAAATAAAGTTCAAAAGCGCGTACTTACAAATTCACACATACACAAGCCCATAAATACCAGTCATAAATAATTTTCACTCTGAGAGAAAAGCGCAATAAATGAGTAAAATAGCAAAGCTCAATCAAAAAACTCAAGTTTTTCCCACGAATTTCATACAACACAAATATAAATAGGGACAACGTACATATATATGTAGGTATGTATTAGCAAGGATGACTGAGTTATAGTTTAAAAATCAAGGTAGATATGTATAAGAGCACGAGGCTACATACGAGTAATCGTCTATTGTTATGCCAGAATATGTATGGAAATATGTAGGGGCACATAAACTTGAAACTTTGAAGCTTTGATGTACCTGTTTTTTTAAATGTACAGGATTGTTTTACGCTTGTTATATGTATATTTTTTATGGCTGTAAATGTATGTATGTTATGTATGTATATTCAATCGGTAGGCCAACAACAACTTGTTGGTTGCATGGTAGAAGCACTGTTATATACAAACAAGTCGATGAGTGTTTGTAGTATGCGCAAATGACTCATCCCAGTGGGAAAGTAAGGAATGCATTACATTATGCAGTGAGTTAAAACGCTTGAAAAGCATTTGCAAGAAAGTTGTAAGCAAAAGTTTTGCAAACCGGAATAGGCACATTGTTGCATTTTCATTTCTCTTCTTGATTTCTTCGTAAGATAGTGAAGGAGAAGGCTATCGAAGTTGGAATATTGTGTTTCTGACGAGCTCAAGACCAGTTAATAGTAATTATGATTAATTTTAGATTTTGATTGAATTGTAGTGAAAGTTAAATAACAAATATTATCAACTGGTATTAAGCTCGGCAAACATATAAAATATCTAAAATGAATTGAAACGAAGAGCATTGATTAATCTTATACATATATAAATTTGATTAGTAATTAGTAATCAATTGATAAAACGTATTTTTTAATTGCTTATGATTTTTTTTAATTGTGTTCAAGAAAAGGGTTGATTACGATTAAAAAATAATAAAAAAATAAAAAGTACTCAAAAATTAAAAAAAAATAATTATCAAATAACAAAAAAATATCAAAAATAATGAAAAAAGACTTAATAATTATTTTTGATTATTATTTGTTTAGTTTTCAATTAAGAGTGAAGTAATCATTAAAAATTGAATGCATTGGTAATCAATCATTAAATGGATTCTTAGAAAAATAAACAATTAAACCGGGAATCATTACGATTAGTAATAGTTTTTCATTAATTTGGGTGTGAACATTGTGAAAAGTCCCGTAATATATGCCAATGTATTAACGAAAGGTTACACAAATTTCCCAAGCAAAAGAGAGTTAGTCTACGATGAGTCTGAGCTGAGTTGCAGAGTAGTGAAACTGGTCACATATGTATGTATGTTTGAGCATGTTCAAATTCTGATTAAAAGCTGCTTTGACAAAGATATGGTGTGGATGCTCTTAACATGGATATTTTCCAAAACTTGACGCATCATGAAAGTAGGTATGTCGGAGTAAGATTTACCAAAAGTTGCCCTGAAAAGGTCAAATCAACTTAGGTTTTATCATTTTGACTTCTAAAATTTTCATGATTGATCTGAAAAATGTGCAGTTAAAGTATGGCGGGTTTTCTGGTCCAAGCCGAATTTTGGTCGTTCTTCACTAGCAGTGAAGTTTTTTTTTGCCTTCAATAAGACGCTCCTAATTTAAACGTTTAAACTGATTAATTTGTTTTCACACGGACCACAAAAATTTTCCCAAGTAAATAAGAATGTATTTAAGGATAAACGTAGAAAATATTGTAATGTTATTTTTCGGCAAACATGAGCATTTGGAAAAAAATCAAATTAATTCTAGTGATTGCAAAACAAAAGCATTATTTAATTTCGTGCCGCAATGCATAACGTTTAATGAAAGTGAAAGAGAAAATGGAGCATTTCCATCAAACCAATTTACACCAGTCAAAGTGCATTTATGTATGCGCGATGAGTAATTATAGCACGGGTAATGGGCTATATTCACATTAAAAAGTCCTTCGACATTGAAAACGGCTACCGAAAATGTAAATAAATAAAACACATACATATACACACCTACACACCTACATATCATATCATATTTATCGCATGTGCACATACTCTTGTATTCGTTAAAAATATGCATGCGAGCACACACGAATGCTGTATGAATGCTTGTATGTATGTATGCGTGTGAATAATATAAATGATATGAAAGCAAGTGACAAAAACACATTGCTAAAAATAAAACGTAATGGGGGTTAGTGAGGGCATATCATATGGCACTTACTTACAAACATACATATGTACATACACACAAATGCATATCATACCAACGTTAAGCATGGGAGGCTTACTCAACGCACCTTGAATTACGGCGCAACACAAACAAAGAGATTTAACATTCTGTCTCTTTTTGAGTGTACGACTCTTTTTCAACAGTTCCCCGTTGTATGTAAGTAGAAGCTCTTAATATAAAAATTTATAGGAAAAACCTGTTGCCAACAGCGCGACAAAACTGCTTTTCTTTTGCAATATACAAAAATATGTTTGGGTGTGGAAGAGGTAGTGAAAAATATATGGAGTTTTACACATGGCTCCATCAGAATTGGAAGCGACTTCTTCAAGTCATTTGAAACGCAACTAAGATTCAGACTAGATGACTCCGCGATTTCTTTAGCTTCATATTGGAGAAAATAAAAAAATTGACTCAAAGGTCAGTTTGGTCTTGCAGTGAACTAGAACAAGACAAAGCATTCCGAGAAATTCAGCAAAAACCATAGAAGAGAATTTTCTTGATCATAATATCAAACAGTCAATGTACTTACCCTTAGAGGGAGCCCAAAGCGCTGGTGCCTCCCCGAAAGCAACACAGGGCAACAGAGCCCAGGGTAGGTTATTGAAAATGTACAAAAAAAAGTTTAAAAAATTGCTTAAATCAACCGCGTATAAATTCGAGGCAGGCACTTGGCTTTGGTAGCTGTGGTGTGGTGATAGTTTTGCTGGCCTGTCATACCTAAAGTTCACTGCGTCAAATATTTTATTAATTTTATTACTTGAGGCTTAATTACAAACATTTTTCTTACCATCTTTAACTTTTAATTATATCAACGAGCATAGAAATTTTGAAATAAGAATTTTGCGATCTATATTTTGCAATATCCCCCAAGCGGTTCATTAGAGGTGTAAAAGTTGTTAATGTTACTCATACGGCATGGCGCCCGTTGACACCATGACCCAGAGGACAACATCAGATGAGATGACATTTGGATCATTGAAGAGGAACATCCTTCGATGAATTTATGGACGTGTGGATGACTTTTTTTTAGCTTACAACTGGGGAAGAATTTGGGCTCTCTTGGTTACTGTGAAGAAGCGTCGTTACTGCGACATGCAAGAATTGTTTAATGCAAAATTCTTCCTCTTGGCGTGATATGAGCGCAGGAAAGTCATGTGAAGTATTATGGCTCTCTCTAAAGGGGAAATGCTAATTTTATGTGTCGACAAGCTGTACTTGCATTGTATTTACAATAACATATACTCATGTATGTACATATGTACATACATATGTATGCCAATATCAAGGACTCCAAGAGATGCTTCCAAGTAATGTTAAAATATTCAAACAGGCAATGCTAGTTAACAGTTTTTCCATCACTCTCTAACTGTTAACATTGAATTTTCTGTACCAAACACACTGTTGGATGAAGACAGTAAAATGCTAACGGTAAAGAAATCAGTTTTTATATTAACAGCAATGCTGAGAGAAGAATACTGAGAGCAAGGTAGCTGCGTTAAGGATATTCATATACAAATACAAATACATATGTATGTATGTCTCCCTTCCGCTCTTGACATTGTTATCACTGTTGTTATCATTATGTTGTTGCTATTGCTGTTCGTTTTTTTGTCTGTTATCGTTGCTCAAGTTCGTTCATGTTAGCGGTCAATTGGTTTCGCTATTCAAATTCATTCGCGCACACGACTCCAAACGTTCACGTTACTGAATACGGTCGGCTTAAAAGCAATTTCAAAGCATACGATTTTTTTCATGTACAAATAAAGGATTTGATTAGAAAGTGAAACGACAACAATAATTCTAAGAAATGAATAGCTCTCTCGCTAAGCAAATTTGAAATTAACGGTTACAAAATTTTGAAAAAAAATTTTAAATAATAAAATATTATTAAAATAAATTAAATAAAAATATTTGTGAACGTATACCAAATAGAAAGTGTGAGAGAAGTGGGAGTACAACCGTTAAGTGAGTAAAGCGCAGTGAAGAGTAAAGATTGTTCAGTGAATTTGGCTGGCAATAAATATTTATTGACGATTGTAAGCTATTTTCGCAGTAATGTAATTGGACGACGTTGCGGTGTGGCTAAATATTATTCGAGCCAACAAAAAATGTCGACTGTTTTGAAAATTAAATTAGTTGGATGTTAGATACACACATACATATACACATTGAATTGAGGGGACAACGATTTTGAGTGGTTTGCATATAGTTTATGTAAGTATTTATTTATATTTACAGCAAAAACTTGGACTAGTCGGGTTTTGAAAACAAAAAAAAAATTTAAACAATTTTTGTAAAAATAGTACGAGATGTCCTTGGTTTTGGGAAATGCATAATAGCCAAAAAATTTAAGTGGAGTGATGTTTCTGTAGTAAGAAGTAAAAAACAAAATATTTTGCACACTTTTTAGGAGAGAATTAGACGTCTGAGTTTAAGATCACCCTTTTTCAAAATATAAGTATTTAAAGAAACGTCTATTTAATTGTTTTTCAAAAACGTTCTATTTGAGAATTCGAGTGAGCAACGCCATGTCTCGAAATATTTTTCAACAACGCCCTGTTCTCATGGTAACATGCAATAAGGCCAACGGAAATAAAATCAATTGACTTTATTTCCCATCGAAATTGGAAATAACTTCAATTGACTACCTATAGCATGTTCTTGATTCCAAATTTGTATATATATATATTCAGTGGTGCGAAATTATTTAAAAAAGCGACGCAGCTTGCGATGCGAAATAAAGTCAATTGATTTCACTTCTATTGACCTTGTTACCTTGATAGAGCTTTGTTGACAATCTTTCTGAAACCTGACCTTCTTTAATCATGGCATCACTCAACCTATAAGTCGTGAAAAATTGTCAAGGATCTATTGATGGGTATCTTACATGAAGTAAGAGATCCCTTCGACTGAAGAAAATCCTGTTTTTCTACAGTGGTGGCAACACAAAAAGGATTACATCTTTTTGATTTCCGTAGTGAAACTGTATATAACATATGTTTATAGCTTGGTTTATTAGCGCAATAGAAATCAAAGCAAACACTATCTGAAGTTTTACTAATTTGTCTGTATGTATGTTTGTAAGCGCATCACTAAATAACTACCTCATCAAACTGAATCTATTTTAACTTCTTTTTCTGGAGATCTGTCTTCAAAAAAAGCAAAAACTTCTACCTTGCTGCTGTATTTATTACTTTTTTTTGGGGTGCAAAAACTGACTGGGTCCTACCACCGATGAAATTTCTGTCATAGAAAACCCATCTTCAAAAGTGAATAAAAAAATTGTTGACTGGAAAATTTGCTGGGAAATTCGCCCAAAAACTCACCAAATTAAATTTGCTGAAATTTCTTTTTAAATATTAATATAAATATGTACCTATTTTGATATTGCTTAGTATGTTAGTGCGTCTAACTAATGAAATTCTAAATAATTTCGCCTATCTTCCACACTTTAAAATCTCGTCGTTACTTTTCCTCTTGAATAAACAATTTTAACACTTGTTTTCAACCCCAATGGCACAGTGAAACTGAGTGAATGCAACCTTTTGTGTTATCTTAGCGAATCTCGCAGCGCACATTAAAAAAAAAACTGAAGTAGCGCTCCACTCAACCGAAAAAGGGAAAGGCTGCAATTTAAATTTTTTTTTTTTTTTTGAATGTAAAAGGGGAGCAAACATTTTTTGTAAATAATAATTTTGTTGCTGAAGTGTAATACATATTTGGTCCCGCCTTTTTACTTAATTTTAATATCTTAGGAAAAAATTAAATGAATTCGAACATGGATTTGATGGCCACAGCAAACAGACAAGGGATTTAACTTTTGCACTTGTGGTTAGTAAAACGTGGGCCTTTCTACCTCTTATCAACAATATTCACTTTTCTTTACTCAAAACAAAACCTTAAATTTTTTTCACTCATAAGAAATCTATCTCTTGTTATCTTAAATAGACGAGTAAGCCGGAATATATACAAAATCATTATTTCAATCAGCAAAAACCCAGCAATGATAAGCGCTTTATCATGTTAAAATGTGGCACGCAGAAAACGCTTCTTCCCATGCATGAGAGTTACTCCACCATAAAAAAACTATGGATACCATTGAATGAATGGTATGAAACACCATGGCGTATGAGCAACTTTAAAGCAAAGCAACAGAAGCACGCGACGATGAAAGATGCGTTTATTAAGAATAATTGGTTGTGAAAAAGCGCTTTCAAGAAATTGCTCATGCGTTGTGGCTCCACGTAAATACATATGAACATACAAGTATGCATACATATACATATATGTATGTATGTACATATATATGTATGTTTAAGAAGACATATACACATTTTTTACGTATGAAATTTTAAGCAGCTCAAATTGAAATTTGCATAAATATTTGTCACACGTAAGCGTGAATTTTTGCATTTACATGAGAAGCTGCAGCTCACTTTCAAAAATAAAAAAAAGAAGGAATTTCTGAATATAAAATTTTTGCGATTAATGTCTAATGTTAAGAAAAGATCGTTTTATTTCAATTAATGTTAACGCTATTCCAAGTTAAATTCCCGTTAGAGTTCAATAATAGAGTTATAAATTGATTGGTTTACTTTTTTTGTTTAATAACTCAATAATGATTATTTAAAATCTGCAATAACTATTTATCTATTATTAAGAAAAAACATAAAAATAGTAAAAAGAAATAAAAAAAGAATAAAAAAAAAAAAATAAAAAAAAAAAAATGTTTGAAAAACAATAATTTTTTGTTGTTTATTTTTAGATAATTTTTTAATTTTTTTCATGATTTTTGTAAGATAAGTTTGCCTGAAAAAATAACCAATAGTAAACAAAATTCGTTTATTTTTGATTCTTTTTTGAATTTTTTTAATTTTTTCTTGATAATCATAAAAATCTGAATTTTTTTAGTTGAAGAACGACTTACTCAGAATGAAAAAGAAATTTCACAATCATATATAAAAATGATTTAAGAAAATGTTCTCCTCCGGTAAAATGAATCCTAAGCTTTAATTTGGACATTTAGGAGTACATCGGTGAAAATCGCATTCAGCTCTATGCAGCGAAACAATCATAAATAAATACAGTTAGAGAAATAAAAAAAATAAAAGTTTAGTAAAGGCCCACCTATGGATTTTTATCTATAATGTACAGATATCGCCCAACTTTTTAAAATTTTGTGGAATTGCTTAATATTCTAAAATATTACCAACTCGTGCAAATACTCTTACACAAAACTGCCAAATTACCATGGTCGCCAGCTATGCTCTAACAACTCATTAGCCACAAAATGCATAATTTGTGATTAATAAAAGCTTTCCGCTAAATTTGCTATTTACAAAACAAATTCAAAAATAGCATGGTTTTCATTTGTGTGGCATTAATTGTTGTAAGTGGCATACATTAAACACTCATGAGTGTGTGTTGCATGTGTGTGTGTGTGTGATGGTGTAGTACTGCCTGAAGTGCAAGCTATTAATACGAAAACTAAGTAATGACGCGGTGTGAAAAACATGTGTAAACTACACGCACACTTATGACTGTATTTATGAGCTTGTGTGGTGATGCAGCGACATATTATTTATTGCTATAATTATGAGCAGAAGGTGCAAATTTTGTTTGGTTTCTTTAGAAATAATTTATTACTACTTTTATTGGAACTTGAATTCCCCAAAAAAATGTGGTATGGAAATTTTATTCATGTGTGCCTTTGATTTGAAAGCAAAAAATTTTGAATCTGCATACACAAATAGAATTTATTAGCCACTCGAGGTTCAACGTGACTTCTTAGAAGCATTACATTATTATTTTTTTTTTTTTTAGGTTAGGTTCGAACCACGAGTATTCAAAAGCAGGACTATCAATTCCCATGGAACACTTGAAAGCTAGCCGTTGGTAGAATGTCATCAAAAATGTAATTCTATTGACTTATGGATGTTCTTGAATTTCTTTTACAATCCGCCATTAGACCAATAGATCCTGCCTGATAATATTTTTTCTTTTATAAACTTTCCCAAGAAGCTGTAAAACTGGTCATATTGTAACATCTGTAAAAAAAAGGTTCATATCAGTCTCCGTCTCCATCTCCATCTCTCATCCCTTTCAACTCACCACAATTTCATTCTCCCTTCGCTTCCTACTGCTCCGCTCATCCTCTTTGCCACTCCCTCTTTTTCTAGCACCGTCTCTCACTCTCACTGCCGCTGCCGCTCACTCGCCTTTCATTTGTACTAGCACTCTCACCTGACAATTGTATGTACATACATACATACATTTATCTTCCCAATTTTTTCTGTGAGAAATTCAACGCAGCTAAATATTTGTTGCTTCCCAAAATTGCATCAAAATATTTCCAGTTTAGCTCGATCAAAGCCAGAAAAAATATTTACAAAACTCCATGGAGCTGTGATAATCTCGCTCGAAAGGCCATACAATTGCACGTGAAAATATTTCGCGTTGTTATTAAATTCCACTGCACTGTACACACACACACACACACATCCACGCATAAGCCACATCACTCATACCATCACTACGCCGTTTGACCGCTCAAGTGTGTTGCTAATTGGTTTTGTTGTTGATGTCGATTATGACAAGCGCGCCGCATCAAAATGAATCGTTTTTTTGTGTGCCACACAAAGTTTCACGACGAACAGTCGAATCGTGCAACAGCGATTAATCGAAATGTTGTTGTTTAAGCTTTGTTGTTGTTGGCATCGAAATGACTTTACGCATTTATTTATTTATAAATGAAATTTTGTAATGAAATTTCTCAATAAAACTTTATGCTATTAAAATTTGATGTTATTTATTACTATGAACTTGATAAAATGTTTGAAATACTTAAATAAAATGAATGTTTATAAAATTGGCTTTGACAGCTGCGATTATAACTTTTCGTTGTGAAAAAAGCGCTTTTTTTAACTTTCATGCTGACTTTGAAAGTTTTTTTTTGTAGGTTGGTATTTATTTTTTAATTTTTTTTTTGTTGGATTTCAATGACTGCGTTTTGGTTTTACGCCGACTCGTGAAAGTTTTAGGCAAAATAATTTTGTATATTTTAGTTTTATCTATAACATCAAATAGAGTGTACAATGATTTTGAGCACAGCGGCCGATACAGGGTTACAATTTTGAAAAACAATTTAACAAACATTTCACTAAGAGCACTGTCTAGCGAAGTTCTTATACAAAGAAATGCAAAGGAAGTATAAAAAATTTGTGCTGATTTTAGGTACCGTTTATGTTTCTGTTTGAGTACCATTTCTCTTCTGGCACCGCGCTCGGATCCCATTTCGTTTCCGGTTTCCTTTTTAGAAGAATTTCGAACTCAATTTTTATTTCAATTTTGGTGTCTGTTTTGAATTTAGATACATTTTCGAGTGTGGTTCCGATTTCGACGACAGTTTCGATTACAGTTTCGTTTCTAGAAGAGATTTCGATCTACAATTGTCTTGGTATATTATATTCTATAATGCATATATTATTAGCTGTGTTCGGTGGCAAAAAAAACTCTCTCGAAACGCAAAAAGTAAAAGTTTGTGACAGAACAGGAGTCAGTAGAAACTTGCAGTAAAAACAGCTGTTGCCATTTTGATTGGTTGAAAATTCAAATTTTTAAATTTTTGTTGCTGCTTTCCCTTGTCACCATCAGCTGTTGTCACTTGCAACTTTTACGGAGCCAAAGTCCTCAGTAAACACTTGCAGCTCTCTCTGTCAATGAAATGTCAAAATGCGCTCTCTCGCTGCAAGTGTTTTGCGCCACCGAACACTTTCACAGTAAAAATTTTATAAAATTGTTTCCCCCGAACACAGCTATTATTAGGTTGAATGTTTTTTTGTATAGAAAATGTGAATAGCATAAAGCATAGAAATTGTTGCATACTTTTAGGCGCAAAATTCAGTTCCCATACCTTGTGGTCTTCTACTTTCATAGATTTTGTTAAGTGAAATTTTCTTTTAAATACATTTACTATTTATATGCGTCGGGGTTGTTGTTGCTTTAAGCGCCTAGCTCGGGAGTATTATTTGGACAGTTCTCTAATGGACTAATTTCTTACCTTATACATATCACATTAACCGAATATTCGTCATCCTTTGTCAAATTTTGAAGCGACACCCAACCCATTATCAGAGAAGCTCGGTCGTAATCTCCTCGTCGGTATATCGAACCAAATTATTGTTATTATTATTTTGATCAAAATGAAAAATGACAAGGCAAACGGCATCACACTGAAACCAAATTTTTCACAATCGTGCCAATATACAACAAAAACCCTGCCATATTCGGCCCCTGGTTTTCAAATCGCACCATTTTGCTTCGCCAAAGGCAAATGCTACTGTCTATGTCCTTGGCTTTTATTTGTTTGCATGTATGTGTATGTACTATAATTAGACAAAGTTTCGTCAGCCAACAAATAAAAAGTGAGCATTCATTCGACATATACACAAAGAGCAACAACAACAACAACAACAACAATGCGTCAAAAGGTCTGTCCATGAACGGAAGCGTGTAATTGAGCGGCATCAGTGCGTGAAATATTTTGTCATCGTTTATTCTATATTTTATGGCTTATTTAAAAAAACAAATATAATAGGTTGCATAAACATTTCTTTGAATAAATGACTGTAGTTATAAAAATAAAAGCATAGCCTTATCTACTCAGCCCATTAACACTACCAACTCATTCTTTAATTTTTATAAATCTCTTATCAAGTTTTTGCATTAGCTGGCAGTCTTTACTTCAATGTTTTTCATTCTAATAACGGTATACGCATATATTCAAAGAGGAACTCAGTTACCAGTGAGAAAAAAATGATTGCTTCAGAACTAGTCCCAAAATGAAAAATGAGACCAAGTTTAAAATTGGTTATTATTAAAATTTTTTTAGCGCATTTTTTTTCGAATACCCCTGTGCCTTGTTCTAAATACTTGTAACAACGTTGCACACATTCTAATACTCGTATATATGTATGCATACGTATGTTCATACCCTGCAGGGAAAACAGTAAAAAATGGGATACATATCTGGTTCTGGTTTTTTTCTTTTATTTTAATTTTCTAGGTGTTCTCACCCAGGTTGATTTTATGGGGTTGCCACCTGTTTGACATTTTGTAATGAATCGAATTACGCCAACATAAAGACGAAAGGTATTTTAAGTCATGTTTAACAAAAATATTTTTAAAAAGAGTTGCGACCTAGGGCTACGACCCAGGGTTGCCACTAACTTCCAATAAATACATTTTTTGACATACAAACTTTTTTGTACGTCGAAAACGGCGTGATCTCATGAATATAGGTAGATATTATTGTACATTTCTACCTCTCCGGTACAGGTGCTGGAATTAATAGGCTTTTACAGGGTTGCCAACTATTATTATTTTTTTAATTGAGTGAGATACGCCAATATGGGTATCAAATGAAAGGTAATTTAAGTCACATTGCAGCTAAATGATTTGCAGCAAGAGTTATTATATAAAGTTGCCACCTAATCCAATTTTATTTACATATTTTTTGGCATAGCCGCCATTATTACGAAAACCAATTGGCTCATTTGGATAAACTTTTGAAACTTTGCCCACTTAAGGATTAGAACTATAAGCTTTTCATAGGGTTGCCACTTCATTGATATTTCAAACATTGAGTGGTAGCTTACGTCGTATCCTTATCCAATTATATTCATTTTTGGGCATAAACGCCCTTCTAAATAAGAGGTTTTTTCCGAGTTGCCACCTAAGTGAAAAAAAAAAAATTTCTAGCTAAGGTTACTACCTAGCGTGACTGATAATTGCATACATAAATGACATGGAAACCCTAAAAACTCGGTCGTCCAGGTAGTAGTGGTCCCGAAAGCAGTAGAAGCGCAGTAGTTCAGAACTACGGAATTTTGCTATAGGGTAAATGTATTCCTTTTATTTTTGGTAGCTCATACAATTGTCCACTTTGTAGGCTTATAGATGTGTGTCTGCATATGTATGTGTGTATGTACATATATGTGTGTATTAAATGATGATATTATTCATGCGCCCAAGCATAATGAGAGTGTCATATTTATTTATATCAGAAAACCAAGTATCAACAATGAATTCCCTCACGAATTGCCACATTTGTATGTAAATGAGTATTTGTTAGTATTTGGGTGTGTTTGATATGTTGCCAATGAAGTGTCCGAAACTGCCCACTTTGACATTAGAACTACATATGAGGATTCTAAAAACGTAAGGCTCAACGATTTTTAGTTAAGTGCACTAATATAAATGTTAACTTAAGCTTAACATGGCCATATTTCCTGTAGAGAGGTTTACGAGCTTCTGACACACCATGTAAAAAAATATTCCAATTTTATGCAATGAATGAAGAATTTTTCAATCGTCGATATATTCTTTGTTTAAAAAAAATCAACATGTATCTTTTCTCGTTAACGTAATTATATGTACATGCACACAAATACACAAATGCACTTTCGTGCTTAAGCTTGAAATAATATTTTTCTTTATTCATAGCCTAAAGCCACAAACGCATGGCTCTTCTGATTTCCTAAATGTAAATATTACAATTTTGCTTAGTGCACACACAAATATACACAAGTAAATGTATACCTAATTATGGTTTGGTTGCCAAAACTGTCAACTCAAGTGTGTTATCTCTGTCCAAATGGGAGGTCCTTGAATACCCCTGTGCCTTGTTCTAAATACTTGTAACAACGTTTCACACATTCTAATACTCGTATATATGTATGCATACGTATGTTCATACCCTGCAGGGAAAACAGTAAAAAATGGGATACATATCTGGTTCTGGTTTTTTTCTTTTATTTTATTTTTTATTTAATTTTCTTTTATTGTATTTAATTTTATTTTATTTTATTTTATTTTATTTTATTTTATTTTATTTTATTTTATTTTATTTTATTTTATTTTATTTTATTTTATTTTATTTTATTTTATTTTATTTTATTTTATTTTATTTTATTTTATTTTATTGTATTTAATTTAATTTAATTTAATTTAATTTAATTTTATTTTATTTTATTTTATTTTATTTTATTTTATTTTATTTTATTTTATTTAATTTAATTTAATTTAATTCATATAAAAAATAAAATAAAATATTTTATTTTATTTCATTTCATTTTATTTTATTTTATTTTATTTTATTTTATTTTATTTTATTTTATTTTATTTTATTTTATTTTATTTTATTTTATTTTATTTTATTTTATTTTATTTTATTTTATTTTATTTTATTTTATTTTATTTTATTTTATTTTATTTTATTTTATTTTATTTTATTTTATTTTATTTTATTTTATTTTATTTTATTTTATTTTATTTTGTTTTATTTTATTTTATTTTGTTTTATTTTATTTTATTTTATTTTATTTTATTTTATTTTATTTTATTTTATTTTATTTTATTTTATTTTATTTTATTTTATTTTATTTTATTTTATTATATTTTATTTTATTTTATTTTCTTTTATTGTATTTTATTGTATTTTATTTTATTTTATTTTATTTTATTTTATTTTATTTGATTTTATTTCATTTTATTAAATTTTTTTAATTTTATTTTATTTAATTTTATTGTATTTTATTTATTTTAATTTATTAATTCAGTAACATAGATTTTTTCTACAGGGTATTTATTTAACCTTGTTGGTCTGCTACTAAGCACATGTAATATTGCTTATTTCACTGGTTTTCTTTCATTGTTGATGTTGCAAAGTCTCTTATCCATAACCTAAAACATTTTTTACGAACATTCAAAGGATGCTAAAACTTTTTAGCAAATTTGTCTGCTATACAAAAAGTGAAGAGTGCCGTCTGTCTTACAAAAGGATACACTAAATACGAAATGTTATAAATTGATGAAATGCGAAACGTTCACAAAATTGCCTAAATTATCAAATATTAAATAAATGGTGTCAGCACTTGGCAGAGTTTATTAATGAGCGTAAAGATATTTGTGGAGATGTTTTTGTAGGCATTGCCAAGTCTGAAATTGACAAATTGCTGTGGCACACGTAATCGCATATTTTTTCAATAAGCAAAGTATCTTTAAGCAAATAATGAATAAGTTAACAACAAGTGTAGAATGTTTAATGAGTTCATTGGAAATGCGATGAGGAGTCAGTTTTCCCAGTAAAATCAAAAACTAGTCGGTTTAATTCTTTAACTCTTTTAAGTGTGGATGCCTTTTGTTTACATAGGAAAGTTCAGGGCTGTATTCCATGTTTGGTTTTCCTACCTAATTTTTATGCAAAGGTGCGCTGTCGTGAGGCAATTTAATTAATTTTTATTGGATGTACTATCCAGGATCCTGTTGTATTGATAGCATCAACAGAGGCCATTTTTAAATTTGTCCACTCTATTCAACGGTGTGAAGTCTATTTTTCAATATTTTGAAAAAAGAAAAAGAATATTGATAACATGTTGAAGTCAGTGTAGGTCTCGAAATTTATAGAATTATCTCAACTAAAATTTTTTTTCGAAATTTTCTTTATCGGACATCGATTTCTCTATTCATTTTCAATTTCTGTTGTCTTCCACTTCCTATGCTCGATTATAATGTTCGACGCATGAAAGAAGGTATGTACCTTCAATGATTTCGAAGTGAAACCAGTCTTTTCGCATATAAATTATGTGGATTTACTAATTCAATAGTAAGTAATTTTCACTGCAGGGTTCATATTCGCACAAACGCAGGAAGTCATCCAAGCACATAATTTAATAATTCGATATGCATGAAGATGGTTCATTAGAAACTGAAAAAAATTCAATAAAATTGATTAAAATTCATATCAACAAAAGGAGAATTAATTGAATGTACACAAGATTGTATGTGTAACGTTATATTGAGTGCTCTAATTGTACCTTACGGCTTATGAATTTAATAGTTTTTTAAATTCAAAAAGTTAGATGAATTAAATTCGAATTTCGCTAGCATATTAGGATGATTCCGAGCCCTAGTCCGCTCTCGAGGCGTTAGCATTCTTCTATTTTATTTCCTCCCCTACATTAAACAAATTTAAAAATTAGAATTTTTTGTGTCAAAGCCCCTCACCGGAGCGGTCATCAAGTAATTGCTACATACAATGTACATACATATGTATCTTATCACTAAAATCCAGATGCTCCTAAATTTTCTGACAGCAGTTATTTCCAACAAGTGTCTTACCATATTTACCCATGTCTGCATACGTGTTAATGTTGGTACACACAAAATCTTGTCACTTTTAACTATTCAACAAAAAGAGTATTAAAATTTTTGCAAGCGCATAAAGTACACAAAGTCACGCACACTCAGCTACTTACCTGCATTCATGAAATAATCAAGTTTACTCTGCATTTTAGTGTTTGCTTTATACACAAACAAAACTCTTAGAATATTCGCAATGTAAATTTTCATAGGACGACGTTTTGTTGTTGTTCGTTAACCTGTTTGCCACTAATTAAGTGCCTGCCTTTTACTGTCCACACTATCAAAATACGTACATACATAAGTAAAGCAAAGGTATTTAATTACGTAAATACATATTTGCATTTAGCTTTCAGTCAAAGCAACTAGTTGTAAACGACTTGAAAACTAGTATAAAGATTAAGCTCAGGTGGTCAGCGGAAATTCTTTCTTTGGGCTCGGTATGAACTGTCCCGATATAGACTAACCGCCCAATTCTGTGTTCTTTGATGAATTTGTCAATCTTGATCTTGATAAATAATAAAGAAAGAATTATATTTATCAAGTGTTTTTGAATTTTGCTTTTTGTTTACAAAAACAAAAACTCACGGTTAGTGTACGAAAAGAAAAGAAAATCAAATACATAAAAAAAATAAAATAAAATAAAATGAAATAACATAAACTTTACAAGTACTTTATGGATAAGTATTCGCCCCCATATCAGAGGTTACAGAGCTCTGCAAAAATTAGTTGAACTCTACATACTTTAAGTATACTTCAAAAAGTCTAGGTGCAAACTAGTCCTTTTTTCTAATTAGATCACTTGGCTTTAAGCATGTTGATACATGCACACAATTGTGAACTATTGAGTGTGGTGGCTGTGTGTGTTGGCTTAATAAAACAGTCTTTAACTTGAACTCATTTCAATTAATTTAACTGCCTGTCACATTTTCTAAGGACCAGAGATGTTGCAACATAGGTAATAATGTTAGTTGTTAGATAGGCTGAACTTCTACAAGACATAAACTTAAGTTGAGCTAATTAATTTAAAATACATATTATGTACATATATATCGATTCATACATACCTACATCAAATGGAAGTTATTATGCGTTTGTTGGATGGCTTATGCAAGAGAATCTTTAATTATCGAGATTTCAAGCAGATAAACAATTAATTATCTATTTCCTTTTGCTTGTCAGATTGCTCAAACGCAAAGCACTTAATCATTTTAAGTTCTATCAAAGAGATTAATTGTAAATTGTTAGAGCGAAGTGGAAAAATTCGATGATTTATTAAAATTAAAAAAAATTATTGCTAAAGGGCCATTTTAATTTTTAAAATTTTCTCCTTTTAGTTCAATATATTCAGTTGAGAGTTTTTTCCTAATTTTTCGAAAAAGGGAGTGATAGAGGTGCCTATATTTGGAGTATATGCTTGGTGAGTTAATAACTTGTAGACACTAAATAATGTTCGTCGGCAATCCTTTTACATTTTTCAAAGGTAATCGATGTGAGTGACACCTCAAATGAAGGCAGCGAAATTACGTGTAAGATCTGCCTGCGTCTCTGTCTATGGCTTTTTGTTGATGCTGTTCCTGTACTGCCGTGTAAAGAAATCCTGTTTGACTGCCTTGCTGATACGTTTGCACATATGTGACGCTTTGCTTATGTTGGTGCATGTGCATGCAAGTGCTTTGTTGATTATTATTATTCGGCAATCGTCAGTGAACACGATGAATGTTATAACTCGGTAAAAGACGAAGGCAACATCATTTATCATAGGTTTGCACAATGTTTACAAAAACAAAATGAGTGATTATTCATGTTAAATTTATTTCCGCTCAGAATACACATGTAAGACAGTAATCAATTTGTTCTGTTTGTGTAATCTGTGGATATACGTTTGGAATGAAATGCAAGAAAAAAAAAATACTATAACATAAAATAAAATGAAATGAAAATGAAACAAATATGTAAAATGAGATAAAATAAAATGAAATAAAATAATATAAAGTAAAATAAAATAAAATATAATAAACTAAACTAAAATAAAATAAAATAAAATAAAATAAAATAAAATAAAATAAATTATAATAAATTAAAATAAAATAAAATAAAATAAAATAAAATAAAATAAATCAAAATAAATTAAAATAAAATAAAATAATAAAAAATAAAATAAATTAAAAAAAAGTAAATAACATAAAATAAATCGTCGATCACATAATGTTTTCCTGATAATGATTGATGAATGATAAATAATGAAATAAATATTTGAATAGTACTAAAAAAAAAGTTTTATTCAAAATTCTGGCCTAAAGCTCAACAAAACTTATCAAATTATATAAACCAGGGCTATAAATTTATCAATAAAATAAAATAAAATAAAATAAAATAAAACAGACAACAATAAAAAAGAAAAGGAGAGGAAAAGAAATTAAAGGAAACCAAAGAAAAAAAGAAAGAAAAATAAAATGGAATACAATAAAATGTAATACAATAAAAGAAATTAAAAATTAAAACTGTTGAATGAAAAGAAATTCCAATAAAATAAAAATATGCCATAGTAAAGGAACATCATAGAACAGAAGAAAGAGCTAATAACTAAAATAAATTTCAACCACTGCGTCATATCTAAGGTAAATGTCCATAATTTCGTGGTAGTACGTTATTTCGTGGTATTTCGATTTTTTCTTTCAAACAAGGAATTTGGGGAGTTTTTTTTTAAACTGAAAATTTCATAATAAAGATTAACTTTTCGGGAGTAATAATGGATATTTTACAAATTTTTTAAAATTAAACCTATTAAATAACAAGCATTATAAAGTTGGAAGCTCAGAAAATGAGCCTTTTGTAGGGAGGCCTCTTAAGGAAACTGTTAAGGAGACCAGTCGATTTTGTTAAGCCTGTAAAAATTGTATCTTTACATTTTTTTTTTTATGATAATTTTTTTGGTTTTATTTAACATTTTTTAAACGTTTGTATTACTGCAAAACTTATTTCAATAACTTTTCATTTACATTTTATTTAATATTTAAATACCACGAAATTAGGGACACATGTTTTTTGTGATGTACCTAATTTCGTGGTACCCACGAAATTATGGGAATATAATACTTTATGTTTTCCTTATTTTCTTTCACATTTCATAAGATACCCTATTATTTTAAGTATTTTAATTATTAAAGAAACCCCTGAGGAAGATTTTGACGTAATTTCGTGGTACACTTTTATTAACCCATTCGTCAATATTTTAATCGAAAAGCTCTGCGAACCACAACATTTTAACGAAATAATGGCATTATAGAACTTTTGTTTATTCAATAATTTTTCATTTCATTTAAAAAAATATGTCAAGATTTATACTTTTTTGCTTTTGTTATGAATGAATAGCGATAATAAACAAAAAAATTTAAATATAAAACTCATATTACCGCTTAAAGCGATACCACGAAATTACGTACATCAATTTTATCGCATGCCCCCTAATTTCGTGGTATACTGCGCATTTACATACATTGTTAACAAGAAATCAAAAATAAAAAAAAAGAATAAAAAAACCAAATTAAATTTAAAAAAATTTAAAAATTATAAATACAAAAAAAATTAAAAACACACGAAAAAAATTTAAAAAAAAAAAAAATATGAAATTATTAAAAAAAAAAAAGTTACATCAATTGCATAAATTTTTTTTATTGTTTATTTTTGTTGTAAAACTTAAAAGACCAAAAAACACAAAAATTAAAAAAAAACATTTTTAGTAATAATAAATAAAAGTAATTTTGAGAAAAGTAACAAATTACATCAGTTAATTTAATTTTTATTGGTTTTTTTTTTTTCAATCGTAATCAATTACTAATTGCCTTTTCTCGAAAACCAATTGAAATAATCATTAACAATTAAAAAATCCGTCTAATCAATTGATTACTAAGTACTAATCAAATTTAACAGGTCTGCTTACAAGTTTTTTTTTTACTTACTTACTTGGTCTTAAAACGCTTTCTTTTCATAAATACAATAACAATAAAAAAATTATTTAAAATTTTCAATTTTTAAACATAAATTTTAATAAATAAATTTGTGTATCTTTAGAAATTTGCGTTGAAAATAACTTTTATTTTCCACAAAATTAGAGTTTAACCAAATACCACGAAGTTAGGGACACTTTACCACGAAGTTAGGTACATCAGAAAATTTTTGCCACGAAATTAGGGACATTTGAGGTACTCACACATCTTTATTTATATAAAAAAAAACATTTGTTAGTTTTGTTTGAAATTAAGTGGAAAGCTATCTTAATAGATCAACTCAATGGGAAAAATTTACTTTTTTAGTTTTCCTTCATCCGTTTTTACTCAAGAGAGGTAGAAAGTCAGAAAATTCCTTAGTACCACGAAATTATGGACATTTACCTTAATTAAATCTTTGCACATTATAAACATATCTTTTTACACATCAAATTACGCGAGTACCTGGTACTCACGCCTTTTTTTAAATTAAAGATATCAAAATGCTCCAAAGAAAAATTGAAGAAATTTTTATTAATTCATTCAATATCTCAACAAAAATTTCTTTTTTACAATTTTGTTTTACTTCCCAAGTGTACGTGTACGAAGAAATACAAAATATGTATGTAAATTTTTGAAAATGGGCGTGGCTTTTTTAGTGGACTATATAACAAAACTCTTAATACCTCCACTTAAAAAAAAACGGTGACATGCCATAGCCCCAAGTGGCAAAATCCCAAGTAAAAAAATTGGGATTATGACACTCTCTTGCAGTGTCATAATCCCAATTTTTTTACTTGGGACTTTGACACTGTAGACTGGGTGTCATAATCCCAAATAAAAATGAGACAAAATCCCAATTTTCGGTTTTTCACTAATAACTTTTCACAGAAACAAAATATTGATTTTCCCCCTTCGGATTATTGTTACGGAGGCCCGATCCACGTTTTTTATGTGCAGAACACCTTTCCGCGTAGGCGGCCTTCGGCCGCGCTTAAAAAAATAACCCTGGGCTACGCCATTCCAACTCCAGGTGTGTGCCATAGCCGTGGCTACCGCCACGGTGATGTCCTTCTAATTTTTCAGCTCAAAGGTGTCAACAACCCAATTGGGAGTATGACACTCCACTGCAGCGTCATATTCCCAAGTAAAAAGATTGGGATTATGACACTGCAGGGGGTGTGTCATAATCCCAATTTTTTTACTTGGGATTTTGCCACTTGGGATTTTGTCATGGCACCAAAAAAAACTCATTTGTCCAAGCTAGAATTTAATTATGTTTATTGTGAAATCGAAATAGAGCCACGCCTACTTCTTTAATGTAGTTCTAAGTTTACAAAAAAGTGAATGCCTAAACGGTTAAGCACCAAAGAATGAAGGTAATGGTTGAGTTAATTCATTCACTGATTAATGCGCTCTCTGCGGCATTCCAGCTCATCTGCCTCCATAGTCTAAATGCGCTATGAAATTTCCGACATTTATTAAATATAAAACTTTTTAAACTTTTAAATTGTAGGTACTTTATCAAGATCATTCTTAATTGACGCTTTACCGCCTGAGCAATTCATATCCACTTAGCGTTAAATGAAGACCATTGGATGATGCTCATTCTCCTCTGTTGCTGTTGCCATTAAGTATTAAGTACTTGGGACATCATTTTTATCACATTTTCATTGGAAATTTGAGTTTTCTTTAAAAAATTCGGCATACAACAAAACCCTGTGTGCATACTTACCGAGTCTCGTTCACAGGAAAATTTATATCGCAGCAATTTATCTAATTACTAAAACTTTCCTACGGCGCCGTAAGCAAACAACAAAAAGTTTTCGTTTCTCTTTTTGCAATTCCTAAAATTTTAACCCCCCAACACAGGCAAAAAGGCATTCTTTATTTAAGTGCCGTTTGATCGATAGCACAGAGGTCTATGTACAAAGCAGGTGTGTATGGCACTAAGTAAACAAGTGTTTGTGTACGAGTATATTAATTCACATACATGCATATGTATGTAGATACATGTATGTACGCTTTACATATGTAGAAGGGATGTTGGATGAAGTTGTGAGTCCCGAAGTATGTCATGTGACTTATCTTAAATCGATGTGATTTGTGATTTTATTTCGACTACTCTTAGGTCGGTGACTGGACATAATCCCAAATAAAAAATAGATACAAGCTCAAACCAAGAAAAATAAATTTTCTAGCTCAAAAGTGTCATAACCCCAATTGGCACTATGTCACTCCATATACAGTGTCACAATACAAGTAAACATTTTGTTTTCTGCACATAATCCTCTTCTTCATGGATTCATTAAACATTAAAAGTGTCATAACCCCAATTGGTACTATGTCACTCTATCTGCAGTGTCATAATACCAAGTAAACATTTTGTTTTCTGCACATAATCCTCTTCTTCATGGGTTCATTAAACATTAAAAGTGTCATAACCCCAATTGATACTATGTCACTCCATCTGCAGTGTCATAATATCAAGTAAACATTTTGTTTTCTGCACATAATTCTCTTCTTCATGGGCTCATTAAACATCAAAAGTGTCATAACCCCATTTTTTTATATGTGGGATTGTGCCACTCGGAATTATGTTAAGGCATTCCGAAGACTTCAACGACCATTTCATCAGATGTTGTCATCATTCAAGCTTTTTATCCTCAAGCTGAGCTCTCCGTGTGAATTTTACTTCTCAGTTTAAAGTGAAAAATGGTTCTTCGTTGGTCTTTCAAATTGATAACATTTTCGGTCCTTCACGGTTTTAAACTTAATCGATGACACTACTATTTTTTATCCGCTCAGCTGGATGACAGAAGTTACAGAACAAGTACTACGACCAATAACAACAATACAGTTGCAGTGTAACAACACCCACGGGCTTTATTTCACTTAAAGCATTTATTGCATTTTCAGCGAATATTATTCTTCTTCTTTTCTTGTTAGGAAATAAAGCCAATAGTGGTTTTGGGATCCCGAAATTGAAAAAAAAACAGAGACTATAATATTTTCGGTTTTAAAGTACACTGCGAACGTTTTGAGTGTCCCACACCTTGATGTGCGAGTTATTATCAATGCAGCTGGTGACACTCTCCATCTTCCTATATGAGTGAATGTGGTTAGGATGTTGGCGCGTATGTTCTGTGCCCCTTTAGTTTCACTGGAATGTGAATAGACTCTGTATGCTCATGAAGGCGGTCTCAACTTTGAATTTATTATTAAAAATACATCAAAATCATAATGGAAAATCAATAATGTTTATTTTCAAAATATTTACGTACATATATGTAGCTGTTTGAGACGATATACATACATACATATATACATTTCCATCTTCATTAGGTTGTCTCACGAATGGCACTTGAAATATGCAAAGTAAAAAGTATTTTTGCAAGGGCATGTTAGAAAAACAAAAGGTGGAGGTACATCTGTCAAGTTTAGGTCTCGCGGGTTTATACATACGTTCAAAGGCAGTTATTTAAAAAAAAAAGAAGAAATTAAATTGAACATAACGCAGTTGACGTAGTTATTTAGTAGGTTAGGGACTTTCGAAAATATTTCGTTATGTTTCAGTGAGTAACAAATTTTTTTGAAAAAAATTTATTATTTGCAGGCCACTCTAATGTACTGTATTTTATGAACTTAATATGTCTGCTGCTGTTGACAATATTTCTTTGTTGACGTAGTGCTTTGACAGGGGTTGTTTTTGTTGTTGTTATTGTTTATGTGTTGTTTTGTTAGGATATTATGTCGATAATGGCGTTGATGGTGATATCGTTGGCAATACATAGTTAGTGGTTTCAAGTAGTTTAATAATAGCCACTTGTCTGTCACGTCGTAAATGCTATTTGTATGTATATCTATATAGAACATGGGCAATTCCATCAAAGTTATGCATTTTTAGAAATCAAATGTGTATAGCTTCGGTGATTGTTTATTTACAAAAGCCGACTACAAACAACTTTATTGAGATTTTGTTGCTGGAAATTTAATAAATCCGTTGTCCTCCTCTTCCCTTCTTTTTAAGTGCTCTAACAATTGCAATTCTTCTTGCAGTTTGCCTGGACTTGCCCATAAATGTTGGTCGGTATGGCTGTGCCTCACAAGCAATTTAGTTTTGTTGTTGCTTTGCCTCCATTTTTGCAAAGCTACTTTAACTCCTTGTGGCTTTATTGGCATGCATTCGTTGTTGTTGTTGTTGTTATTTTGCGGTTTATTATTTATTTAAAGCAAATACTTAGATTGCGGCCAATGAAATTGCTACGAACATTTTAACTGTCACAAACAAGCAAATTTGCTTTAGTTATTGTTTAAGTGTTTGAGACAATTTTATTATTAGTTTATTATCTATTTTCACCTGGAGCTACATACACAACACATACACCATTCGGGTTAATTTTAAACTTTTTAAATGCGACAAACAAACAGCTGCAGTTTTTAAATTTTGATTAAATTATTTTGTTTATTTCAATTCTTACATTTAATTCTTTAAGGCATGTTGGTAGCTGCTTAAGTGAGTGGAATTTAAAGCACCAATGGTGGCCAACTAGTCCTCTACTTTTTTTTTTTAACTAAATTGGGCCCTGCTGCTTCCTTTGTTACCAGCATCGATATTTATTTGCGAAACAATAAAAACACTCTCCGAAGGTTTATCGATTCTGTAACAAGCATACCTTATCAGCCGGTACAGGACTTAGTCATTTATTGAGGACTAACTACTAACTACGAAAGGCTAAAAAAAGGACGACATTGATGAAAAAAAATAGCTGATGAGTTGGTCAGGAAAGATTCTGCAGACAATTCCGTGCGACTTTCTGTTTTTTTCCAACCGGCACGAGAACCGAAATCTTATCATCATACAAACCTGGAACAATAGTTTCTCAATTTAAGAAAAAAATAAAAAGTTTTCTGTGCGTCCCGACTTAATATTTTCATTTCAAAAAACGAACATAGAAAGAAAAGAAAACAAAATTAACGTTCTCCTAAAAATACTTCAAAAATTGAGTGAAATCAAAATTGTGGATATGAAATATTTACATAAAATTTTGATTGTATTAATAAATGTTGTACTTCTGCCAAAATTTGCATATGGTGAAAAAGAAGAAGACAATCAAGCAGACGATAATAATGATTTTACAGCAGAACATAATACAGACGAAGACTTTTATTACGACTATGGCTTGCAAGATGCAAACAACGGTGAAGTTATGGTCATACTGCTACCAACGGATTGTGTTGCTGTACAATATTTAAAATTGAAATATCTTTGTACCATACCTTATCCTGAAGATATCAAAAATACCTACAATGACGAGCACGTCGAAACTCACGATTTATACTCGATCTATCAATTTCCCGATGACGATACAAATAATTATCTTTTGACTTTTCAGCTAAGTCCTTTACATCGTTGCGAATATTTGCAAGTGATTGATCTAATCAATTTCATTTGCATCCATAAAGACGGAACTGAGACGTATCATCAATTGCTCTCGAGCTATATGAAATGCTTAGATGGAAAATCCGATATGGTTGATGAACTATTGGCAATTTGTATGCCGAAATCTTTTGAAAATGCTGTCTATGCGGTATTACATTATGTCGATCCGAGAATTCGAATTCGAACTTCGAATGGAAACTTGAATGCTGTGCACTCGTGGCGCTTATATATCGGCTCGACGCTAGTGATAGTCGTGGTTTTCTTAATGTGTAGACACAATTTTATAAAAATTAGTAAAACAAATTTTCGTGTTTCGTATGAAAATATTGGTTAGTATATTAGTAAAATTAATATGATGGTACTAAATAAACTTAGGAGCTGCGAGGTAAACTGTTTAGCGAAGGTTTTTTTCTAATCAAAAATATTTCTACTGTAGAGCAAAGAAATTTAATGAAATTACGTTGATAAAGGGTGTTTTTGAAGCAAATTTCCAGAAACTTAGTTCATTTTGAGTGTCGGACTGTACCTTCGAGCTCTGCTTACAACTTAAAACTATCAAATAAATGTGTTCTATAAGTCAATAGTACCGTTGATGATCTTCACTATTTGGAACAGTTTTCTCTACTAAAGATACTCAAGAAGTAAACCCCTAACTACCGAACTACCCGAATAGTTCATAACAATTTTAAGAATTCTTAAACGCAGAGTTAGCATTCTGGTGCCTCATCCTCTCTGTTGTTTAACTTTTATCTAACGAAATTCCCTTTGGCATCATAATCCGCTACTGTCTATACCTACCATGAAAATATTAAAGCACTTTGATAAATAATGTATAACCTTTTTGTTGTTGTTGTCAAGCAGGTGCAACAAGTGCTATAATCTTTGAAAATAACATTTCAAAAAGCGTACGTACTGAGTTGCTCTTATTTTTGTTGTAGTTCCTGCTTAAGCTGTTGCGCATTCGTTAGCTTACTATGTATACATATATATATCTGTAAAAGCAATAATACAGGGTGCTGCTATTAGTTAAAATCATCATCAAGAAGATTAAAACGTTTACCGTTGTATATGATTCAGAGCTTTTGAGAGGCGCAAATTTTGTAGACTTTGGGTGAATCAATGGCTGAAAGATTTAGGTCAGGTTAAAAGGTCATACAAATGTGGAAGATGTGCAAAAATAGGAAAAAAGAGAAGGTCGAGCTCAGATTTGATTATATGGAAAAATAAAAATTGATGGGTCTATCTCTTCTGCTATGCTTATAAACATCGTACCAAAGTTATTTATAATACCTTTTCATGTTCATGAAAGTCATAATAAGCAATCAAAATGCTAACTTCCATATTTTTAAAAAATTAAAAAAGCTTTTTAAAGCTCATATATACATATAAGTCAAAATTTGTATGGAACTGTCATTTTTAAAAGTTTTATAAACCAAATTTATTTTGATGAATATGGAATTAGAATTTTAGTTGCTATCTAGCTGGATCCAATTCCACATTAGATTTGGCAAAAAAAAAAATTTTTATTTTATTCATAAGTCGCTTAGTACTTACGAAAAAAATTGACCGTTGTAAATTTTCTTTTCGAATTTGTCTTTTCTTTGTTTTTTTTTTTTAAATAAAATAAAATGCTCCTGAAAAATAAAACAGAATTTAATTTACTAGATTTCTAAACTGTAATGTAAAAGTTACAAAATTTATTACCGTCTCCAAAAACCCGAATCACCCTGTATGTGAAACAAATGCACTTAATGCAACTTCGGATGTCTCCACTCATAATGTTCTCATTGTGCTAATGGTAACAGTTAGTTTATTGCTTTCGTGAGTGTGCTGCATGCGAAATATTCAAAAAAGAAAAGAGAAAGTAAATTATCCATGCATAACTACAAGGACTTAAGCTGATGTAAGTAAGATTTTTCGTAAGCTAGAGTTGCATAGCAAATGGAAGAAAAGTTGCTAAAGTACATATGTATGTATCTATGTGCAGCCGCTTATTGGCAACATATTGCAACGCTTCAAATATTCAAATGAAAAATGTAATTTCGTCAAGGAAAGAAAAGTTACTGCTACTTCCTGACTGATTATGAACTGAAAATACAGACAATTCGGGGAAATTTTTGATAATGTGAGAGGAGTGAGTTTTTTGCAAGTTTTGCAGTACAATGAGAAATATTTTGAGCACAGCTTACATTGCGTACAAGATAATCTCTGAATTTCTGGGTAACTGAGGTTAGTTTTATTTGTTTTGTGTCTAAAGCTATGATGTCCTCATTAACTCACTTATTACCTCACACAATATATTTTAACGTGAGTAAAGCATAGCCGATGCTTAATACGCAGTTAAAGTCTTTACTTAACATAAAAACACTTTTAAAATATTGCTCACTCATAGTCATATTTAGCAAAGATTTTAGCTAAAATGATATGTAAGAGGGTTCTTTTATGAAAAAAATTTGGTTCTTTGGTAGTATGAAGAAATTTTTAATATCTTGCAAGGTCACCCTGTGTAAATTATTTTATTCACAAACCATATCATAGCTGTGTTAATAAGCGAAAAAGCCAAACTCAAGTTTGAAGTAAGTGTTGTGGCTTCCCACAACCATAGACACAAACCGTAGTTTAAAAATGTCAAAATGAGGAAATCTACAGCTGTGCCATTAAAAATTTTTATTACCCTATAAAATTGTGTAAATACCAGGTTTATGTACATACTTTACAAAAATTATGCATTCATTGCTTGACAAATAGTACACAGCTTGTCTTTTGTCGTTAACTTAAAATGAGTTACTCTCAGCAATGTCATAACAAGGTCAATAATAGTTAATTATATTTTGCTACAGGGAAGTTATCAAAAATGCGTTTATATGTATACTCGTATGTCTATAAAATATGGCCACAAGCAATGAGAGGCTAATTGTAGAGAGGATGAAAGTGAATTGTTACCAGCATTGCCAATTTAATATCAGCCAAATTTCTATAGGTTTTGTTAAAATGTGGGGTTATGATTAACCCACTTAAGTCAAACGCATTAATTTAACTTGTAAGGTGCTCTATTAAAAAATGAAACAGAAAAAAAACAATATTAAAAAATAATTTGGATCAGATTACCCCAATAAGCATTTTTGTAAATGATTTTTAAAAAATAGCTTAAGGTAAATTTATAATAAATGCTTGAAGAATAATATAGTGAAAAAAATAAGATGAACAAATTTGTATGAAAACTATTATTAAAGCCCTCTGCAAATCGGTTGACAATTTTAAATTTTGACAGAGCGAAAGAAAATTCTGACATTTATCGCGGTGCATACGCACTTTAGAATTTACCCGAACCCATGCAATTGGTATTGCTAATTATATTATTTCAAACGGTAAAATATAATTTAACACAAAAAATTCAAAATACGTAAATTTAAAATTTATTCACAGACTTGATTCACAGATTTGCTTGCGCATGTGCTTTTTTTCAGATGTCAAAATTTACAGCTGTCAAGTGTTACCATTTCATTTAGCACAGCAAAATGGAAAATATTTTTTCACCATAGAAAATTTGTTCAGCTCATTTTCGGTGCGAGTAAAATGCTTTCGGCGATATTTTTTTTGGGTGTGTAAAAAATTGTAGAAGTCAAGTATAAAGCTTTTTGTGGTGTTTCTTCCGTTTTTCATTAATTAATAAATATTTTTATTTGCTTACTAAACTGTTATTTCTATAAATTTTAACCAACCCATTGCTCAATTACTTGCATCTGCCGCCATTATTGTTGCTAATGACCCAATGTCCTCATTGGTCTATTGTTTATTTTCAACCAATCAATTGAATTGTTGTTTTAGAGCGTGCAAATTTATAAAATATTCAGGACTATGAATGAGTTTGAGAGTTAATTTAAAATTTGTTTATTATTTTTAATATTTTTTTAAATAATTTTTTATTAATTTATTTGAATAGGAAAAAAAAATGGCGGCAAAGGACACAGCTTTTCATAGATCAATTTTTTCAACACAGAATTTATTAGCAAAATGAACACAAAACATAAGTTATTTTAAAATTTTACTGAACTGAAATTAGAAGCTAATAAACACAAGCTTGTGAGCTTCTTGTATCGCTTTTGTTTAGCAAGCTTATGATAAGCTATTTTTACAAACATGAAACAGAAATGTTTGTTAGGTTTCCTTTACTCATATGTATATGAAATTATTTTGACATTTTTAATGCTTTCATAGAATTAAAATAATTTCAACATTCATTTATTCCACGCTTTTCCTATTATGTAATTCGATAAAAATCATCGTAACGAGTTTGTTATGTGCACTTTAGCTCTAGGCTGGCATAAAATCATAAAATTTAATTTGCTGCCATTTTGTGTATGATTAAATTAAGTCGCTGGATTTACGAAAAATAAAAACATTGGCAATTTCCGTTAATAAATTTTTATATTGAAATCGAAAGATTGATGTGTGTGTAAGTATGTTTGTGTAAGTATGTATGGAGAATAGAATTTTGATGCGTAGCAAAAATGTTGAGGCGGAGCTTACATTTTTTTTTAAAAGACAAAACTTTTTTTTGGACTAAAATATTATCAAAAAGTAGACATTTAAAAATACCTATAAACCTGTATTTTTACATGTTTAAGGTATTGCAAAAGTGGGTGTGGTCCGCTATTTCCACAAGTTTAACTCTTGGCCAAGGATCTCCTGTAGCTAATAGTGGAAATTTTGAAATTTGTTTCGTCATATGTATGTGTGCGGTGCCACGCCCATTTTGTTACAATTTTGCACAAATATTTAATGACCAAGTAAAGTAGATGAAACATTTTAATTATCTGCATAGGTCGATGATTTATCCAATTTTATATGTTTTTTGAAATTTCGATATCGACACATTTTAATAGGCATCTGCTTTTCCTAAATTACTGTATATGATTTCGAAATTCACAAGCGAATATAATTGTGAGAGACTATTTGGCGTATTCTTTGTTAGCCTGGCGTTGTTTTGGCTACTGATTTGTTCACCAAATAAAAATTAATATTTGTAGGTTAGGGCTATTCTAAAAGTTCCAAGACAACCGAAGTCCTTTACAGCCTCAAATTTGATTACGATAATAATAGTTCTCTAGGGCGCTGTTTGGATTTGCGTAGTTAGGAGAGAGCTTTTCCTAAGCTTTCGGAGCTTTTGGTGTTGCTCAATGTATGTACTTTGAAATGTGAGTAACAGCTCCGATGGCAACTGACAAGTACCCGTCGGCTTATTATTTATCATATGCCTTGTTAAGCAAACTGATTTCGCTTATATATTTTCATATGTCTTTAAATGCAAATAAACATTTATAAACTTAGATTAAATTTTTCTCATATACTATTATTAGTTTAAATATTCCATGTGAAGCACTTTATAAATTGTTCGGCATCACATTTTCTCATCAATTTAACCAAACTTTAAATATTAACTAGACAAATATTTCAATAAATCATATCATTCGCTATTTGCTAGGCATGCTAATCCTCGAATTCCTTACTTTATTAGTAAGTAGCTTTAAAAGCAACAAATAATGAATTTGAATGCCTCGAACTCAACCAAATTAAAATTTCGTTCTGTTGGAAAAAGTGTCTATGATAAAAAGACGAAGCTTATTGCTTGCACGAACTCATATTTAATGAGGTCGAAATCAGTTTTCTGAACAATATGGCATTGACCCGTAAGAAATAGTGAAAGCTCTTCACAAAATAAAAAATTTGAGCTTTCCCTTTTTTCTCTTTTTTCCCCTTTTTAAAGCTAGCCCCGAAATTGCAAAAAAAAATATCCCGAAAAATCTTAAATATTTACAACGCTAATAATAATGGCTTTTGATCTTCTATTTGCTTTTAATTTTACTCTCAACTTTTTTAATTAGTGTAAGTTTGTTTCGAACTTATTTTATATTGTAAACGCCTTAGGCAATTTTTATATTTCAAAAAGTTTAATTCGATCACAAACGTGTGCTTTAGGTACTTACATATGTATGTATGTATGTAGGTGTTCAGAGGTCGCATCATTGGACGAAAGCTTGTTGTGTGCCTAAATATATTTAATGCCAGCTTATACCTGCGGGTTTTACCGCACGTTTCGGTACAAATATGCAAAATAAATTCAAAAATTTTCAATTTTTTGTGTTGTTGTGTATTTACATACATACATAGGTGAGAGTTTAGATAATGCTGACTACCACACGCTTATACGATATTCCTTGTCATGTTAAACGAAAATAACAAAATTTACTTTTTTGAAAATTCCTTTGTAAATACAGGTTAACTTGCCAATTGACAGATAGCAACAAAAATTGTAAGCGCTTATGATTTTCTTTGCTTGCTTATTTTTTCTGTTCCTTCAAATTAGGTCAGCAAATGAATTTTATCTAGCATCGTACTGTTTTAAGTATAAATAAAAAGAGTTTTCAGAAAACTTAAATTAAAAAATTCTAATTTGCATAGGATGTGTCACGCCCCCTTTCCTTATCGATAATTTTTCTGGAAGTATTAGGGATTAACCTCTTATAACTTCTAACAAAATCTCAGCCATGTAGCAAGCATAATTCCACAGAAATTTTTAGAGGTGGCGGCCCCTTTGTTCTATCTTTTAAAAAAAGTGTTAAATAAAAAGTTGATTATAGCAAGTTTGCGTATGTTTATTTTTAAAAAAACCTACGCAAATGCTTTGGGGCTATTTTATATACATACATACTAACCGATTTATCTGCATAAATTTTCGAACTTTTTTTTTTGCTAAGTAAGTAGTTTTACTGTTTTGCATATAAATTAGACTCTTTTCTTCGTATTCACACAATTTAAAATGGTTTTTTAAGCTTCGTTTTAGTTGCGTATGTGATTTATATTAGGGGTGGTACGAAGTACCGATACCGACATCTTAAATCGATTAAAACTTCTGATTGCGGTTCCGACTATTCCGTTGCAGGGTTGACACTGGCTTCAAATTCTATATTTTTTGACATTTCAGAGTTGAATATTCGTTCAAGTTCTTGCTAAATATTATTAAAATAAAATAAAATTATATTTGTTGTTTAAGGCCTTTGAATTATTACTAATAGAAATAAGGACTACAAAAAATAAAATGAAATAAATTAAAATTCTAAAAGTTTTCTTCAGATTCATTTCTGTAGTTCCATTGATAAATATATATGCCATAGAAGCACAATATTGCAATATTTAGGTTGCCTCGCTAAAGTAAATTCCGCTTTTGTTTCTGAAACTCACTTCTGTAACATCCCTAATATGTACATTCGAATTTACGTCAGCGTCTTTCTGCGAGCTCGTAATTTTTGCTGACACATGTTTAGCTTATTTTGCTTACAAGTTTTATTGTGCAATAATTTTTGTGCGTTTTAGCTCGTTTCGTTCGTTTCGAATAATTCTAATTTAAGGTCAAAGGTATTCTCTACGCAATGTAATAATTTCAAAGTTTAACGCGCGCGTGTGTCATTTGACTTTATAATGACAGGCCTAAACTGAATATGTCAAACTTTATTGTATTTGAATTTGGGCAAAAAAAAATTTGGTAAAAAAATGTTAATCACTATAATTAAAGAATCAGCTGTAGAACATCTGATTCCTTTGTTTTACTTGCTATCGGTTGTGGAAAGTTGTTAAGTTAGGTTTTAAAATCACTAAACTTTTTTGGGACACTATATAAAGAGCGTGAAAGGTATACGCCCGCCCAAGATGGTACGCGATCGAAAAGCCTTTGTAAGTTAAAAGCAGATAGAGAGAAATTGAAAAAGTAAAACTCAGTCTTTTTTTATGAAACGGTATGGTAATAAAAAAAATCTGAGTATTTTGATTTTCTGTTTTTCAGACAGGATAAATGCTGAATTTATACTGGAATGATTTTTCGTCATCCCTTGTAAATTTTTTTTTACAATTTTTTCGTGATCAGCTCTATTGTCTGAAAAAAAGGCTTAAATAAAAGTTAAATAAAAACAATAAAAAAAACGTATGTTCTTTAAACTTTCTTTCCATATACATACATACATACATACGTTTCAAATATAAAAATATATAAAAATCTTTTCTCATTTTATTTCAGATTCATTCCCATATAAAATTTGACCTTGGCAAAGTTGAACGATTTGTAAGCAAAAAGTAAGTATAATGGACATGTTTATTTTATGCAAAAATTATTTTATACTTATTGGCCCATGAAGGTTTTTCTTTCGTACAAATTCCCATTGAGGCCAACCGCAGCGTAAATATGTATGTATAAATATCCATTTCTTTTTTTTTTTTTTTACAAATACCATTGGTTTTATTGTCCTTTGGTACCTTTTTTGTAAAAGACATTTAATATAAAGAAAAAAAAAATCAATACCCAGAGACACATTCGACATTTAGTATTGGCAGCAGCCCACCAACAAATTGTGTAAGCTATTGTAAGAAATGGGAAACAGAGTGGTGAAGCTGCTGTGATGTAAAATAATAAAAGGAAAATGGAAAAGGTAAAAAAAATTGAACTGTAGAGACTTGTAGGAATTCATACATATGTATGTATGTATATTGTACGTTTTATTAAATCATTGCTAAGAGACCAGAAACTTAATAAAACGCGGGTGCACCGTAATGTGGGGCTAGTGTGCTGGCCTACCAAAGGTAGCAGGTTGAAGTAACAAATAATTGTCTAACTAATGACATTCTCACCAGATATTAAAATGTCCTCTTCACATAAGCCTTTTGATCACATAAAATAAGCTCTTAATTTTTTGTTGGGTACTAAACTTACCAACAAAACACAGTCAATCAGCAAACTCCCATGCATACATACTATGTACACATGTACGTTTACTTCTTGGTAATGTGTACAATTTAGAAAAAAATCAGTATTATTTGCATTTTATTTTTAACGCACAAAGAAATTCTATTTAACAATACTTACGAGAATGTTATGTGATCCCCATGACATTTTGATAAATGTATTTTACGAAATGAGAAAGAAAAAGAAACGAAAACCCATCTAGAAAACATTGACTTTGTTTGCTGATTTAAATTTAGATTGGTGAAAAGAAAATGTTGCCTGATTTGAATACAAAAAAAAAAAAATGTGTTTGCATGTGTAATTGAGTGTGTGCGTGTGTGTGTGTGTGTGAGCACATGTCTGAAGCAAATATTTATGTTTAACTTTGAAGATACAAGTCAACTTAAGCTTGTTAACGAAAAGTCAACCTGAGATTGAAATTGTAAAAAATGCGTAAACATTAAATGCACACAAAATAGGGATGTGGCGAATGTGGAATTTGGAATAGATACATATACAGCTGGTTGGTTCGGTGCAGTCAAACCGAACTTGGAACTTTATTGAACATTCCTCATATACCGTTTTCTTTTTTCATTCTCAAAATATGACATTTGAGTCATGGAATTTGGGTGTCTTGTAAAGATTATTCGATATAGCAAAATTTCGACTAGTTGATTTTTTGTTTAATCAAAACTGTTGATTAATCATATCCCGAACTGCATTGTTATTTTTTTCTTCTATTTTTTCAACATTTAAATTTACGGTTTAATGAATTTTCTGAATAAATTCAATTTTCTGAATAATCAAATTAGTGTGACTGCAACTAATCAAAATATCATTAATAGGCTAATTAATCATTTTATTTTAGCATTATTGATTATGATCTATTTTATTGTTTAATCAATTCTTTTGATTAGGTGTACGAGTTTATTTTTGTTGTTATTGTAACAGTGCTTTGCCCAGCATCCATTCATGAGCCAAACAGTGGCGCTTTGCCAGCTTTTCCGGTACAAGTTCCTCCCGGCAACAGCACAAGTTCTAGGCCAGCGATTTTATTCATCCCACACTCTAGGGTGATGTGGATTTTTGTCGCTTCTACAACTCGATCTTCGTGGTAGAGCAAATTCTAGAGACGACTCCTGCTAAGAGAAACGAGTGTACCGCATTCGGATCCGACAAAAAGAAAAATCGGCTAGTGTTTTTAAATTACAAAAACAAACAAACAAACCGACGTCCGTCAACTTCCTTTGTCTCAATTTGACTTCACTGGATCCGGTACGTGTATATTATAATGAGCTCGTGTTAAGCCAGCACATTATTGCTGTTGGATTAATTAAATTCACAACATTTTTACCAACACATCATTTGAATGAAAATAGTTCAGTCATACACACACATTAAGTATGAAAATTACTCCCAAAAGGATCTAATTAGCAATTTTGTGGTACTTGTTTGGCAGCACTTGACGATTTTGAATTTATGAGTACTCAACATGAAGCTTGGGATATGCATACATATGCACATATGTACATACATACCACACGAACACATAAAGTTGGCAAAATTCTCTTTTAGTCTCTTTTGACAGGCACGAGTTAGCTGAAAGCCTTCAAGTTGCACGAGCTGTTGTGTGAATGACTGACGTGCCTGTATGCATGTGTCTATAAAATGAGTATATTAAATGAGCATTAATTTAGAATTTATTTAAACTTTTTAACATGTTTATTAGTACTTTCACTTATGCTTATACATACATACAAACATAGCGTGACTTAGGGAACAAAATAATGTAAACTTACAAAAGTGAATTTCATAGGAAACGGATTTTCTCTCTGAACTCTCTTTGAGTAGCTACATAAATAGAACTGTAATAGTGTAAGAGGGCGATGTCATTATGAATTATGGGTACTAACATTACAGTTAGTAGAGCAACAGTAGTTAGAACAACAATTCATGGAATTTTTGTCTGTTTGTTTGCATGTTTGTACGCGCATCACTCAAAAACGGCTGCATCTAATTTAATGAAACTTTCACGGATTAATTGATAGAGCACTAACTTAAGGTTCAGAGTAGTTTTAATGACAATGAAATAGTTTATGCACAGAGGTGGCAATAAAAATATGCTGAAAGTAATTTAAAAAATTTTAAAGGATCGTAAGCCGGCGAGTATATCAAAGAGAAGAGTACATATACGAGTGGAGAAGGTATACATTATTTTAGGAGCAACAGAAGCCAAACAAAAAGCTTTTCGAATTTTTGTCTAGATATATCGAGCCCTATGCGCAAAAAAGACGTTAGAGCCATGATTTTCGATTTCGGTTTTTTTATAAAAATTGATAATTTATCATCACACGCACCATCCCTCAAAGTTTCAGCGCCATAAAAAGCACCGTTACGAATTTAGAGCAAAAGCAATTTAGCCGTAAGTGCCATTTTTGTTTGTTTCAAGTTTTTAGTGAGCAAGCAGTGGCTGATACGTCTTTTTTTTTTTTTGAAATTAATGTGAATAATTGGTTAAATACTAATTTGCTTTGAATTTTATTGCGATTTTTTTTTAAATATGTATATGTATATTTAAATATATAAGTAATCTGAAGTGTTAAATAAAAAAAATTAACATTTGTTGAAAAAAATGTTTGACGTAACAGCCAAATCATCAGAAAGTAGCTTTATTTTGTGCAGGCAAAAAAGAGGTACATATGAGCCAAAAACTACCCTTATGCTACGAATATTAAAATTATATTTTTGCATTATATAAATGAGAGCCAAATAAAGTTACTCACCAAATTTCATGACAATATATGTACTGGATGCAAAGATATTCAAAAAAAACCGTCTCCTGAACAATTTACTTTTTGGCTCTTACGTCTTTTTTGCGCACAGGGCTCGATATGTTTGTACGCGCATCACATAAAAATTACAGCACTTTATTGATAAATACTTTTACAGATTAATTGGTAGACAGCTAGCTTCAGGTTTGTGATCAATTTTAACGCAATAAATTAATATTAACAGTGCTTGCAGCAAAAAAAAAATCGAAAAAAAAAACAAAAATTAACTGTATATTTGAATATATATAATTAAAAGAAAAAAGGGTATATGAAGAGATAGAGGGCGTATTTTATTAGAACAACTGAAGCAAAATCAGTCATTTGAGTTTTTGTCATGTTTGTTCTCGGTTCACATAAAAACTACTGTTTCGAATGGTAATAGAGTGTAGAATATATGTATTTCCACGAGTCTAGCTGAAAATCAAGTATCAATTTTTTACCTCTCGCAGCAGTGAGTCACCCTAATGTATATTTGTAAGAACATTTATTTGTGTACTTTTTGACTTTTACAGCTGAGATGGTTAGCTTGATTTCTAGTTTGTAATCTTAACATCCGCTCTAGCTATCGCTTTAAGTAGAGCTATAAACCTTTGATATCCCACATAGAAACATACATACATATGTACATTTGTAAGTACTTGCGCACTTATTCTTCTGCGACTACAAATTTTATAGCATTTTGTGGTAATCAGTAGTTAACTTAAATCCTGCAACATACACATACATACATAAACACATGGATATGCACACCTTTTCGCTTAACCCACATCACAGGATTTACGCATAAGCAATCAACAAAACAATCTCTAAAGTGAAAAACGTGTTTCAGGATATTTTGATTTTTTTTTTACAAATGCTTTCCCAGCAAACAAAATGCAAAGTAAGAAAGGCAGCAGCTTATAACTTTTAACTTGAGAAACTTTTAATTTTTAATTCCAATTGACGTCATCATTGAGTTTAAACCTGATTACATATATAACAGACATAAGCAGCTAATTGACTGAGTGAAAAGCAAGCGACTTTTTAGCACACAAAGCAAAACTGAAGATGATGGAGGATTAAGCCAGAGGTGCCACAGAATATTTTTCTATCCTCGTTGCTTTGGTTGATCGCCAAACTCTATGCAGACGATAATAACAAATAGGCGAGGATCCTTGGATTTATGACCAACTTATCTAGCACAGCTGGTCACGAAAACGAAGCTGCGACTGTTGTTGTCACTTAAAAGTGTTGAGACACTAGTTATAGGCACGTAATAGCAACAAAAATAGGAAATTATTTGTTGGTGAACGCAAAGTTCCATTGACGATAAAGTTTCTTAGAATGGCGTAGTAACCGCGACTTTCACGGAACTTTACTTACTCAGCCCTCCTTTCAAGATTTATCTAAACAACTTCTAAGCACAACTTTAAAGTAATTAATATTGTTGCTGAATATTTAACTTTAAAGTTGTATTTACTACAAAGTCCCAAATGTCACTTTAGCGTCACTTTAAAGTCGTAACAAAGTCACATAACTTTAAAGTGAATAACATGAAATGCACAACGTCGGAGAATTTAAGAGTAAGTCACCGTTAATGTCATTCGTCACTTTCAAGAGAGCTCTTAGCAGCGCGTCTTATTGGTGCACGTTGCGAAATCTTCTGGTTAGTTGGGTTGCATAGAAAAAAGTCTATTTTAAGTTGGCTTTGGATAACCTTCAGACCGGAATTTTTTGCTTTTCTCTTTTTTTTATTTTTTCCTGTTTATATTTTACGTTCCATTTTCATCCAAATTTTTACACATGAGTTGTCAAAAAGGTCCATATTAACGCTCCTCTGCGCCGCTTAGGTGTCATGTTTCATTAAATATAAATTATTATGGTATGTACAAGTAAGATTTGTTTGTTGTTGTGGCATTTTTTTCTCCGAAAGTGTTTCTTTTGTGAATGTAGATGGAGGGTAGAGAAAGTTCTATCAAATGTTGCCTATTAATTTGAAGAGTTTCAGATGAAGGGTGCCACTAGGCGTATGAGTAACTATGATTTACATAGGTTGTTACTCCGTATTAAACCTTGCCTTCCTTGGATTCAGAAAATCCTCTAGTAAACCGAATAGGTATGGGTTAGCTACCCAGTGAATTTACCATTAAGCTTTGTTAGCCACGAGCTGGCTTCGTTAAGAATCTTAAATCTATCTTGAACTGCTGAATAGCGAGCATTCGATTATATAGCCCCATTGACGTGTCCCAACTGGCGCTGCCTTAAATCCGGTCCTCTATACATGTGGATAAAGTAGCTTAATTTGTACAAAAAAAAATATTTCACTACTTGGAAGCGTCAAAAGCAACTTTGGAAAATCTCCTTTGGGACTAACATCAAGCAGAACGATGATGCGCGTGATCATGAACGCTGAATACAAAGTCGACAAATAAATTGTTACACAGTATATTATGTATATGTGTGTGTATGTACACAAGTGTTGACATACTAAGCATGTAAATGGGTTGTATATTCTCCAAAGTAGAACCGCTTCAGTTTTATTACGGAAAAGAGATGCATGATATGTCTTATACGAGTATTGGTGGCACGTGCTGTGAGTTGAACGAACGGCTGAGGTAACAACAAAAACGGGCATTGTGTTTAGAACTTGATAAAGCACACGGGCACATGGAGCTGGATTTAGGATGTGCTACCTGACATTCAAAAATAGTGCAGAGCTTCGAAGAACAAGAAAAAGGATGATAGATGGATCAGTTGAAGGGTGGTTCCTTGACTTCCCCGCCAGTCACAATTTGAATAGAACAACGACTCAGCGTCCTCGATGGTGCAGTGAAATAACTCCCAAATGAAATAACTCCCAACAAAAAAATGAAATAACTCCCAAATATTTTCCATGCAAGTTGGGACTTATTTCATTATGAAATAGCTCCCAATTCATTGGGACTTATTTCATAATTTTAACTGGGAATTATTTCATAATGAAATAACTCCCAAATGAAATAATCCCCAATAAAATATCTTTGGGAGTTATTTCATAATTTTTGGAAATTGGGAGTTATTTCATTTTTTGGGACTTACTTCATTGCTTGTAATCCAGGCATTGGGAGTTATTTCATTTTTAATGGGAGTTATTTCATTTTTGTTGGGCATATTTTTAGCGAACTAGCGTCATTGACATTAATTCGCATTAAGAAAGGGAACTAAAGTCAGTACATTTTTTTTATATTCCAAATTTTAATTTTTCATTATCACCTTCGACTTATGATCATGAATCTGAGATTGGCTTAGGTCAGATCCCCGATTCGGGGCGTGATCAATGGTATTTATGTGCAGAACTCCTTTCCGCACTGGCGGCCTTCGGCCGCGCTTCAAAAAATAACCCTGGGCTACGCCATTCCAACTCCGGGTGGTTGCCATAGCCGTGGCTACCGCCACGGTGATGTCCTTCCGCGTGCCACTCTTTTCTCACAGGGTAATGTGATTACAACAACCACATGAAAATGACTTTAACGGCAAATATCTCGCAAACTACTAAAAATATTGGATCAGCGGAGTTATATTCATGCTCCTGGGACCAAAGCGCGTATCCAGATAGATATCTCAACATTTTTGGTTGTGTATTAGCGCTCGGTACCCCACGTAAACGATTACCCACGTCTAGATTTAGAATCTGAAATGAGATTTTTTTCAACCGTTCAAAAGTTATTTGCAGTTAAAGTTCACAATTTTCTGTCATTTTCATGTGGTTGTTGTAATAGCACATTAGGCTGAGCCCAAAAAGTGGGAAACGTGGCACGCGGAAAGACATCACCGTGGCGGTAGCCACGGCTATGGCACACACCCGGAGTTGGAATGGCGTAGCCCAGGGTTATTTTTTGAAGCGCGGCCGAAGGCCGCCTATAAGGAAAGGAGTTCTGCACATAAATACCATGGATCACGCCCCGAATTGGGGATCTGACCTAAGTCAAATTTTCGCCTGCGGCACTACTTCGTCGAATCTCAAACCCAAATGCCTCAATGACATTAATTCGCATGTCCAAAGCTGTCCTGTATTTTTCAAATTTCATTGTAACTGATTATATTGTAAAAATATACCATTTCAAATTTTGATTTGGGATTTATTTCATTTTTTTGGGACTTATTTCATTTGGGAGTTATTTCATTTTTTTGGGGACTTGTGGTTTCATTGTGAAATAACTGCCAAATATTGGGAGTTATTTCATTTCCTTCTTTGGGAGTTATTTCATTTATTAAAGTTGGAAATTATTTCATTTTTATTGGGACTTCTTTCATTGGCAGTTATTTCATGGGAGTTATTTCATTTGGGAGTTATTTCACTGCACCGTCCTCGATGACCGAATTTCACGGGTCTGAAAATCAACTTTGCTTGAGCCAAAACTTAAGATATTGAATACAAAAGCATTTAGAGTCATGCGAAAACAAACCTCTTCATACACATGTGTGACTGACTTGAGTGATGGGCAAAATTGAGCCTGCCAACACCATCTGTTACGAAATGAGGCTTTAAAAGCAATTTACCCAATCCCAATGAATTTTTTGTCTGACATAGCGATGTGAGCATAAATAATCTTTAAATGGAAGCTTAACTCGAGCAATAAAGTGTATTAGAGCTATTAGGAAATACAGATACATACTAGTACATACATATATTGTAGAGAGGATACGCGCTTAGTCTAAAGAACAAAGAAAATACAGGAAAAAATTATTATTTAATGTGGCTGATAAAATCACTTTAAGATTTCAACAATGCAAGAAATCCTTTCAACATAAAAATGTCACATAAAATAAATCTCATAACTAAAGGACACATCACATGGAAAGTGATAGATAGGAACAGGCAAGAGAGTAACTTGTGACGAAAACGTCTGGTTAGCAACTGAAACGGCAGTACAAAAAATTATGTAGTTTCATAGAAAATCTAGCTCCAAACGCAAGTTAAAACACAAAAATTGCAGTAGCTGCTTAGCCGTAAAGGTAGACGCCCATTAACTTCAGGTTAATACTAGCAGTTATGGTTACGGTTACGATTAAATTAAGAGTTGTGGCAACGGTTACGACTAAGTCTACCAGTAATTCATACTGCACTGTTATAATTATGGTTACAGTTACGGGTACGGCTACGGTTACGGTTACGGTTACGGTTACGCCAAGAGTTACAGCAATGGTTATGTCTAAGGCTACTGCTAATGAATTAATACTATAGTAAGACTTATAGTTTTGATTGACGTCAGCAAGATGAGTACTGCTATGATTTTAGTTATGGTTAGGTCAGGAGGTGGCCCACTCGGACCTTCGGGGTGTGGATTTTAATCCTTCGCAACCATAGCAAAAGTAATGCAGCAGGTATTGTTTGTTTAACATCGTGTTCGAATTGCATGCAATCAAAGTTGTATTGGGCTCGAATGAACTAAGAACGCACCAGTTCAGTGGTAGTGCTTTTTCCTACAGGGTATGTATGTATGTACTTATGCACATATCTATTTACGACAATGTTGAGTGTGTCATTTAATTTTTGCTTGCTCACCTCAAGCCATTTGGTGACTTGTGATGACAACGTAGACCCACTTCAAGAAATTCACTGTTGACATGTGTATTTGTGCATGTTTGTAATGCGCCCAGTGAGCAATTTAAAAAAAAAAAATTCGCACACATACATACATACATATTTTCATGTTGAGTTTTCTCTCAAACTTTCAATAGAACTTCTTGATTCATTCGACTCCAATTGGATATACTGCCTTAAGGTCAAGCTGAGAATCTCTATCATTTCAATCCATATATATGTAGCTCGACAATACCTCTATAAGCGGATCTTGAATCAGTCTCAAGTTGATATTGAACAGAAATGTTTGATGGGTTGGGTTCATTTGGCTACGGTCTTGAATTTATTTTGCTTCTGCGCTTGCCTCTGGATATTTACTTTCTTATTCGTTGTATGAATACAAAGCAGTTGTAGGCTTTTGGACAAGCTGGTACTTTCATATTCTCTTATGGATGTGGCCAGATATGTAAATACTTACGCTACAAGTTGGGTCGGATCATAAAATACCCGGAATATGTTCTGCAGGGGTAGACTTGGATAGTAGCCTACCCGGCTATTTTGCTACTTTTCTCACATAAAAGCCAAGGCAATGAAACCGACCTCAATCCTCTCCTTTAGAATTTCGGTGCCGATAGGTGCCCCTTTTTGCCGTTTCTATATTTATCCCCGTTCACAGCAATATCAAATTTCTTAGCTTCTTTATGCAGGACAAAAAAGGCATAACTTAAGGCACCCTTGATATCAGTATCACCGGCATACCCCCAGCCAAGGCTATAGCTCAGCAGGGTGCAAGCCTGATGCAGGTTTTGTGTCGAGTTCCCGTTTTAAAGGGAGCGTAGCTTTTCTCTGTTGGAAAATATTATGCCCGGATATCGTTAGCTCTACTCTGCTACGTATGTTCAAAAGTAAATATTCAAATACGTATGAATGTATGTATGCACTATATCGAAACATCATTTCATTCGCCTTCAGGCCTTCTTTGTTGCTCTAGGCGAGTAGATGTTGTGTGCTCACCGTGTCCGTGTTGCCTATATTGAGGCGCCAGAGCACTTCCGGGCACTTCATGCTTTGCATATTTATATAACTTGGAGTGCTCATATCTACATACATACACACATACATACATGAAAATTTGTTGGTTTGCTGTGGATGAGCAGCTGACGTGGCTATAGGGGAAAAACTTAATAAATTTTCTCGACGAGTGTATAACAATGTGGCAGTTGCGGTTAAATGGCACGTACAATACAAAGGCGTAGTTGTTGTTATATGTAGTTGTTGCTTTGAAACAGCGCCCAATATGAGGGTAAGTGTGTGTGCAAATATTTATGAGAAATTCGACTGCTTGCCCTGCTCTACGCATTGTTTGTTTGTCTTTTGTGCTATGAGTTTGGTTATACTCAGCTGAGCATAGCTCTCAGCCCAGAAAAGCAATTAAAAAATAAAATAAAATGAAATGAAATAAAGTAATATAAATAAAATCAAATCAAATAAAATAAAATAAAATAAAATAAAATAAAATAAAATAAAATAAAATAAAATAAAATAAACTAAAATAAAATAAAATAAAATAAAATAAAATAAAATAAAATAAAACAAAATAAAATAAAATAAAATAAAATAAAATAAAATAAAATAAAATAAAATAAAATAAAATAAAATAAAATAAAATAAAATAAAATAAAATAAAATAAAACAAAACAAAATAAAATAAAATAAAATAAAATAAAATAAAATAAAATAAAATAAAATAAAATAAAATAAAATAAAATAAAATAAAATAAAATAAAATAAAATAAAATAAAATAAAATAAAATAAAATAAAATAAAATAAAATAAAATAAAATAAAATAAAATAAAATAAAATAAAATAAAATAAAATAAAATAAAATAAAATAAAATAAAATAAAATAAAATAAAATAAAATAAAATAAAATAAAATAAAATAAAATAAAATAAAAGAAAGTAAAATAAAATAAAATAAAATGAACAAAAATAAAATAAAATGAACAAAAATAAAAAAAATTAAATTAAACATGATAAAATGGGCAAAAAAATTAAACGAAATCAAATAAAATAAAGTAAAATAAAATAACATAAACAAAAAATAAAAAATAAAAAAAAATAACATAACATAACATAACATAGCATAGCATAACAAAACATAACATAACATAACATAACATAACATACATAACATAACATACATAACATAACATAACATAACATAACAAAGCATAACATAACATAACATAACATACAAAGATATAAAAAAATAACAAAATTGAGAAGAAAATGAAAATAAATATATGTATATGTAAAACAAAAGATAAATAAAACAAAAGAATAAAATAACATAAAAAAAAATAACATGACATAACATAACATAGCATACCATAACATAACATACATAACATAACATAACATAACATAACATAACATAACATAACATAACATAACATAACATACAAAGATATAAAAAAATAAAAAAATTGAGAAGAAAATGAAAATAAATATATGTATATGTAAAACAAAAGAAGAAGAATTACATAAAAAAAGTCTCGCATGATATTTTTACAGTCCTATATACATAGCAGCTAACTACTGAGTATAAAGTGTTCAGCTACACCCAAACCGAGACTTCCTCAACTGTTTTTTGTTTTCTTTTTTCATGTTGAATGTGTGATTATTTGCATGGTGTTGAAGGACTGCTACTTGACTGGTCTGTAGACATAATAAATTCATATGAGAGAGCATGTGGGTTGCACATATTGAAGTTGTATACATTTCACACGCTCTGTTTGCTATCATGGATACAATGTTGTTTATTTCAAAGAAATGTGCTTCGCTTTTATAATTTAGGTATGTATATATATACCCAGTTGTACAAGTTTGATAAAGAAAATGTCTGCATAAGAAAACTTGCAAAGGTCGCTGCTTAGGAGTTTTGTCAGCTCACAGTTGGCTATATAATAGTCAAGATATTTGTTTTATATTCATTCTAAGTAGATATTTAATAAATATTTCACCTAATTTTCGCTAAATCTAATAAATAAATTAATTTCAGACTGGTCGTACATAAATAATTATTTTTGGCAGTCAAAAATGTTCAGAAATTAATTGGTTGCTCGTAGGTGTAAGTGTATTATTATTGATAATTATTATTTCTGATAAAAGCAAATTTTTTCAATGGTTTTCGGATATTTGTAGCTTAGCAACTAAGAGTATGAGAGAGGCTGCGTTCTTTGGCCAACTCAACCATGCCAAAGAAGTAGCTGCAAAGGAGAAACACAAAATTTAAGTAAAAGAAAATTTAATTTAATTTTATTTTCCAAAATATTCGATTTATAACATGTTGGTTTGGCGTCCATGACTTTGGCTATTTAAGTTTTTTTTTTTTATATTGAGAGGGTTGAAGGTGAGCTGCAGGTTCGTTTTTGGTTAACAGCGCTTTGTATTTGTTTTAAGTGAAAATTTTTATATACAAAAGCAGCATTGATTCATTAAAAAATTGCGCAGCGCAAAGAGAGTTGGAAAGCTTTAAACGGTCATGAAAATCTGCTCATGCTCAAGTTTAATAGAAATTGTTACTATACATTCGGGGGTTCACGCACCCATACTTACGCATATACGGATGTTTGTTTGTATAGTTTTATATTCGCATTTCATTATTTGCTTTTTTTCGAATTTTTACGATGCCTTCAATTCAATTTCCTTAATTCCCGCTTAATCCTTTGTGTTGTGGTAAAATAAAATTGTTGTGCGGTCTTTAAAGGCTGATTGTGGTTTGTGTAGCTACATATGTATGTGTACCGAATTGAGACGAGAGTAAGGGATTTTGAGTTGCGGTATTTTGTTAAATTTTTGGCTTGGGTTACAATTTTAATTTATGTATGCGTTCTTTAATTTTTTTCTCAACTCCAATTTCCAATACGTTGGATTTTTCTGCTGTTCCGTATATAATATTTTTTTTTAATCTTTAGAAATTATTTTCATCTTAACTCGCTACGATTATGACTTAATACCTATGCTTATAGAAATATAAGGGAGCGTTATTCACATGTTCAAAAATGTTTGTACTACAAAGGTCATGCCATGAAATCGTTTAATGCCTGGCTGTCAAGCTTCATTATTGTCATATTCCGGCATTCCTTTGCGTTTATTGCCATTCCAAGGATTAGTTTACTTTTTTATTTTTATTAAATTATTTTTCAATGGAAGCTTTCAGCCCTAAAAGATTTAGCTGTTGGTATTTTAATCGGTATTTTGATGTGTTGTATGTGTATTGAACTGCTTGAAAGTGAATTAAAAATTCGCAGCTACACAAAGCAGGCATTGAAGCGAATGAAAGTGGGAGCTGCTTGTCAGTTAGGTATGGTGCGGTGTGTTGATGGTGGTGGTGTAGCAAAGAGCGTAAGGTTTTCACATACTCGTTTTACACCTTTCAAGTGTATTTCAGCCATGTAAATGTATTTTCGGAAATATTAGTTGTTGTTCACCTTCCGATGGCAAGTCGTTTTTTCCCTACGTGGAAAGAAAATAGGGTAGTGGGGTAATGAGCCCGTCTTCGGAAGGTTAAAGAACAGGTGAAATGTATTTTAGAAAAAGTAGACGTGTTTCAAAGTTTTCATTCAGCAAATCTCAGAAAAGTTTAAATATATTCGAGATAATTTTTTTATTTTTCCGTGAGATGGTACGAAAATTTAGTTCTAATACTCTCGTAATACTAAGAATGTGTGTTCGTAAAAGTCTCGTTTGTTTCGAGAATTTTGTTCTCACTCAGTTGAAAACTAGTTATTGTTGTTGTTGTTGTACTAACGACAAAAGGATTCCCCTCAGGCTACCTAAACTAGTTGAAATTTCTTTCCAAAGAGTTTTTATCTCAATATAACCCTCATACAACCATATTATATGGTTTCTTTTATTCGTTTTCAAAATAAGCTAGAAGACAAATGGGGATTTTACGATATTGCTTAAATTCCACACTCGCAAATTTAGGGAAACTAAAGGTTGCCCGACTTTGAAATTCATAAATTTGAAACTATTGATTTGGCTTCTATTGGCTTAATAATCGCTTCTATCGATTCATTTTAAATTTCTGCAGTATAAAGACATCGACCTTTTATAATTTTATCATATATAGAGTTTATTTTTATCGAAAATTGCGTCGCCGAAACGTTGATTGAATGATTTTCGTTTTTTTTTTTTTTGGGAGTTTTGAAATGTAATGAATTTTCTAACTTTCACATAGAGTTTCAAAACACCTTTTCCATTTCCAAATTGCCATCTTCAGAGCTAGATGCAATTTATAGTCAATTTGTTTTCCAATCATTCATCTCTCTTCATCACGTACACCCACAAAATATTCTGTTCACACAAACACATGCACACATGTATCTAGACTACTCTGCACTCACACACACCCACTGTCATAGCGACGTTTGCCTTATTTTTTTACTCAAATTGTGGTGTTCAGCTTTCTTGGCTATTTAGTATTCAACTTTGGTTTGTTTGCTATAAACGAATATTCTTCTAAATATTTATTATTGTGATGAATGGGTAATGGCGTTATTAGTATCACTAAAGTTGTGCGAATTCTTTTCGCACATCGCATTTATCTCAATTTTTTTTATTTGCATATATCAATTGACAACAAACGTGTCGGAGCATACGAATTTGTGAGTGTACACATATATACATACATACATATGTATATAAATTAGTATGCGTTAGATATGTTTAGCGAAAATGATTCAAATTGCTTCTCAAATCAATTTCATACTAATCCTAGCCATTAACGAATGTTATTATTCAGCTTTCGTGCTTCGGTTGGTTTCTGTTTTAGGGTATCTGCACAGTTAAGGGATCAAAGGAGTGTATATGTATATGTACATATGTACAAAGCTTTGAAAAGTATATAAATGCGCAAATATAAATACGCAAGCAATGCATCTAAGGTATGCTAAGTTATGCATGTATGGATAAGTATGGCCAAGTTGAAGGGCAGTCAAACAACATAACTTAAAAACAAATTAATTTTAATGCAAGAAAATCAGTTTGAAAAATACACCAACACAGTTGCCAGGCACATATTCACCTACATAGCTGTTGTTGTGTGAGCAGTACAGTTCGCTTTCACTCCTTTTAGAGAATTTCTTAGTTGTTCTATATATTTACATACGGCATTTTACACTTTAGCGTCTAAATTCAACATATTTCTGTATGTAAGTATATTTAGTAAAATTGGCTGCAGCTGGCATATTTCAATTGCTTTGCTCTTTATTATGCATAAAATTTATAAAGTGAAAAATCGTTTACTTTTATTTATCCGAGTTCATGCGCCAGCTGTCGTTCATTTCTTTTTGTTTTTTTTCTTCTAGATATGAAATTTATATTTTACTCCTTTTTTATGGTGCGTTGTGTTAGCAATCAGGGTAACGAAACTCTGGTTGCTTAAACTTCTGGTTGGATTTATATTAAGATGATTTCTCATTTGGGAAATAGCACCTAAGGCTACAGTCACTTTCACTCACAACTGGGTATATGATATTCGCTAACAACCGAACTAAGACCTCCCTCCATATTTGTTTTGCTTTAAGTTTCTTCTTTTGTAGCAGCGCTTTTCATTTCAAATAATTTTCTCTTCACTGAAATTGAGCTTAAATTTTCAACTTGCACGTACTTTGTGTGTATGTGTATACATATTTCTTTGTTATTGCCGAGAGCATGACTTTACCTTTTTTATTTGCTAAGATAAGCGATTCGAAATCAATACTGTTGGTCTCACTAGCCGAATCCTTTTTGTGAAGGAGGAATAAAACAAACATTTTTATTATCTATATAATAACCATGTCTATGTGGAGTTGTAGAGGTGTATAGAAATCGGGAAACAGAGTTCCATGTATCAAAGTTCCTAAAATGCCTAGAGAAATTGAGGCTTGATAGCATAAAGAACATTTAGCCTGTGTTTTGGAGGAGATCACAAGCTATATGCCTGTGAAGAAATCAATCAAATTCGTGCAATAGTGATTAAGTGATGCGCGTACTAACATACACACAGACTGATAGGCAAAGAAATAATAAAAAAAACTGTGATAAAATCCACCTCAAACTTTAAGTGGTATACCTAGCAACACATAATTCGAAATTGCATCTCATTTTATAAATCACTTTTACCATGCTGCGCGAATAAACTTACAGACAAACCGATAAGTAAATACAAAAACCTATTGTTTTGTCTCCGCTCAGAAAACAGCTCGTTTGACTTAATTATTTGTAAATATTATTTGTTTCAATGCAGCTTCAATAGCCACGAAATATTTGACAGTTGCGCGCAAGCTTTTGTATTCAGTGCAACTTTTCAAATTCAAGGCTCAATAAATGCTTTTGTATTCTCACTTCTTCTTTGTATAATCGTCCGCAATTTCAATTATTATCCTACTCACGAAATAGTACAATCAAGCTTTTCCCACGTTCTTGTGTTGATAGTCCTGCTTTCGCCCCCAAATGTTACAACTTTATTCAATTCCCTAGCTACATTTTCGTACATATCTACCATCTCGATTACTTTTATTCAAAGTTTTGTCTATTGCTTTCCCTTTGTTATCGTACTCAAACAGCATTTTCTGACTTTTTTGCGTGACTTATTCGCCTTTTATATTCGCTTTCATTTTCTTGCCCATCAGATTGTGTTGCAAATTGATAGTAGGTCGTTCCTTTTATTGTTCAATCAGTTGGTTGTCCAAAACTGTTGCTTTTGTTGGCATTACGTGATTTCATTGGAATTCGATATTTAATGATAATTTCAGTAACATCTTCATCACGTTCAATCTAACGCACAGACTCTTCACACTAGTATTAAAATGTTTGAAAATGATATGGAGGCATTTTTTGAACTAAGCCACAAGTTCTTTGCGAAGAACCAGCTTAATATCGGAAATCCTCAAAATCTCTTTAACTTAGCTGGGGAAATATTAGTATGATGCTATCAGTGGTGGATCCAGGGTTTTTGAAAGGGGGGGGAGGGCAAATTTTTGACATTTCGCTGACATTTCGCTGACATTTTTATCCACAACTCCTGGAAAATATGACTTTTTGGATTCCGAAGGGGCTGGGATCCAAAAATACCCCTTTCGATCCGCCCCTGTCTGCTATGTATATTTAGAATTCACTCTTTTTACTTCAATACCTTGAGAATATATTGCAAAAATATTTTTAAAATTCATTAAGAATAAAAATTTGTGTTTGAGGTAGGTATAGTAACACTTTACGAGGAATAAGCTGGTAGATCCCATTACAGCCCTGTCACGAGAATCGGTTTATTTTTCGTTCACCTTAAGTAGTAAATTTTATGAAGCTGTCTATAAATTTGGGACCTCTACTATAACCAAATAACTTGGTTTAATAGTCCTCAGTAGTAGCGTTGTAACGGCTACCACTATTAGTCACCGTAAAACTAAAAATTACCCAAGTGCCATAACACCACTTTTTTTTGCTTGTTCCGATATCAATTTTTTTACTCTTAATTAGTCGATCCAATACAGCTTTTCTAAGCGGAAGTAGAAACATGTTAAATTTTTTTCGAGTTTTTATCACAAACGTGACATAATACTATTTGGGGTTATGACACACAACCTTAAGTGCCATAACACCAAGTAAAAAAATGTGTGAGCCTGCAATAAAATTCGTGCTAGATAATCGTTTGGGTATTTTTTATAGTTTGAATACTGGTGAGCATTAACTATTATTTTGAAAGTTTTATTTTTATTTTTATGGGTAAAATCTTTATCACCGGCCGATTTATACCTTGGCCGATAAGGTGTTAAAATTATGTAGCATTACTGTTAGTTAAAAATTCGTTATTACCCCCCGAACACCAAATGCACGAATTCCATAGCTTCTAGGTCCCGTATCTCCTTTTTTAACTTCTAATCATTATGAGAAATGGAAGAATCGAGCTTTTACGAACCAGTACGATATCTACGATATCTAGCGATAAAAAAAAACATTCGCACGTGCTCGTTGTTTTTTTTATTATTAATATTTCTGTTCTGATTAAGTTTTTTTTGTACAGCCTCTGTGTTTTTGTTAGTTTATTTCATGGAAAATCTAATCACTCTGTCGGCCTGTCCACCTGAGCTTTATTGGATGTGAATTTGAATTGCTTCTGCGAATTGTGTGCAAATGGAAAATAGCGTTAACAGGTGCTTGAATTTAAGTGAGCAATCGTATATCTTAAAGCAGAAAATAGAATCACTTCGAAAGTGTAAAGTTGAAAGCTTGTAAATTGAAATGCCTCAATTTATCTTCAAATGGTTTAAGAAAATGATGAAGAATATTTATGTATACTGAGATGTTTGTACATATATAAATGTGGGTAGTTTTACGTTTTATGCTTAATTCTTAAAAAATGTGCCAGGGAGTGAATCGAAAAATTTACTTCAACCGTTTAAAAGCTTTTTCGTTTTTGAAGACGGGAAGCGTAATTTTCACCATCAAAATCATAAGCAGTCGAATATGTTAAATTTTAATAAACCTGAGGCACAATTTAATTTTTAAAGGCTTAAACCAGCACCATACCCGGTTAAATCCATTTTATTTGCTAAACCCTTTTTATTTCTAAAAATCTAAACCGATAAAGTAACTATAACCGTTTGAAAACGTTTTATTTTTAAAAACAGCAACCGTAACCTTAATTAATCTTATTAAAATTGAATGTTTGAAGCACCAGAGAACGAACTTCTGGCATATCTCTTATTGGCCAAGTAATTAGCCGCCTTCGGGAAGTTGAACTTGGTTGCTTGATATATTTTTAGATAGATGGGGACAGATATCTTAATTTGGATGTCTTCTAAGATTTTCCCTTATAGGTTATATGGATAGAAGACAGTTGGTTGACTAGCCTGGCTTGGGATTTATACTAGTTGCAGGGTATTTCGCAACTAGTTCATTTGCCTACAGTATAATTCCGCACAACCTGCCATGTTGTTGTTGTTGTTAGCAGTGCTTCGCCCTGCCCAAAGGGCCAGAACACTCCTAGTTGTCATCGGGCTCTTCTAACGGAAGTCCAAGGAAACGCGCTGTTTCAACAGGGTTGGACCAAAGTAATAAGGGAGTTAGAAGAGTATGTTCCGAAGAACACGAAAAGAGATGTTGCGTGTCATGGGGGGCCATACCGCATGCAGGGCATGTGTTAGGTATGGTAGGGTTCAGTCTGGACAAATAGGAGTTCAGCCTATTGCAATATCCAGACCGAAGTTGAGCCAGCATGACTCTAGTCTCCCTCGGAAGGACACGTTCTTCCTCAGCAAGAACGGGTGGTTGGGCACCAATAACGGGGTTCACAGGCCGGGATCTGAGGGATCTGTCCACCGACTCAGTGTGGAGGTCCTTTAGGGCCCGCCTATGGTCCCGCAGATCAAACGGCAACGAGATGTGATGCCGGATCTCATCATAATGCTTCCGGAGATGCTTCCTTATGTCTCTAGGGGGCGGAGTTTCATCCAATAGCTGTCGATTTGGATGACTGGGACGGTGGCAGTTCAGAAGGAACTGCCTACTTAAAAGTTCCGCATGCTCGCGAACGTTGAGCATTTGAGCCTCCTGGTGGAGATGAGACTCAGGAGACATAAGCAAACAACCCGTTGCAGTTCTGATGGCGGTGTTTTGGCAGACCTGCAATTTCCTCCAGTGGGTGTCGTGAAGGTTAGGCGACCATATGGGCGCAGCATAATCAATAACCGGTCGGCCAATAGCCTTATAGGTGACCAGCAACGTTTCTTTGTCTTTGCCCCAAGTACTGCCGGCGAGTGACTTGAGGATCTTGTTGCGGCTTTGTACCTTTGAAGCTATTGCGGTGGCATGATCAGCGAAGGTGAGGCTATTGTCGAATGTAACCCCTAGAATTTTGGGGTGGTTGACAGTAGGTAGTGGAACACCATCTACGTGGACATTCAACTCCTGCCCCATCTGCGCATTCCACGTAGTGAATAGGGTCGCTGTCGATTTAGTCGGGGACAGTGTCAGGTTCCGCTCTGTGAAGAAGCAGGAAAGGTCGCGCAGGTAGTCATTAAGTCTCGTACAAAGTTCGTCTGTCGAAGGTCCTTTGCCCGTGGCCATCACGGTGCAGTCGTCAGCGTACGAAACGATGGAGACCCCCTCTGGTGGGGGAGGGAGGCTCGAGATGTAGAAGTTAAACAGAAGGGGTGAAAGAACACCACCCTGCGGAACCCCTTGTCTAATTCTTCTAGGTCTACATCTCTCGTTTCGAAACTGCACTGACGCCAGCCGACCGTTCAGGTAGTTAGCGGTCCACCTTTTTAGGCCGGCAGGAAGCGGTGTCTCCTCCAGGTCTTCAAGGAGTGTGGCGTGGTTGACCGTGTCGAAGGCTTTCGACAGGTCAAGTGCCACGAGAACCGTCCTGTGGTTTGGTTGGTGTTGGTTCAAACCGAAGTTAATCTGCGTCGTGATGGCGTTCAAAGCTGATGTTGTGCTATGGTTTTTACGGAAGCCATGTTGATGATTGGCCAGCTGCAGGTTTGCAGTATAATATGGGAGCAGAATAGCCTCTAACAACTTCACTACCGGCGAAAGGAGGGATATCGGACGATAAGAGTCTCCTTGATTTGCCGGCTTCCCAGGTTTTAGGAGGGGGACCACAGTCGCATGTTTCCAGATATCTGGTATAACGAAGGTGGACAGTGAGAGGTTGAATAGAGCCGCCAAGTACTTGTGCCCCTCGTGGCCTAGGTGTTTCAGCATCTTCATGGCAATTCCGTCGGGTCCGAGTGATCTTGAAGGTTTGGCCTTCTTTATAGCTTCCTTGACCTCTGCAGCGGAGACGACAATGGGCGCGGCTGTGTGTTTGTGTTTGTGCGCGCGTCGGATGGCTTTTCTCTTAGCCCTATCCGCAGGAGAATGCAGTATAAATTGCCGGCAGAATGCGCTCGCGCATTTCCTGGGGTCCGACTTGACGTTATCGCCGAAAGCAATGGCGACCTTGTCATTGTATTTGGTCGGGTTGGATAGGGCCTTGACTGTCGACCATAATTTGCCGACCCCGCCGGAGAGGTTGCATGACTCTAGGTGTTCTTTCCACTTCTTCAATTTATGTTCATTGACAGTCCGACGGATTTCTGCGTTGAGATCCTTTATTCTTGGATCTGCGGGGTTCAAGAGTCTCACTTGGTCACGTTCTCTTGCCATTGCCGCTGCTTCCGCAGGGAAATTCGGCCGAATTTCCGGGATTCTTCCAGCAGGGATGAAGCGGCCAGAGGCTGAATCGATGACTTTGCGAAACTCTTTCTCACCTTTGCATACGTCCGTCGGTGTGGGTAGGTCAGCGAAGGAGTGCTCTGTAAAGTCCGTGAAGCGGTCCCAGTCCGCTTTACTAAAGTTAATGTACGTTCGTTTTTCTGTCGTTATGAAGTCGGAACGTCGTTCGATGTCTAGTAGGATGGGTAGGTGGTCAGATGCCAGTGTAAGCATAGGTTGCCAGTTAACGTGGTTGATAAGGCCCGCACTTGAAATGGAGATGTCTGGCGAACTGTGGCAGTTACCTGCCACCCTAGTGGGGGCATCTCCATTCAATGTACAGAATGCCGAATTATCTATTTGCTCTGCGAGTGCGTGCCCTCTGCTATCTGCTGGCAAGTTGGAGTGCCAGAGATCGTGATGTGCGTTGAAATCACCTAAGATGAGGCAGTTATCGCCCCTTAGCAACGCACTAATATCAGGGCGATAATCACGGGGACAGCACGTAACAGGGGGAATGTATATATTTAACACTCGCAGGTCGACGTCGCCTGTCCGGACTGCTATGCCCTGGCATTCTAGGGTAGAGTCCCTGGGGTCAACGTCAGGGGCAAACAGATTATATTGTACAGTATGGTGTGTAATGAATGCGAGGCCGCCCCCATGACCGCTGGGACGGTCTTTCCTATGTACGTTGTACCCATCACGAGTACGTAAGTCCGAGTTAGCATTCAGTTTGGTCTCCTGAATGGCGGCCAGTTTAATGTTGTTCGACTTCATAAAGTCTGTTATCTCCGCGATCTTACCAGCTAACCCGTTGCAGTTCAGCTGTAGGATTTTGAAGTGTGGAGGGAGGGTGGAGGCATGCTGGGGGTAAGGGACGGATGCGGTTGCCTAGGTGGAGGTGGGCATAGTCCCAAGCTGTGACGCAGTCGAGGGTTCAGCGCGTCTTGGCCGATGTTGTGTGGCGTGGAGGGCGGCTGAGTACTGCAGCAAGGGGAATAAATGCATCCGTCCAAAGGTTCCTGTTTGCGAGCCCAGAGCACATATGGATGTGGCACAGGCCAAGGCAGTTATTGCACTTAACCGATGCCGCAGGCGTATATAGTCTTTGCCGACAAACAGTGCACGTGGTGAAAGGTACGAGGAGGTTATGTTCCTGACCCACGTGCATGCTGGAAGTAGGGGGGGACGAGAGTGGGGACTGAGGTGAGGCGGGAGCAGCAAGGCTGCAGGTCGTGAAGACCGGGCCACTGTCGTGGCCATTTGATGATGGTAGGTGCGGTGTGTGTGCGCCGGAGCGACGAGAACCGCGGGACGCGCGTGTGCGCGAACAACATGGTGCCTCAAAAGTACTGAAAAAAGTACGGGTTCTGGGGATGGCAGGGTTAAGCCCTGAGCATCCAGATCTATGCAACCATCTCTTGCATTTACTGCATTGAACAGAATGTGAACGTTTAACATATATTTTCTTCCAGCAGATGCAGCAGATCCATTCTCTCGGTCCGGGGTTGGATTCGATACCAGCCCGTAGCAAGAGACATTGGAGCAACCCTGCTGCAAGGGCTTGCTCCGAGGATGACAATTTAGGAGTGGGATTGGACAAATTGGACAGGGTTACACTGAAATAACAGCCCTTGGCCGGGTAAAACCCGGGTCATTCCGGTACGTAGAACCGGCTGTTGTGGGAATGCACAACCTGCCATCCCTCTCCGTACATACCCTCACACTTAACCCAACGCGTTTTTTTAGTGATGTTAACACTAATTAATGAATTCATATCCAAGACAGTACCTAAAAAGTCAGTTTGTAGCATCATCCCTTTAATTCCCTTTTTAACGCTAAGAGGAAATGTCAGCTAAATACAACGCAACGGCAAATCCAATTTAAGCTTTTACATATGTAAATGAATTTATAACTGTGCATTAAGAGGCAAAGCAAAGGCTAAATTGAATTTTGGTACTTTTAGCAGGGAACAGGATTGCCGACAAAAAGCAACGTCGACAAGGGATTTAAATTCGTTTGAAATGGAATTACTACAAACATTTTGTAAACACAAAAGTACTGCTAAATTGTACGAAGGTGCCGCTTTTGGAGGCAAATTAAATTGCTACGTCGTGTAAATGTAGAACTTTTGGGTATCATTTTTTTAGTGGGTTCAAGAATTTGCATTTAGCCAGAATACGGGTCAACGGTAAGGTAGGGAGCCTACCCGCCATTTGATGTAACTACTAAACACTTTGTGTTGTGCTTTGATTGGAAAATGAGCAAGCAGAAAAAATTAAAGACCTTCACAATTTTTGGTTACTATCTTGCAAGATCATAAGTAATCTCAAAAATAAACAAATGCCGTTTTATTCATACATAACTCGCTTGGTGTTACGATACAAACCTGCCATCAGAATTTGATGTTCGGATCTAACCTTAAAAGAAAATAAAGTAGTGCCATTTTTTGGTGGAGGTTAAGGACGAACTTTAATCTACTATAAAAATCCGATAACGGATTCGGATTTGTTTTAAAAATCTGTGTTTATCTTTGACAAATTTCTAAAATAAAAGCTTAAATTCAGAATATCAAAACAATGTTCAAAGCAGACCTGTTAAGTAATGATTAATAATCATAATGATTACCGGTTTGATTGATAACTTTTTGGAAAAGCATAGCAATGATTGATTACCCATTGTTTACGGGTTTTATTGATTGTTTTAATGGTTATTCTAAAAACAATCATGATTTAAAAAAAATCAAAAATAATCGAAAGTAATCAGGAATAATCAGAAAAATCAAAAATAATCAAAAACAATCAAAAAATTGTATTCTGATTACTTTTGATTTTTTTTTTATTACATATTTTCTAATTCTAATCAATTAGTAATTGGAAATTTCTGAAAACAATTACAATAATCATTAATGATTTAAAAAGCTCGTTCAATTGATTACCCAATTCTAATGGAAATTTAACAGGTCTGGTTAAAAGCTACAAAATCGAGAATCTGTAAATATTACGGTAGTTTTTTTGGCCATTCCGCAAAATAATATCAATATAACTTTCAATAAATTTTTTTTTTGCTCCTGTCTAATGTAAATAAATACCACAAGTATTTGAAAGATGTGTTAGCGTGTGTTTTAAATATTCAAATATAACTGATGTGTGTACTACGGATAAAGTTAATGCCAGCAAGAAGCAGCTGTTAGCAACAGCTGTTTAAATACGCATACATTTTCTTATTTAAAAGCTTCAATTTTATTTACAAACCAAATCCCAACGAAAAAGAAAAATGGGCAATCAAAATCATTATTTAGTTTAGAAGAGCACATAAAGATTTTGAATTTCATTTTGCTTTGAATTGACTGCATGACCTTGACTAAAATTGAATTTGACCTGTGAAACACCAACGGCATTCAAGTACTTGCAGCTTTGCATGAAATGAAATGTGTAACAGAGTAATATCTGTTAATGAAAAATTCATAAACGACTTTTTGGTTTGTTTGTCTGTATGTTTGTTCGCACATCATTCATAAGGCGCTGCATAGAATTGGATCCTTTTCAAAGCGTAGTATTTCTAAATGTTTAACTTAAAGTTTAGGATCTATTTTAGGTCACAAAATTATTCTGGAGATGAAAGTTTACTCAAAATATTTGTATTGATGTATTGAAATTGGAACAGGCTGCACTTAACGAATGCTTTAGAGCAACTACAACAAAAATAAAAAATAATAATATAAAATAGCAATATAATTTGCAAAAAAAAAAAAATTAAAAATTATTTCCTACTGTCTAATGTACAACAAAAATGTTTGATAAATATTACTTCAACAAATATAAACTTTCAAGGTTGGCAAGGCGCTCATTCAACTTACTTCATCATTCTCTTTTTCTAAAATACTTTCATGTCATTTTGTTTATTAATAATTCTCTCATTGTAAACTACTAAGGGAAGTTATTTTCTCTTTACTTACAATAGATTTCCATCTAAATGGAGCTTCACATTTTACTTACTTAAACTTGTTCAGGAGCTTTTGCAGTAGTTAACAACTTAGTTACTGAGTATATTGAAATTTCTGCTTGCCAGTGAGTTTGTTTATGCATTGGGGTGCGCATTAGCATGTGCCATGAGTTTCGTGCAACATTTCATAAGCTGGAATTGTGTCAAGGATAGCCTGGTTCCGAAGGTATTCCCGTAGACAACCAATAATTTCAGACCAAACCAGTTTATTATGATTTTAGATACTGATATTTTTCCATCTGTCACTTGCTGGTTTCAGGGAGGTATTCGTTATTAAAAGCTTCAGTACTGTCAAAGCGGAGCGGATGTATCCCATTGAGCAAGTTTATCTGTTCTCGCAGTTTACGGTATAATCGAGTGTAACTTAGCCATCTCGTGGATAGATTTGTCTCATCCTTTTTGAGACTACCATTCAAATCTCTTTTTTCAAGTATCTATAACAATTTTAGTGTTATGCTTGCAGCTCCAGCATACGCTACCCTGTCCAAAAATTTACATATGTACATACCTTGGAAAAATTATTGTAAATAAAAAAAAAAATTACTCTCATCTCCACTTTTTTTGCTATTGACCTGCCTCTTCCCACTCCACATCCTATTCTTGTTCGTCTGCTTATTCCGTATCCTCTTCCTCATCCAAACTTTATAGGGTGGTAAAAGTAGTTGTAGGGAGAGAGTTTTGCATACATTCACCTTTAGTCATAAAGCTCGTTGTTGATCAAGATAATAAGGACTGATGTACGTTTCTTAGTTCTCCTACTACCAACAACACTGAAAGTCTGTATGTATGTACATATGTATTTATGTAAGCACAATAGTCTGTATATAAAAAGTTGCTGAAATGTGTTTCGTACCTCCACTGAACTTCTGGCTCACTTATTGTCGCTGACACTGCCAAGTTCTTTTTGTTCATGCCAAGCGCGTTTCTACATAAATATTCACAGTGAACATCCCCATCTAATGAAGTTCCTTGTAAATTTTATTTAGTTCTTCTTCTTCCTCTTAATACGTGTACGTATTTTTTCGTTACATTGCTTTAGCTTGTCAATGGTGTTATTTTAGTGTCCATACCAACAACATTTTATTAGTGACGCCTCACGTTTGTAAACTTTTTACAACGTCTTTTATATGGCTTCCATTCCTTTGTGCTACAATTTCTTGAATAAATTTTAAAGTATTGTAAAGTAAGTGATTTTTTTGTATTAAATGTTTAAGTAAAATTGAGATACTTTAATAGAATGTTTCCCTGAAAGCGCATAATTGTTGTATGTATACCCAGTTGTGAGTTATGGGAGTTGGAAGATATATTAACCATCTTTTTTTTATCATTAGACATTGCAGACAAACACATACAGGCGTACTTTAAAAAAGTAAACAACAGTTTTTAGAAATTTTGTTTGTTTGGCTGTGTGTTTGTGCTCCCATCACTCGAAAACCGTTGCAGAGAATTGAATGCAGTTTTCTTCAATGTATTTCTAGGTGTACAACTTAGAGTTTTGGCTAGTTATAAACTCACTAAAGTATTTTATTTCTACTGTACACTAAGGTGCAAAAAAAAAATTAACTCGAAATATTTTGCTGTTGCTTTGATTTTGAGTTGTGAATTTTTTTAAATTAATTTTTTTAATAAAAATTTATTTTTTTCTGTTGCTTGACATTTTCATGAAAGCTTCACAATGGTGGATTATTAAGGCATCATTTTGAGATTTTTTGGGATCATTTCGGAATTGTTTTCGAGAAGATATTTGTATATTTTTTTGGTATCATGTCGGGATGATACTGAAATTATCTCGAAATCCAGCAAAAAATAATATCTCTAGTAAAGTTTTAAATCATAAAAGTATTGTAAATATTTCCGTACCATGGGTTAACTGCTCCCGCCATCATTTTCGAGTTTAATAAATAAATAGCAACATTATTTCGCTCCATAAACTTATATCTTATAAACTTAGAATTTATTGCTGTATTTTTGAAAAACGTCAACACCGCAGTAAAAGCTTCAAAAACTTTTGAAAGGTGGGCCACTTTTTTTCTTACATAGGATTTTAAAAATTTTTTTAGGTTTTTTCGTTATTTCAAACTTTTTTTTCATTCTTTCGAAATTTTTTTCGGGTTCTTAGCAACTTTCACCGTCATGACGCCACACACACTCTTCCAATTTGTATCTATAAAAGCTATGAGACGCACTTAGTTTCTGACAAAACTTTCTGGCGTTTGCTTATCTGCCTCATCACCTTCAATTTCATTCAGCTTCACACTCACACCATTTAGATTATGCTATTTAATGGTTTTTGATTTTATTTGTTTATCGTTTGTATCATTATGGAACTTAATTTCATTGCTCCCTGCTGCTTTTACATGTTTTGTTTCCTTTTTATTTATTCCCTACTTTTGTTTCGAAGTGAAATGGTCATTCTAGTATAGTCATTATTGCTTTTATTGCTAAAGTTTGCCATTTATACGCTCGAAGCTTTTATTTTGTTTTTCTAATGACTTCCAATTACTCTGACCACCTCTATTATATCGTTATAGTTAGGCTTTTGGAATGTACATAAGTTGTGTGAGTGTAATAATTCAAGACAAAAGAGCTCTAGGTTATGTAAGTAATAAAAATAATGATTTTGGGACGATATATATCTAAGTAGGTTCAACCGATTTGCAAAAACAAAAAAAATTCGAAAATTATACCGATATTATATTAAAATGTTTACCATAAAAAATAGCTTGAAAAAAATTTGAAATTTTCGCTTTCATAACCTATTAAAAAAAATAACTGCCCAACTATTGAAATGAAAAACTAACAAACATTCAAACATTCACTCCTACACGCGCTTTAGGTGTACTACACGTCGTATACGCAACATTTGGGGCAAAACAGAGCCCAAACTGATTGCCGTAATGATAATAGCCCTTAGTTAGAAAGTAATAAATATGTATGTATGTGTATATAAACAGAGCGAAATCATGATTAGAGTTTGCATTTAATTTCACTACGCCAATAGAACCATATCTACAGTCTTTTGCAAAAATAAATTAAGTATGAATTTGGAAATATTTTGTCTCGTTTTTGACTTATCATACTTTGACCGTTTATGAATATGCAAAATCAGAAGAGCTAAATTATCTGGCTCTGGAACAATGCCGATTGAAAAGGAAACTGGAACGGGATGGAAGTAATTTAGTAGCACGAAACGGAAACCGTAAAGAAATGAAACAAATTTGTAGAACGAAATCGAAGCAGGAATATAATGGAAATAATTCAACAGAGGTAAACCGAAAATCTGCGCGTCCAAAAACGAAACGAAATGGAAATGTATTTGTAGGATAAAAGCGAAACAGGATAAACTGAAAATATTTCTCGGGAATGAAGGCGAAACTGGAATGAAATGAAAATAATTTTGTAGAGTGAAACTGAAACGGGAACAAAATGGAAAGAATTTTGTGAAAGGAAACTAAAGTAGAAACGAACAAAAAATAATTATTAATTATAATAATAATAATAGCGTTTTCGATAAATGGGAAATAATTTATTAGAACCAAAATAAAACCGAAAACAAACGAAATCAAAATGGCTCGTAAACCCGTAACGAAACCGTAACACTTTGCAAGCCAAATCGGAACGAAAGGGAAATAATTATGTGAAACGAAACCAAAATGGAGACGAAAACTTGGACATAAACGTTATTTTGACTCTATCAACGCATCCAAATATACTCAACTTGCGCTCTTCTGTTGTACTAACACATTTATTTGTTTGTCCAACCACACAAAATTTGTTGTGCACATAAATGCTTTTGGATACAACAACAACCATTACCTCTGGCAAAATACAGATTGTCGTCGCTTATGTCATTTCGAAATTGCTTATTTGCTGCTTTACTACCTACGATTACAATCAAATGAGAGGCGCTTGTGCTTCCGGCGACTACTCAGTCAACATCATCATTGCTTTGCTTATGTGGTACTCGTAGTATGGCTCTCACTAGAAACGATAATTGCAGCAACTTCAGTGCACTACACACACATACACACATATGTACATATTGGAAATATGTTGAAATTCATCAGAGGTTATGCGCTTCCCGGAAGTTCTTGTGTTTTAATTACATCATCACTGAAAGGAAATCAACAAATTTAGAGTAGTTCAAAGTTAAATCCTATTTAGTTGGCTCTACAGTTATAAATCAAATTTAACGAGGTCTAGGAAATATGTATGTACTCTGATTAGAATCTAACCCACATACCTACATATGAAAGCAATTAAGAAGCTTAAATTGTTGAAGCTTTTTCTAATCAAAGAACTAGTAATTAAGTGAAAGGGATTTTACAGGTGTAACCTCTACCTTCTGTGGAAGTGTTGATAAGAGACTATTGATAGTTACACATCTGAAAATATGAAGACCTTCATTTATTTAGGAACTAGCTTTAACACGGCAAATAATGTCAGCTGAGAAATATAAATGGAGTATACCATCTCTTTTCCACATTGCTCTTCCATAACAACTTGGTATCCAAATATAGCCCCGAGACAATCAACCCTATTAGGGGACGAATTGAAGGTGGTCTGAATTAAAGGAACTTATGGCTCCACTTGCTGAGAAAATGCGCCTACAGACTGGATTTCGTTCTAGAGCAATACGTTTGGATATTATGTCTGATTTATGCATCAGTGCTACCCCTCACTACCTCCTTTTAAAGCAGTCCAACATGTACAACACACATTCATTCATAAATAATTAATTCAGCCTTTGCCCTGTACATTGTACACCTATCAACACCAGCTGAAATCCATTATTTATAAAACAATGAAGCAGAAGGAGTGACGCGCCAAAACAATCGGGCTATATGCTGAAAAGGTAAAAACGGAAAAGGAGAGTGAGTGATGAAAACTACCAGTTGCAAATAAATTTAATTAAGTTCATTGCTGTATTATTCATGTGATAAATAAACAAGTAAGACGGTATAAGTTCAGGGTAATCTATAACATTGTATACCAAGTTGTGCTCTTTTCTTCATATTTATATTCGTAATAATATTCATATTTATATTTATATTCATATTTATACTCATATTCATATACATATTCATATTCATATTCATATTTATATTCACATTCATATTCATATTCATATTCATATTCATATACATATTCATATTCATATTCATATTCATAATCATATTCATGTTACTATTCATATTTATATTCATAATCATATTCATATTCAAATTCATATTTATATTCATATTCATAGTCATAGTCATAGTCATAGTCATAGTCATAGTCATATTCATATTCATATTCAAATTCATATTGATATTCATATTCATATTCATATTCATATTGAAAATAATATTCGTATTCACATTCATATTCATATTCCTATTCATATTCATATGAATTTTCATACACAAATCCATACGCATATTCATATTCATATTCACATTCGATATCATATTTATATTGCCATCCATCTCCATATTTAACTCCAACTCCATATACTTTTGTATTTGTATCAATTTCAATCTCTACCTACATGTGTATCTCACCCACTGTTCGAACCACGCTATAATACATTGTGTGTTATACACAGCTGGGTATAAAAATAGTAGCTGACGATATCCGCTGACTGGCGATGAGTTTTATGTATTTGACGGCATTAAAAAGTATAAAGGATGACAGTTGCCTTTATTGGTAATGTCAGGTGCGCGATAACTCGTTTGTGGTGTCGGAAACGATC